>CM055869.1:43078482-43450982 GCA_029582165.1 Portulaca oleracea
TTTTTCATTTTTTTAAAATTATTTTTTACGATTTTTTCACTTTTATTATTTTTAAAAAATCATAATAATTATTCGGAGTCTCAAAAAAATAATTTTAAAAATGTTTTAGAAATTACAATTCATTAACTTTCTAGGGGCAGAAACGAAAAAAACAAAAACAATATAGTGTAGGAATGAAAAAAATAAGAAGAATGTGGAGGTGGATTTGGTACCACTACAATCCAATTTTATTTTTTTTTGGACCATCAGAATACAAAGTGAAAGTACGGTCCACAAAATCTATATAGGGAATAATCCCTACTATCAATTTGTATTCTAGTGGTCCAAAAATAAATAAAATTGTATTGTAGTGGTACCAAATCCATCTCCACATTCTTTTTATTTTTTTCATGCCTACCCTATATTGTTTTTGTTTTTTTCGTTCCTGCCCCCATATAGGTAATGGAGTGTAGTTTTTAAAACATTTTTTAAATTATTTTTTTTGAGATTCCGAGCAATTATTATAATTTTTTAAAAGGAATAAAATTGAAAAAATCATAAAAATTGAAAAAAATTAAAAAAATGAGAGATATGCTGTAAATTCATTAAAAAGTCGTGGTAAAATGTTATACAAAGTTTTGAATCAAATGCAACACAAAATCTATGATATTTAGGGTATATTCTCGATTATGTCCCACTACAATACAATTTTATTTTTTTTGGAATACCAGAATACAAATTGAAAGTAGGGATTATTGTAATCCAATTTGCAAAAGTAGGGATTATTAGAATCCAATTTCCCTATATATATATATATATATATATATATATATATATATATATATATATGTATATATATGGGATTGATCAAATGAGCATGAGACTTATATGAGCATTTGAGCATTGTGAATGTGGACCATTGAATCCCTCATCTATGGCTATCTAATTTCCAGCATTTATCTTTTTCTTTTTTGCTCAGCATCACGTGACTTTTGGGTTATTAAATGCACGCGTGGGACTTTGGGAATTGATTTTTTGGGCTTTGTTCCATTCTCTCTCTTCCTTGGGACAACATTGCAGAACTTCTACAGCCAACCCAAGCCAAGCTCGATGCGACGGAAGCATGAGGACGCCGGAAAAAATGGGGCCGGTGATGATTCCACAGTGATCGAAAAAGGGCGGCGACCACCATCCCCGGAAAACCATCGACGAAGGCCAACAGACGCAGCAAAATCTGACCATCGGCACCACTGTGAATACTGCCAATGAGGTTGCCTGACTATCGCAATTCCGGCGAGGCTCTCGTCATAACCGTAGTACCCAAAAGAAATACTTGATGTCCACGATGATATAATATTGATTCATATATGAGGACCACAGAAAGTGTTGGTGTTGTCCATAGTATTTTGATTTGCATCTAGGTAACAACAGAATGCAAATCCACAGGCGATATTGATGATGTCCACAGTAATACCCCCTGATGTCAATAGTATGTGATGCACACATCAAATATAGTGAATGTCCGCAAAATGGTAGATAAACAAATGGAATGAATGTTGGTTATGTTAACAATATGAGTAATGAAGTCCAAAGTCAAATCTGTTGATCATACACATAACAATTGATGTCCACAGAAGATAATAAGGATATCCTCTATGGGGGTCAAGTGATTGATGTATATAAGGTCCACGGATGATGTTGTTGATGTTCACAATATATGTAACGAAAGTCCACAGTTAAACCTGTTGACCACACACATATAATATTTGATGTCCACAGATGACAATATGGATGTCCTTTATGCGGGTTCAAGTGATTGATGAACATTGTGATTTGATAAAATTTATTTTTTGTTGTTTCAGGTTTGACGTATATTAATAATACTTGATGTCCAGTGATGTTATTCTTGATGTCCTCTGTTGTTGTGCTTGAGTGTATTGTGTTCCAATAACATCATCCTTGATGTCCTCTGTTGTAATACTTAATGTCCCCAGCTATTGTACTTGATGTTCGTGTTTGTAATGTTTGATGTCCACTATTGTTATTCTTGATGTCCCCTGTTGTTGTGCTTAAGTGTATTGTGTGCCAATAATGTTATTATTGATGTCCCCTGTTGTAATACTTAATGTCCCCTACTATTGTACTTGATGTCCATGTTGATAATGCTTGATGCCCATGTTGGGATGCTTGATGCCCAATGCTGATATTTTTGGATGTCTAGTTTGTATGACGTTACAATGTGTTGTGTAATGATCTATGAACCTAAGTTCACATAACATAATTGGATGTCCACTTCATGTAATGCGCATAAGTGTATTGTGAGTCAATAATGTTAATACTTGATGTCCATGTTGATAAAACTTGATGTCCACTGCTGTTATTTTTTAATGTCCACAGCCTAAAATGATGGATGCCCTCACTCTTGACAAATGAATAAAAATATATCAAGTGCACGCACATGAGATGAGTGTTCACATGCCAATTAAATGAATAAAAATATATCAAGTATACGCCAATTAAATCCTCACATGATTAGGTATAATGCATACGAAGAAACATGTTGTCCACAGTCCATACTATGGACATCAGGGGGTATTACTGTGGACATCATCAATATCGCATGTGGATTTGCATTCCGTTGTTACCTAAATGCCAATCAAAATACTATGGACAACACCAACACTTTCTGTGGTCCTCATATATGAATCAATACTTTATATCATCGTGGACATCAAGTATTTATTGTGGGGACAACGGTTATGACGAGAGGCCTCGCTGGAATTGCCATGGTCAGGCGACCTCATCGGTAGTACTCACGGTGGTGCCGATGGTCAGATTTTGTTGCGTCTGTTGGCCTTCGTCGATGGTTTTTTGGGGATGGTGGTCGCCGCCCTTTTTCGATCACCGTGGAATCGTCACCGGCCCCATTTTTTCCGACGTCCTCGTGCTTCTGTCGCATCGAGTTTGGCTTGGGTTGGCTGGAGAAGTTTTGCAGTGTTGTCCCATGGAAGAGAGAGAATGGAACAAAGCCTAGCAAAATCAATTCCCAAAGTCCCATGCGTGCATTTAATAACCCAAAAGTCACGTGATGTTGGGCAAATAAAAAAAAAGATAAATGATGGTTGGGGTAAAAAAGAAAAAGATAAATGCTGGAAATTAGATAGCCATAGATGGGGGATCCAATGGTCCACATTCACAATGCTCACATGCTCATATATGTCCCATGCTCATTTGATCAATCCCCTATATATATATATATATATATATATATATATATATATATATATATATATATATATATATATATATATATATATATATATATATGAGCAGAATCCTAGGAAGGAGCTTTAGGTAGGAAGGATTAATATCGCGCGTTAGATCTTTATCCGACGGATGATATTAAAACCACCAATTATCACCCCAAAACCACCCACACGTGTGAAAACAGGTGAGAGAGAAAATGAAAGACTTGATCCTCCAACGTGATTTGGGGGTTTATTTTGATTTTAATTTTTTTGTGCATTAATTTCCTAATTGAGTTAGGGAGTGTTCTGCTCATATGTGAGAAAGAGAATAGTAACTGTCAACCATTGTTCCAACGACGAATTCCGACGACTATTTGGAGCCCCGTCGATCGAATTCCGGCGACTGGACTAAATCAAACTTCACTGCAAGTATTTGGAGGTGTTTTTGCACCAATTCGAAGGGGCGAGTACTTAGGATTATCAAGCACGACATTTTGCTTCCGGTAAAACGAAATCGAACTCCCAGTTAGGGCTTGAATTTGGAAATGTCCGTGTCATTGATGGAGTGTTTGTATATCGGTTAATATTTTTTTGTGGATTAACACACACATGTGATTCCGTGATTGTGTAATTTATGAGTGTCAATGGTCACATCACATGATAGGAGTAGATGACATGAGGTGAGGGCACGCAACAAGATGTCGGCGCCGACGATAGCAGTACATGAGCCAACGTGTAAGTTAATCTCACATTCAACCCCGTCCTATTGCGTGAAGAACCCTAATCGTGGGATTAGTTCGCCAGCTGCCAATTAATATATAAATGCGATGTTATTTTGGTCCGTTTTGATGCCCTAGATTTGTATGGTAACTACTGATTCAAATGTCCACGCAATTCGATAAGTGTATAATAGCATTGAGTCCATATTTGTTCGTGCTCACCACATTATACACACATTGGGGTCTCCCTTTCCAGGATTTCTATTGGTGTATCAATTTCGAATAGTGTAGTATAGTAGTGATGGCATCAGTGTAATATCTTGCAATGTTGGGAATGTTGACCACAATGTGGGTATAATGTGGTCATTTAGTCCAGTCCGATGGGGAGGAGGGGATGTGGCGAAATTGTGAACATTGACCACATCACCATCATAATTCGACCATGTTGGTGCTCCTGAAAATGTTGACGGACTGGGTCGATCGGTGTTGTTGTCATTTTATGGTTAAATCATGGAACCCCTAGATGTAATGTCAATGTGCTCATATTGGAATTGATGTATGTACTCATAATGTCGCGTCACTAATTGTTAGCAGTGATGACCATACTAGCCACACTACGTGACCATATAGTATGCTAATTATTGTCAACATTGACCACATTTGTCACATAGTGTGGCCATACGATCTCTTGTTGTTATGCAGTATTGACCACACTTGTCGCTGCATCGCATACAAAAAGGCATCAAACAGGGTAATATCTTGTAATGTTGAGAATGTTGACCACAATGTGGGTATACTGTGGTCATTAGTCTATTGAGTATTGTCAGTATAGACCACACTTGTCATAAAGTGTGGTCAGTTAGATCTGGGTCAATCCTTATTGTATGTGCATACTCAGTAGGCGTCGCAGTACTGTTATACCATTGTGTGTGATCATTGGCTGCTCATGTGTGACGAACATTGGTATGGGGTCTTTCCATTGTCTTCACCATAGGATTTTGTGTTGGTTATCATATTATCTTGTTGCACATTGGAGGCATGCAATGTGCGTTCATTTTGGTTGAATTTACATGACATATGGTTGTCCGTTTAGTTCTTTTTGCGCGTCCTTGTATGATGAGTCATTTTATCATTTGGATTTCAGGAAACAAGGGTGAAGTCATTGTGCGTGCACTTTTGTTACGGCTTCGCAATGCACAAGGAGAACTCATGAATGAATGAAGTGTGGGAATGGGCTGCTTGGTGGGATAGGGACTAGTCTAAAAAACATAATGCTCCAGGGGTATAAAGGCCTCGACGTTAATGTGATACAGTCCTCGAAAAAATACATGTTAATCATTTAAGAATTTTAGTATGGGTATGTTTTGGACACGACACGTTACAATTTATTTGATGAAACTAGGGTGTAATTGTTTGTGTATACCGAACAATGTTGGTCCCCGTTATTGTCGACATTACTAGTCATTTGTTCCATTTGGTTTTTTCGGATTTAATGGATCATATTAGGTTGGTTACAAATGTGCAATTTGTAATGTACCATAAGTTTGGTTAGTTTCAAACGAGGTTGGTTACGAATGTAAAATTCGTAATATACCATATATTTGTAGTGGGTAGTATTAGGTTGGTTACAAACGAGGTGGGTGACATACAAGTATGTTGCAATTTTGTAGTTGTACAATATGTTCGTAATTAGCAAATAGAAATTATTTTGACCACATTGTGTATGGACTGTGGTTACATTCTTCTTGCCCAGGTTTCCTGGTTTTGTTGTAATCACACTCCTTTTGTCTGCTTGTGGTCATGGATATTAAAAAATGTAGTCCTCCACACAGTTCCAAAGTATCAATGACCATAATTTAAACGGCTTTACATACGACGGTGTTTGGTCATGGATATTAGGAAATTTCGTCTTGCATTGCATGACCGCATTTCCAAAATATCAATGACCATACTCCTTTTGTCTGCGTGACCACACTACTTGGAATATCAATGATCACACCCATTAGAATAGTAATGACCACACTTCTTTGAATGTCAAATGACACACGCCCCTTGGAATAATGAGAATGTAAACTGAACTATTTTTCCCACACTGAGTTATGAGTGTGGTCACAATAGTTATTCTCACCCCAAAACGAACAGAATATCATGCTTACACTAATTTAAACTACTGTGGCCTGTAGTTCAAACTAGTGGTCAATCATTACAAATTAAATGTGGCCATTGGAGTTTTCCTTACAAATGACAACAATGTACTTGCAATGTGGTCAACCATGTGACCACACTTCCAAGATATCAATGATCACACTACTTTTGTCTGGGTGACCACACTACTTGAAATATCAATCATCACATTACTTAGAATAGTAATGACCACATTTCTTGGAATGTCAAATGACACACACCACTTAGAATAATAAGAATGTAAATTGAACTGTTTTGCCAACATTGTGTTATGAGTGTGATCACCATATTAAATCGCCTCCAAAATGAGCACAATATCATGTGTACACTAGTTTCAACCACTGCAGTCATGTAGTTCAAACTAGTGGTCAACCCTTGCGAATTAAGTGTGGTCACATGAGCTTTCCTAACAAATGGCCATGTCATGCTTGCAATGTGGTCAACCATGTAACCACACTTCCCAAATATGAATGACCAAACTCCTTAGAAGATCCACTACGACACAATATCATATGTGAACCCAATGACGAAGATTTACTATTTTCACTTCCCTGCCTAAACTCCCTCCCTGATCCATTGTCCATACAAGTTTGACCAAATCTGACGATTACATTGACTATGCCATTGTTTATCCATTTAATATACCGTGCTCTCTTACAAACTACTGATTCCATAACACACCATGATATTTACAAACGAGTTGGGTGACATACATGTAGGCTGTTGCAATTTGAATTGTACCATAAGTTTGTAATCATTGCAAACCACAAACCGGTTACATGTTAACTTGATCAAATACATAAGTTTGACCACATAACCCATCTTATTGACCACAACTAATAGAATCATATAATTTTGAAGTATAATGTGTTGGCACATTTATGAAAAGTAACGATACTAAAATCTGAAATGATGTGACAACACCGTGTAAAGGGTATGGTCCCCAAAGTGAATCGTATCCAAAATGAACGCAATATCATGCGTACACTAGTTTGAACCACTGTGTGGCCATTTATACTAGCTACTATGGCCACATACATTCTACTATTGCCATTGTGTGGCCATTTAAACAACAAATATATACTAACTTATTCCAATACATAACGTATAAGACAAGTCTGTGCACTATAAACCCCTCCCCATCGCCGGATGTTTGCACCCCAATCATAGCTTCACACCTAACCTTGATTTCGGCCACTTTGCGTCTACAAGGTCGTGACTTGTGTACGTGTTTATCGCTATTGTCTACTGAAAGCTTTTCTTTACCCCCGCGCCATTCCCATCTTCGCAGCTAGCTGGTTCATAATGTTCAGGCTTCTTACGGTGATGTCCCTCGTGTGCAAAAAAATATTTCCATTTCCCGCTTCTTTCATTTATCTCGATGGTATGGGTGCCACTTCGTACGCTGAACCAAGCGGCAATTGCGTATCTTTCATAAAAGGACTTTGCTTCTAGTCTTCTACCAGTATATTGAACACCATCCCCATCCGAGGAACGATCATCTCATCTTTGCACTTTGGCCAATATATCGCCATACTCAAATCATCATTGAATGTGACAAGAGGTAGGGCCATGCATGGAGATTGGTTGTTGCCTGCATCATTGCAGTGAAACCAATTAATAAAAAGGCACATCGGATTTGGACATCAAAGTATTACAATAGTCTTATGCACGTTAATAAAGCATCAACAGCATAACATTACAACAATTACATGTCATCATAGGTAGGGCGTTTCCACCGCACATCTTAAGGTGCCCCACATGTCTTGTCCATAAAGCTTCCACACCACATTCTAGGTGGGACAACACCATGATATACATGCGAGTACACAACACTACAGCTCACACATTACAAACTGATTCATTTTGACCACACTATACACGCAGTGTGGTCACAAATGGTTGTGATTTGCACCCCTCCATTGTCATGGATATCTGTGGCCATTGCTACATGAACCTTGGTTCGTCTGTTTTACTAACCACACTGTTTACATGGCGTGGTCAAATTTGTTTCAATTTGCATTCATATTGTTCTACATGTGTTCAGTGACGCATCATATGTCTAACTCTTTCGTTAATGACAAGCGTGGTCATATTAGTGTCTTAGTTCCATTATAAGTCTATGACTGACAACAAACCCCTGCATCCATATGGTTCTACATATGTCCAGTGACGCGTTGCATATCTAACTCTATGATCAATGATGAGTGTGGGCACTTGGTGACCACTGTGGGTACACAGTGTGATCATATTAATGTCTTAGTTCAATTATAAGTTTATGACTGAAAACAAACCTCGACATCTATATAGTTCTACATGTGTTCATTGACGCATTGCATATCTAACTCTTTGGTCAATGATAAGTGTTGTCACTTGTTGACCACTCTGGAGACATACTGTGGTCATATTAGTGTCATGTTCCATTATGAGTTTGGTCACTTGGTGGCCATTATTGCTACACAGTGTGATCATATTAGTGTTATGTTCCATTACAATTCTACGACCGAAACAAACCCCCTGCCCCCTCTCCCCTTCCATTTTTCCCGCTGCTTGGCTCCCCAATTCTAATGCACAGATCAGCGGTGGCCGCGCAATATGTGAGTGTGGTCATGAGTATGCATATGGATAAGACCAATTCCACGATCTCATTGTTATCATAAACCCTAATTATCTACATGTGATTCCGATTTGAGCATGTCAACATTCACAATTCAATCGTCTAGAAAAAAAAAGTGAGACGAACCTGTTAACCTCAAATTTTTCGAACATGTATGAATGAGTTGCTGTTGAATTCCTCTGTTTTTGATCTGCTTAGATCTCAAACTCCGAAATCATGTATGAATGAGTTAAATATGATAATTTTGATTTCACAAAAATCAGACAAGTACTTCATTGAGTTGCTGCAATCCAGTTCATGTTATTTTGGGCAACAAAATGATCTAATTGATACTCCCCCCCTTGATTCTTGTTAGTTAACATAACAAAACATATTTTATTTTAATTTTAATTCATTAAATGAAAACCGCCAGTTGTATTTGAATGTTGGATAGTGGTTTTTCACTCCAAATCTCACATGTGTCAATGACATAATTTCAACCATTGGATCAAGATCTAACGCGCCAGATCGCTCCTTCCTACCTTCCTACCTAAAGTCTCTTCCTACTGGATCCATTCCCTACATATATATATATATATATATATATATACACACACACACATATATATATATATATATATATATATATATATATATATATATATATATATTTGAAAAATATGTGATGTATATTTAAAAAATAAGAGTCAACACACCAGAATTACAAGTTTAATTACAAAGCAAATATATGTAACTGGAGAACCTTGCTTTGTTCTTAGTAAGAAAAAGCGTCCTATCTCTCAGATGATGTTTAATAGTGTGGAAAGTCTGAGTTGGGTCCCTTCTGATGTTCTTGAAACACAGGTTATTCCTCGCAAGCCAGATGTTGTAGATGTAGGAGGAGAATATGGCAAAAATTATTTATTTTTTTATCTTGCTGCTCTTGAGATTCAAAAGCTTCCTACCCCATTGATTCCAGATATCTGAATTTGGGAGTTTGACCCAGTTATCCAGGTGATCTCTGAGCTGTTGAGCATAGGTGCAATCATGTAAAAGATGGTCGATTGTCTCATTTTGATCGCCACACATAATGCAGGTAGGGTGGCCTTCTTGTTTGTGCAGCCTTGTTTTAACCTGGAGTCTTCCATGTAATGCCATCCAAGTACAAAAAGAGTGTCATGGGGTGTTGCATTTGTTCCATGCAATTTTAGCCTATGGCCATTTGACATTTTCTCCCTGAAAGGCTTTGTATCCCATTGAAACTGAATAATGAGTTTTGGGGATTTTCAACAAATTTATTTGCTCTTTTACTTCACAGAGTTTCTTGAAATACCAACATATATCCCCCTTTGGTTGGTTTTCCCACCAATCTCGATCTTTGATGTAGCTTTCGTGAATCCACTTGAACCAGAGACTTTCTTTACGGTCTGCTATTGTCATGACTTGTTTGGAAATCAGAGCCTTGTTCCAATGTATCAGATTTTTGATGCCAAGTCCCCCACATGATTTTGGTTTGCAGACTGTTGTCCAGCTGATAGGAGGGGTTTTTGAATAGTCGACAGTCGCTCCCTATAGAAAATTGCGACACACCCGTATGATTTGATCAATGACATACTGAGGAATGATCACAATAGAGGCCCAGTATGAGAAAGCACCTATTAGAACTGAGTTGATGAGGGTCACCCTATTGGCATAGGAAATATTCGCAGTTCTCCAAGATTTGATTCTCGAGATGATTTTGTCAACCAGTTTCTGGCACTCCAACTTGCTTAACCGGCCATCAGTTATCGGCATTCCCAGGTAGAAAAAGGGAGGGATATCCTCTTCAAAACCAGTCATCTGAAGTATCTGGTTGATGTATGCTAGCTCCCCAAGATTAGAGTATAGAACTTGCAATACACCACACAGACACACACTTACAACTGAGGCTTTAAAACAAAGCTAATTGGATGCAATTAGCTGAAATGGATGACAACCCAATAAGGAAATAAAAGGATAGACTTATGTTCAATCTGATACAGACACACCAAAGAATGATCACAAGGGCAGGGACTTGGTTACCTCAATAGATATAGACTCACCACCATTGAAGCAAGCAAGCTCTACACACACCACCAGGTCTGCCAGCTCTTGGATACTGAAGTAGATTCAACCAACCGAGAGTTTAAGGACACTCACAAACGAGAGGCTCAACTTTGGCACTCAGAATGCTATTGAAAATTCACTGATTAATTCCTTAAGCAGCTCGATACATCACTATATATAGCTAATCTAAAGCAGTTTGATTAGAGGCACTTAATTTAAGTAACCTTCTAATCTCCCTTCTAAGCTAACTGTAAAACTAAACTAAATACATCACATTACATCTTAGTCTAGCTAATATCATCCGGATACAATTGAAAATGAAAAGAAAAACAAAGCTAGCTTCTGATTGGACCAAACTCCAAAGGGTTGGCAATTTCAGCCAATCAGAATCTTTCCTAGCTGAGGGGGTAAAAATAAGTTATCTCAGTAACTTTCCCGGGATTTTCTTAAGCTAGACATAACCTCAATAGCTTAAGGAAGGCTGCAAAAGACTTAGGTAACCCTCATTGTAGCTGAGTCAAAATAAGTTAGCCACAGGACTGGGATTCTGGAAAAATTGATAACAGGCAACCTTGCATGGTTGCTTGTTCTGGTGCCTGTAACTTGATGCTTTCTTACTCAATCATGCTGGGACTTGACTTTTCCTTAGAAAATGCATAACAAGGAACAAATAACTCCTGGGGAACTTGTGCTGAATCTCACTCAATTCATAGATACATAATTGAGAAAGATGCCTGCTTGGACTGCTTGTGCTGGGAACTGAAATTGACCTGGATGGCCAATGCTGGTGGAATGAGTGGTTGTACTAGCCAGAACTTGCCTTACCAAGGTGTAGCAAGTCTAGATGGATGAAGTTGGTGGGCTGGTGGTTGCTGTAGAACTCTTGAACTGCTGTTGAGCTGGATGGAAGCTTGCTGTTTCTGCTGGAATTGTTCCAACAGTTGCTAAGTGTGGTTTAGCAAGGATTAGGACTGTCATTGCTGGTACTGAGGCTGCTGCCTGATCTTTCTTGGGCGAAGAAGATGATGAAGAAGTTACTCGTGCTGTTGCTGTTGCTGTTGCTGAATCATCTTCCTCCTCCTGATCTAAGTTGGCTCTTGACACTTGAGCTGTTGCTGTACTTGCTAGATGGTCTCCATCATCCTCCCCAGCTTGAGGAAAGTTTGTCCTCAAACTTGGAAGGTCTTCATGGGCTGGGAAGTAGGGCCTTAAGTCTGCTATGTTGAAAGTAGCACTTCCTCCAAAGTCTTCTGAAAGATCCAATCTGTAGGCATTGTCTCCTATTTTCTCTAGTACTTCGAATGGGCCATCTGCTCTTGGAACGAGCTTTCCTTTCCACTTTGCTGGGAACCTGTCCTTCCTCAGGTGTATCCACACTAGGTCTCCTGGCTGGAAAACCACCTTTCTCCTGTGCTTATTGGCTGATGTAGCGACTTGCTCAGAGTACTTGATGATTTTCTCTCTAACCTGCTGATGAAGCTTTTTGATCTTCTCTGCATGTGTACCTGCTTCATAACTGAACTTTACAGAATTGGTTAGTGGAGATAAATCCAAAGAAGTGATAGGATTTCTCCCATATACCACCTGAAATGGGGAAAGGCCAGTTGCCTTTGAAGGGGCTCTATTGAATGCAAATTCAGCATGGGGCAAAAGAGTGTCCCATCCTGTTTTATTTGTGTTTATCAATGATCTCAATAGAGTTCCTAGTGTCCTGTTGGTCACCTCTGTCTGCCCATCAGTCTGTAGATGGCATGCTATGCTATATTTGAGCTTTGTGCCTAACTTCTTCCAGAGAGTCACCCAGAAATGACTCAAGAATTTAGTATCCCTATTAGACACCATGCTTTTAGGGATTCCATGAAGTCTCACCACTTCTTGGAAGTATAGCTCAGCTACTCTTACTGCATCATTGGTGGTGTGGCATAGAACAAAATGTGCCATTTTGCTGAATCTGTCTACCACCACCATCACTGAATCTTTTCCCCTTTGTGATCTTGGCAGACCAACTATGAAATCCAGGCTCACATCTTCCCAGGGGCCTGTTGGTACTGGCAATGGAGTGTACAACCCTTGAGGTAGGCTGTGGCTCTTTGCTACTTGGCACACGGCACACCTTTTATCCCAGTGCTCTACATCTTTTCTCATTTTGGGCCAACTGTAGTGATCCTTCAGCATGAGAAGAGTTTTCTCAATGCCAAAGTGGCCTGCTATACATCCTTCATGGATTTCTGAGAGTAGTAACTCCCTGAAACTGCTCCTTGGTATGCACAATCTTGCTCCCTTGAAGAGAAACCCTTGGTCTATATGATACAGACTCTGTGGGTGTTCTTGGCACTTCTGAAAAGTCTCACCAAAATCCTCATCTTTTTTGTACAAGGCTTTCAACTGCTCAAAGCCAAGTACCCTTGCATCTAGAACCTGCAGTAACAAATATCTCCTTGAAAGTGCATCGGCTCCTTTGTCCAGCTTCCCTGACTTGTGATGGATCATGAAATGGAACTGTTGCATAAACTCTACCCAAGCAGCATGCCTGGTGTTGAGTTTGTGCTGCCCTTGAATGAATTTCAAGGCTTCATGTTCACTATGCAATATGAACTCAGCTCCAATTAGGTAGTGCCTCCAGTGTTGAAGAGCTCTGATGATGGCATAGAACTCTTTATCATAGGTGTTGTATCTTCTCTTGGCATCATTCAATTTCTCACTGAAGTAGGCAACAGGCTTGCCTTCCCGGTCAGATCGCTCCTATGCCAACACCAAGCATCACATCAGACTTCAAAGACTTTAGAGAAGCTTGGCAAAGCTAGAACAGGTGCTGAAGTAAACTGCTTCTTAACTTCTTCAAAGGCTCTTTGTGCTGCTGGAGTCCAAGAGAAACTTTTGCCCTTCACTAGCTCTGTCATAGGGGCTAGGATGGTGCTAAAATTCCTCACAAATCTCCTGTAAAATGAAGCTAAACCATGAAAACTTCTAATATGCTGAATTGAACTGGGAATAGGCCACTCCCTGATTGCCTTGACCTTTTCCTCATCCACCTGAATACTGCTTCATTCAATGTAGCCAAGAAAAGAGACTTGGCTTGCAAAGAATTGACACTTCTTTAAATTCCCATATAGCTGCTCCCTGCTCAATATCTCCATCACACTCTTTAAGTGGTTAACATGCTCCAATTCAGATTGACTGTAAATAAGTATGTCATCAAAATAGACAACAACTCACTTACCAATCAATGGCTTTAGAACCTGATTCATTAGCCTCATGAATGTAGATGGTGCATTGGTCAGGCCAAAAGGCATGACTAACCACTCAAATAATCCTCCTTTAGTCTTGAAATCTGTCTTCCATTCATCCCCTTCACATATCCTGATTTGGTAGTAGCCACTCCTCAGATCAATTTTGGAAAATACCACTGAACCATGCAGTTCATCAAGCATATCTTCAAGCCTTGGGATTGGATACCTGTACTTAACAGTTATCTTGTTAATAGCTCTACAGTCAATACACATTCTTTGACTGCCATCTTTCTTAGGTACCAATAAGGCTGGTACTGCACAGGGGCTCAGACTCTCCCTTATCATACCCTTCTCCAATAACACATCAACCTGTCTTTGAATCTCATTTGTCTCAGCTGGGGTCATTCTGTAGGCACGTTTGTTTGGCAGGACAGATCTGGGAACAAGATCTATCTTGTGTGTATGTCTCTCTTAGGGGGTATGCCTGGGGACATTTCTTCAGGAAAGACATGCAGATACTGGTTTAGGATATGCTGAAAGAGGGGATGGTCATTTTGTGGGGGTAAGTCTTCCTCAATGTCAAGCAAAATGAGTCCACTTTGTTCACTGAACTCATGTTGTTCAGCTGTCAAAAAGACATCAAGAGTAGGCTCAACAATAAGAGTTTTAGGTCTTTTTGTGAGCTGGGATGGTCTAAGAGGGGTAAGGGTGATCTTTTTGTGGCTTAGGCAAAGGGAATATGTATTTGCTCTCCCATCATGACTAACAGATCTGTCATACATCCAAGGCCTTCCTAATAATAGGTGACAGGCATCCATATGAAGCACATCACACCAAACTTCATCTCTATAAGCTGAACCAATTGAAAAATTAACAAGGCATCTAGAAGAAATCTTGATACCTTTACTTTGGTTCAACCACTGTATGGTATAGGGGGCTGGATGAATGCTGGTAGCCAGGTTAAGCTTCTTCACCATGGTTTCGGAGGCTGCATTGGTGCAGCTGCCTCCATCAATGATCAAGGAACAAATTTTCCCACCAACTGTGCACCTGGTGTGGAAAATATTTTCCCTTTGCTCTGCTGTCTCATCTACTGCTGAACTGCTCAAGATCCTCCTGATCACAAGCATCTTCCCTTCATCAGGTCCTGCTTCAACCTCCTCCTCATCATACACAGGGTCTCCATGGGGCTCCTTATACTGCTCTTCATCAAAAGGCTCAGGATCAAGCAAAAGAGCTGCCTGAAACTCAACCAAGGTGACTGCTCTCTTGTTGGGGCATTCAGATGCTATATGCCCAAGTCCTTGGCACCTGAAAAATCTTCTCTCTTGGTAGGCTTTGCTAGCAGGGGCTGGGGTTCTTTGTGGGACATTTTGTGGCTGATTTTGTGGGGGTCTTGGGGCTGGATATCTGGCTTGAGGTGGGGGGAAGGGTGGATTGGCTTTTTGTGGGGGAATATAAGGCTTGCTGTATGGATTGGGTTTGGTTTGAGTATAAGGCTTGGTTGGGTACCTACTGCTGCTGTAGTCCTTTGCTCGAGCTTTCTTTTGCTGCTCCACCTTATGAGCCAATGAGCTCAACACATCAAGGGAATCATAGACCTGCAGCTCAACAATATTCCTGATACTCTCATTCAAACCTACAAGATATCTGATGTAAGTTTGTACTTCATTCTCTTGCATGTTACATTTCCAAAGCAAGTGCTCAAACTCTTTGGTATATTCTTCCACAGATTTGTTGCCTTGCACAAAATGCTGCAACTTGAAGTAGTTCTCTTTCATGTAGTTGTCTGGAAGGAATTTCTCCTTCAACTTCTGTCTCATCTCCCTCCAAGTGCTCACCCTGTCTTCTCCAATCTCCATTCTCCTCTTCTGCAGATTAGTCAACCAAGTAGTGGCATATTTCTTTAGTTTCAAAGCCACTAACTTTACCTTATTCTCTTCTGTAACCTCCTTCAAATCAAAGACCCTCTCTACTGTCTGTAATCAATCTAGGAAAACATCAGGGTCTAACTCTCCTGCAAACTCAGGTATTTCAATCTTGAAATCAAGCTTTTCAACCCTTCTATCTTCCCTCCTTATTTCTCTTTCACTTTCACTTTCCTCCTCAGGTTCACTGATCCTAGGTGACCTCCTAACTCTCCTCCTTCTTCTGGGTGTAGGCCTAGGACCTCGACCTCCTCTCCCCGTCCTACTAAAAGGTTTCTCACCTTCTCCTTCCTCCATCTCATCATCAGTCTTTTTATTCAACTGATGTCTATGTAGTCTCATATAGTAATTCAACTGCTCACTCAAAAATTTCATTATCTGTTCTACTTCTTCCTTCTCTTTCAAGGTTTGTTCTAAGACTTCCTGTGGTGTTTTACTAGTTCCGGCCATTTTACTAAAACAAGTAATCTCACTCCAAGATAGAACACAGAGCTCTGATACCAAGATGATGTATGCTAGCTCCCAAAGATCAGAGTATAGAACTTGCAATACACCACACAGACACACACTTACAACTGAGGCTTTAAAACAAAGATAATTGGATGCAATTAGCTGAAATGGATGACAACCCAATAAGGAAATAAAAGGATAGACTTATGTTCAATCTGATACAGACACACCACAGAATGATCACAAGGGCAGGGACTTGGTTACCTCAATAGATATAGACTCACCACCATTGAAGCAAGCAAGCTCTACACACACCACCAGGTCTGCCAGCTCCTGGATACTGAAGTAGATTTAACCAGATGAGAGTTTAAGGACACTCACAAACGAGAGGCTCAACTTTGGCACTCAGAATGCTATTGAAAATTCACTGATTAATTCCTTAAGCAGCTGGATACATCACTATATATAGCTAATCTAAAGCAGTTTGATTAGAGGCACTTAATTTAAGTAACCTGCTAATCTCCCTTCTAAGCTAACTGCAAAACTAAACTAAATACATCACATTACATCTTAGTCTAACTAATATCATCCAGATACAATTGAAAATGAAAAGAAAAACAAAGCTTGCTTCTGATTGGACCAAACTCCAAAGGGTTGGCAATTTCAGCCAATCAGAATCTTTTCTAGCTGAGGTGGTAAAAATAAGTTATCTTAGTAACTTTCCCGGGCTTTTCTTAAGCTAGACATAACCTCAATAGCTTAAGGAAGGCTGGAAAAGACTTAGGTAACCCTCATTGTAGCTGAGTCAAAATAAGTTAGCCGCAGGACTGGGATTCTGGAAAATTTGATAACAAGCAACCTTGCAGGGTTGCTTGTTCTGGTGCTTGTAACTTGATGCTTTCTTACTCGATCATGCTGGGACTTGACTTGTCCTTAGAAAATGCATGTCAAGGAACAAAAAAATCCTGGGGAACTTGTGCTGAATCTCACTCAATTCATAGATACAGAATTGAGAAAGATGCCTGCTTGGACTGCTTGTGCTGGGAACTGAAATTGACCTGGATGGCCAATGTTGGTGGAATGAGTGGCTGTACTGGCCAGAACTTGCCTTACCAAGGTGTAGCAAGTCTGGATGGATGAAGTTGGTGGGCTGGTGGTTGCTGTAGAATCCTAAGCTGCTGTTGAGCTGAATGGAAGCTTGTTGTTTCTGCTGGAATTGTTCCAACAGTTGCTAAGTGTGGTTTAGCAAGGCTTAGGATTGTCCTTGCTGGTGCTGAGGCTGCTGCCTGATCTTCCTTGGGTGATGAAGATGATGAAGAAGTTACTCGTCTTTATTCTTTATTCTTTATTCTGTTGCCATGAATCATGTTCCTCCTCATGATCTAAGCTGGCTGGTGACACTTGAGCTGTTGCTATACTTGCTGGATGGTGTCCATCACCACTGGTTTTTAATGGTTGGCACAGCTCCACTGATCATGACTTTAGATTTTGTTGCATTTGGGTTGAGACCAGAGACTTGATGGAAATGATCCAGAGTATGCATGATCTTTTGGACGCTAGATGGATCTGCAACAGAGAAAATCATCAAGTCATCTGCAAAAATTAAATGTGTAATATTTAAACTTTTACAGCGTGGGAAATATTTGAGATAAGTCTCTTTTGATGCTGCAGAGAGGCTCCGAGAAAAGTATTCCATAGAAGGAACGAATAGGAGCGGTGAGATCGGGTCTCCTTGACGTAATCCTCTTGTCCCTTTGAAATAACCATGTGTTCCTCCATTGATCTGAACTGTGTAGGAAGGGGATGAAATACAGCTCATGATCCATTGAACAAACTGAGGGGGAAATTTGTAGCCATGCATAATTTCTTTGATGAAATCCCATTTCACACTGTCAAAAGCCTTTTTCAAATCAATTTTGAAAATGCATTTTGATTGGGTGGTTTTCCTGCGAAACCCACGGGAAAGCTCATGGCACATTAGCACATTATGAAGGAGTTCGCGCCCTGGAACGAAAGCCGTTTGACTATCATTAATCAGATGAGGGAGAACTGCCTTTAATCTTGACGCCATTAGCTTGGACGCTGTCTTCTAGAAAGTGTTACAGCAAGAGATAGGCCGGAAATTAGTTGCTGAAGTTGGATTTTCTGTCTTGGGGATGAGGGCAAGAATCGTAGAGTTCAGAGCAGGGAGCATCCGACCTGTCTCAAAGAATTCATTAATAGCTGCACAGAAAATATTTTCCAACTGAGGCCAAGCGCATTTATAGAAACCACTTGAGAAACCATCTTGTCCAGGGGATTTTGTGTTCGGGATTGAGAACAGCGCTTCTTTGATGTCTTTCCTTGTGAAAGCAAACATAACTGTATTTGTTGCTGACAAGTTAAAGTAGGACCTTGTTGGATGAAACACTAGTTTATATGCTGCGAGGGATAAGAATCCATTCCCAGGAGATGTTGGAAGTAGTCTGCAAGATGATTTCCAACCTTTTGGAAGCCCGAAACAGTTTGTCCATTTTGATCAATCAGAGTGTGAATTGTGGTGTTGAGTTTGCGCTTCTTCATTTTACTGAAGAAGTATGCAGTGCAGGTATCCCCATGAGCATTGGCCGTAATTTTGCTTTGTTTAGAGATGAGCTGCTGAGCTGATTTTAGGATGGTCGTGTAATTTTCTTTCGCATCTATTTCATCCTTAATCTGCTGGTTTGTAGGGTCTGTCATAAGGGATATTTGAATATCCAGTAGCTGTTGGTGAGCATTCTCACACTGAGTATGAATGTCAGCAAACTTTCTTTTGTTAAGGTCTTTGAGTGCAGGCTTGAGAGCTTTTTGCAAGTGAAAGATTGCATGCATTGGAGACCCAGTTCTGATGTTATCAACGACATTCTCAACAATGGTTCTGAGACTTGGGTCTGCGACCCACATATCACAAAAGCGAAAACAAGGATGTGATTTAGGACCATCCACCAGCTCAAGAACGATAGGCTTATGATCAGATAGACTCTGTGGAAGATATAACCCTAACATATAGTCATTTGCCAGCAACCATTCTTGATTATAAAAAATTCTATCAATCTTGGATTGAACATGACCATTGGACCATGTATGAGTAGCTCCTTGACAGATCAGTTCTGTAAGTTGACAATGCTCAATACACTTGTGAAAATCTTGGGTTTCAAAATTATGAACAGGCGTACCATGCAGTCTGTCACATTCATATAAGATTGCATTGAAATCACCCATCACTCACCAAGTAGCTGCTATAGTATTCGAGATACTCTTAAGGTTCTCCCAAAGACTTAACCTTTCTTCACTTCGATTGAAACCATAGACAAAAGTGTAGAAAGCTTTTGTGTCCTTATTGAAATCATGGATTTGGCAATGTATATATTGTGTATCAACATGTAAAACTTGCACATCTACTTTGTTTGAACGCCAAGCAATGTAAATTCTACCACCCATGTGTACACCAAAATTGTTGCAAGTAGACCAAGAATTGAACATACCTTGAGTGATAATTGATTCTTTCTCAGTTTTCACCTTAGTCTCAAGTAGGCAGATCACAGTAGCCTTTGTGTCTCGCAAGAAGATCATTGTGTCCTCTTGCTTCCTGGGGTCATTAAGACCCCTCACATTCCAAGTGATGATCTTCATTGGGGATCTGAATCAGATCCTGAGGAACTTTTATCCCCCCTTATTTCCATCATCCCCTTCATGCACAGAATTTTCACTAGAAGCATTGTCTGACTCCTCTTCATTCTGTAGTATATTGAAAGAATTCTTGATTGGAGTCTGCCCTTTGTGTGTCTCATTTTTATTTGGAACATTCCTGGTTGCTGGCTTAGTTGGTCTGATAAAACCATTGTCATCAACATCTCGTTGATGCTTTTGCTTTGGTTGCCAGATTTGCTTCTAGGTTTTTGACGATTTCACCTCTTCTTTCTTCTTGCAGTCGGCAGTCATATGCCCCATCATATAACAGTGGGTGCATTTAACTGGTTTCCAATCATATTCAACCTTTTGTGAGATTATCACATCATACTCATTCAAGAACTTGATCTCATCTGGAAGAGGTTCATCAATTTTAACTTCTATCAAAACACGAGCTGCAGATAAGTGTGTTCTGTCCCTTGTTGCCTTATCTGTTTTAATGGGTACACCCACCAGACTTGATAATTTTCCCAGATTCTTTGTACTCCAATATTAAATGTCGAGGTATGGAAATCTTACCCAGATAGGTATTGTTTTGAGAGCATCCAGATCTATCTTCTGCTGAGGCATCCATGGTATACCGTTTGACACGCAACTATAATACTGATGTTTGTGTTCTTTTGAGTGGTATGCGGTATTCATTGTTGTGGTTATGGTCATTAACCACACACCAACGTGTATGGTCAATGCCTATGGTATACCGTTCAACTCACAACCACAATTGCGATGTTTGTTTTTTTGTAGTGGCATGCGATAGTCATTGTTGTGGTCATAACCCTTATACCGATAGATTGAGTAATGTGTTGTGTGTCATATTCATTCGTTATCCATGTGCAAATGACTCGTTAAAGTAATGTCTACTTGTCTTAGTGGTTGTTACAAAACGTCGTCTCAACGTTTTATAGTGTAAACATGACGAACAGGGACCAGGACAGTATGGGGACCAAGAAGTCCGATATTGAGCAAGACTTATGTGATATGATGCAGAAGGCTGTTATTGCTGACGAGTATGTTGTTGTGCGCACTCTTGGTGGTGGCATAATTAGGCAGATGTACCAAAGAAGACGGAAAGGCGTAAGTCGTGCGGGTGGTGTGATGTCCGCAGTGAGCGGCAATCACAACCGGGATGGTGCAAAACACCCCTCGCGGGGGAAGACCGTCGACATTTGGGGTGGTGCATTAACAAACATAAACAGTGACCAATTGGTCTCCCGTCGTACTGTCGCGGATAGTGTGGTCTATGCGCTTCCATCACCTGCTGCAAGAACGCTGCCAAGTGGATGAAGACTAGGGTCATCAACCACCTTGTGGATAGGGTATGAGTCGGGGATTGGTTATTGCGGTCTGATGATTGGTGCGATGAGTGAACTGCAATCGGTAGTTGTGTGTTTGTTTTTTTCCTTGCTTGAGCGGGTTCGATGTGTAATCCTCTAACACAATATAGTTGATACCTCATACTCCACGCATTATACATGCATTGTCCGTTGTTTGATGCCCTTTTCCATTAATTTTTTGTTGGGAGGATGTAATTGTGGATTAACACAATCTATGTGCGTCGAATAAAATGTCGGATTACGCATCATTGTTCTATCATTGTTATATCTTACAAAATGTAACATTATGATATATTAGATATCATTGTTTTACCATATATTGTCGGACTCAAATAAATTTGGAGCTATGGTGTTAATCGAGACATAACAATAACTTGCAAATGTGGTATGATATATGTGATGACCACATACCACCAACTGTGGTCATGCATTAAATAGTTGTCCATTGGCCACATACGAATTCATGTGGTCAATTGTCGTTTAAAAATAATTATTAGCATGCAATTATCAATTACTTGAAGTCCATTGGCCACATATGAATCTGTGTGGTCAATTTTCATAACCATAAAGTACTATGGTTTTTTTTTTGCTAGATAGTGCAAGTATATTATATGTGATCGCGTTTTCCCTAGGCCACATATGAAAAAGTATGATCACGTTTTGTGCTAAATAGTCCCTTGGCTACATACAGCCAATTGTAGTCATGCATTAAACAGTTGGCCCCTTGGCCACATGCCAATTTATGTGGTCAATTGTCAATTAAAAATTATTATTAGCATGCAATTATCAAATATAGGTAATCGGGTTTCCCCTTGGCCACATATGAATTAGTATGATCACGTTTTGTGCTAAATATTCTCTTTGGTACATACAACCGATTGTGGTTATGCATTAAACAGTTGCCCTCTTGGCCACATGCGAATTCTCGTGGTCAAACGTCAATTAAAAATTATTAGTAGCTAGCAATTATCAATTACATGAAGCCCCTTGGCCACACGTGAATATGTGTGGTCAATTGCAACAACCATAGAGTACTCATGGCTTTTATGCTAAATAGTGGAAGAATAATATATGTGATCGCGTTTTCCTTTGACCACATATTAACTAGTGTGATCATGTTTTGTGCTAAATAGTCCCTTGGCTACATACAACCAATTGTGGTCATTTGCACCCTTGGCCACATTGAACAAAATGAGACTGTGGATCTGCAAACAGACTATATACGTTGAATGTACATAATCAACACACCATGGAATTTTATGCATTGCAATGATTTAAACGTCCATTATGAGATTGACCACATGGCATAATTGTGTGGTTGAACGTTCTTTATTCTATAAATGTCAAATCCAATACAAAAACTCACCATACTTAAAAGGTTTGTCTACCTAAAATTCAACATAGGCTGATGACACATCCCACATTAAAGACATAATATAATAAAAAAAGAATTGCAAAGGGGATATAACTCCTTTCATATAACTTCACGCCTCACTGGTAGCGTTCAGGGCTTGTCGTGATTGGCTATTTGGTCACATAACTTGCATCTTCTTGCTGCTGCGATTCATTGCACTGCAACCTCGATCCCGCTCTTCTTCCGCTTTGCACGTCCTTTGGGGTTCGACATGGCGGGTGCTTTTATTGTTGCTTGCACAGGGACCGCCACGCCAAAACATGCTTCAACATCACTAGTGACCCCAATATCACCACAACTGTCCGGACCAACGACCATCTTTGTCGACGCATCATCGAGCATCCCAACCTCGTAACACAGCTTGGCATCACCCAACGTGTTGAACCACTTCCCCATACTCGGCCCGTTTTGTTTCATCGTCAAAGTTAGGCCAATAAATCGTATGCTAGACTCATCGCCATCTGGTACAAGTGGTGGTGTTACGTAGCTATTCTGGCTACCTCCCGCGATACTACATTGAACAAACAACAACGATCGTCACACTATACCATATCAAATCGAACGCCTTACAATAATTAGTGTACAAAATCAACCACTGGCATTGAGATGGACTTGGTTGATCAAGTGAATATACATTGGATGCCCTTGTTTGTAGTGTGGCCATTGGAGAGTCCGTGTGGCCATACCATTGATTTGTCAATGTCAACAGTCGTTGTGGATATGTTCCTACAGTGTGGACAATTTATACATAATGTGGACATATACATGTTGACTGTGATCATATACAAAATTGATGTGGATATAAAATCACAACACACATAAAGACAGTCATAACCACACTAGTATACAATCAACTCGGAGCAAACGTACTATATACCTAATGTATCACACATCCAACGTACTATAATAACCAACTAATAGCAAACTGACTGTGGCCATATACAAATTTGATGTGGCTCTAAAACTACAACACACGTACTATATCCCTAATGTACCACACATCCAACGTCGATGTGCTTGGGTGCAGACGGAGTAGATTGACAGTGCTATATCAGTCCCAAATTCGGATTATCCACTTTGATTGTAGCACTGAAAAATCAATAACAGCGATTACAAACCCCCCCAGCATCCCCCCATCACGCCATCAATGCAACAGAAGATACTGATGTCAATCTAACAGACATCGTTCTTCGTCGACGCTGGATATACCCAGAATAATAAAAACAATACCATATCATATCTGTTTGATGCCATTCACTTGATATGTACGGTGAAGATGAGCCATTACGTGGTTGGAATGCAGTAGAATAGGTTGTTGATTGTGAATGAATTGACCTAGTCCATCTTCCAATATCACATATCTATTTTAGGATAGAATATTATTTCTTTCAATGCCACATTATTGTTTCCGTTAATTTCTCTAACTAATTGATTCTGATTTTTTTTCATCAAGAGCACTAGTTGTTTTGTAATTCAGATTGGTGGTTTTCCTTGGTTTTGGCACATGTGTGTATATTCAATCTCAGCCGCTGGATCAAAATGAATGGCCATGATCTTTTCTTCCTACCTTCCTACCTGAAGTTCCTTCCTACTGGATCCGTTCCCATATATGTATATGTATATATATATATATGTATATATAAATATATATATATATATGTGTGTGTGTGTGTGTGTGTGTGTGTGTGTGTGTGTGTGTGTGTGTATAGGGAAGTGATCATATGAGTATTGTGTTTATGTGAGCACTAGAGATATGGACCCTTGGATGTTCAATCAATGGATGTGAAAAAGGAAGAGTTTAGCTTTTTTTTACCCACTTAATGTAGATGTCACGTGAGGCTGGGAGCCAAAAAAAAAAAAGAAAAACTAGTTAACCATTCCCAAAAAATCAACGCATGCTCTACAATTCCATGAAAGAACTGAATACTCATCTTCCCTCTCCCTTCCGATTGTATCGACATCTTGGTGTAGTGACCCCTGGGTTGCGACGAACTTAATGGTGAACAGTGCAATGGGTTTCCGTCAAACACAACAGTGGGTTTCCATCATCTTGTGTGGTGGACGTCGACGAACTCAACGGAAAACGACAATGGCGTTGGAAAATTTCAGGTAGACGGCTTTTTATGGCTGTTTGGAGTGGGATAGGGGGTGTCGTTAATGATTTAGGGTTGCAATTTGGTGTCTAGTGTTCTTTTAATGTGTGTGTATATTTTGATGTATATTTTACGTTTAATGAATTGTGTGAATGTTCTCCACAATGACATTCATTAATGTCCATTGATGGAGGTAATTGTGTTGAGAAAGGTTGGGGTTTGACGGGGGGTTTCTTTGTGAACATGGTGAATTGGGTGAATGTTGTCCACAATAGTATTAATTGATGTCCACTGATGAAACTGGTAGTGTCTACAGTAATGATTATGTGTTTTGAAAATATGAATTTGTTACATAGCGGACGTTTGAAAAGGTTGGGTTTTTGGCAAGGGTTTTCCTAGTATGAAATTGGGATGTTATATGAGCATTGTCCACAATGCAAATGATGATTGTCCACAGTTACTTGTGTTAAAACACACACATGACGCACAGAGAGATCATTTAATAGTTTGTCATTAAGATTGTCGAATAATGTTGTGTTTGCAATTTAAATGATGACGCGTCCACAGTTAAAACATTTGACAACACATATATAGTATTTGATGTCCACACACACACACACAATATTTGTTGTCCCTTTATGTGTGTTGAAGTGATTGATGTACATTGTAGTCTATAAATTTTAATATTTATGTGTTTCCATTTGTGTAATGATGTCACCAACTGGACAACTTTCTACAAGTGCATGGATGTGGCGATCCGTGACGAACCAAAATTACAGTTGGTAGTTGACCATTGCAACCAGCCTCATTAAGAAACTTGAGGAGTTGAGCGTTGCGAAGCCTTCATCTACCATATCGTCCGACTTCGAGACGTATTTCGGCAACCAGGTGCCAACGGAGGCTACAATTCACCTGTCGGAAGCGTCGCCGAGTTAAGAGAGAGGCAAGAGAGCAAAGACGCTCATTGAGGTTGCCATAGAGAAAAAAAAGCAAGTGCACGACGATACAAATGTTGTCACAAAATTGCAACATACGACAGCAGAAATTGTCTGAAACACTTTGGATGACATATTATTGCTCTCTATATATGACTTTGTGAGGCGTTTAAGCAAGAACGTATGCAGTTTGTGAACATTTATTGTATTTGGATTGTGAACATCTAGTATTACCAAAAATGACAACGCGTGAATGGATTGTGGATAACATATTCCTTCATACATTTTTTTAAAATTTATTTGGCATGTGGAAGATCATTTTAGTTGCATGCACTTGATATAGTTTTATTCATTTGTCAATAGTGATGGCACATATAATGTGTGGCTTGTAGACAATAAGGTAACCAAAAGTAATGGACATTATGTATTTTCAAAGAGTGATGGTATCGTGGTAGTTAGAGAGTAGCCATTTAGTAAATAGAGTGTGGATATTGCATACCTCCAAAGAGGGCAATACACGCATAAACTGTGGACGTTATATTTCTTCCTATCCATTATCCACAATATATTTAAGTGATGTTCACTTAGGGGACTGTGATGGCCATGGTATGTATTTGGCACCCATCATTTGGTGTTATCCATTTGCAATAGTGATCGGGCATGCAATTTAATTGCCCTTTTTAAGTTTATCCAATTGTTAGTATTGGTTGTGGACATCTAGTATTATTAAAAAGGACAAGACACGAATAGTTTGCGGACATCGACAAATATATTATCACCATGGACATATAGTAGTGAGAGTGTGGACATTACATATATCAAATAATGATGGGATCATGGTAGTTAGATGTGGACATCATATTAAGTAGCGCTAGCAAAAATTCGGGTTTGGGTAAGTTTGGGTCGGACAAATTCGGACAATGTCAAAATTCGGACGAGAATTTCATGTCCGGACCCGGTTTTATTTCGTGTTTAACCGGGCCGGACAATTCGAACAAAGCAAAAATCGGGTTCGGACTATAGAAAAATAGAAATTTTATGTCCGAATATTCGGTCAAATAGGTCAATGTCATAATTCGGACGAAAAATCTATGTCCAAACCCGTTTTTTCGGGTCGAACAATTCGGGTAATTCGGGTCAGACGAAATTTTGCCAACGCTAATATTAAATATTTGATGGCGCTCATTTCATTTGTTAGGTTTGATCCAACATCTAGTATTGTTTATGTACAATAAGTAAATATAAATAGGCAATGACAATTTAAAAAAGCATTTGGAACTCATTTCATTGGTTAGTTTTGGTCACTTAGTTAGTGGACTTTGATGGGCATGAAATTTAATTGGTACCCATCATTTGGTGTTATCCATTTGCAGATAGTGTTGGGCATGCAATTTAATTGGCATTTTAAAGTTATTCATTTGTTAATATTGGTTGGGATATCTAGTATTATTAAAAAGGACAATACACGCATAGACTACGAACATCTGCAAATATATTGTGGAAATTCATTTTTATGCATTCGTATCATCGTGGAGATTCAGTTGTTAGATTGTCGATATTACGTATTCAAATAGTGATGGTATCATGGTAGGTAGAATGTGGACATCTAGTAGTTAGAGTGTGGATATTGCGTAATTTCACAGAGGCTAATACATGTATAAACTATGAAGATTTATGTTGCTTCATATGCATTTGTATCATGGTTTAAAAGCACCCCTTTGCACGCATATAAATTGTGGACATTTTGTATTATTACAAAATGTCATAATACGCTCCTTTTTTTTTTTGCCCCAACATCTAGCACCACTAAGAAGCCACCCATAGCATTTACATACACTTCATATTAAGTATTTGATGACACTAATTTCCTTTGGCAACAGTGAGGGCATCTATTGTTTTCAGAGTGTAGACATTACGAATATTCAAAGAAGACATCACTCATATGGACTGTGGTAACGTGTATATCGTGTAGTTTATTCATTTTGCAAATAGTGGTGGGCACCCTAACTTTGGAAACCATGTTTCATTCTTAAAAGTATATAGATATTATATCAACTGGATAGCATGCAAAATATGTTGATGCGCAAATGATCCACTAACGTTGCAGACATCATCCATTATTAATACATCAATGACTATTATAATCGCATATATCATAAAAGAGATGGTGGTTCTTGAGCAAAATACAAAGTATGTGTTGGCAGAAACTAGAAAAACCCTCAACAACCATCAAACTTGTGTTCATGACACCAACATGATAACCATTAATATTGTTTATGACTTAAATATAAAGCTGACGGTACACAAAACACTACGTAATCCGGTACTAGCAGTTAAGCATCCACAAGTGACTTGGTTTCATCCCAATGGGATGCTTTACTAAACACATGGCCTTTCAACTCATAATCTGCATGCATAACTATATCGTGACAGTAGCGTTTCCTCAAGGCCTCCAATCGTTCTTCCTACAATGACAGTGGAAAAAAAGCAAGTTCACGCTCAACACACACACACACACACACACACACACACACACACACATATATATATATATATATATTTATATATATAGTCGGACACACACATATACATTATATTCACAAGTTAAGGAACACATAATATATCTCTAGACATCACCATTTTCATCGGCGGACATCAATTAATGACACTGTGGACAACACTCATATAACACACCAATTTCATTCTTGAAAACCGCCCAAACCCCCACCTTTATCAACACAATCACATCCCAAACAGGGGATATCTATTACTGCTACAGTGGACAACTACATAACGAATTTGTATATTCACAACACATAATCAATATTGCGGGCACCCCCAGTTTCATCAGTGGACATCAATCAATGTCCCTGCGGACAACACTAAAATAATACACCAATTTCATTATTGATTATGGACATTAACCATTACCAATGTGTATATCAACTACACAAAATGACATACACAAACATCACCATTATCCCTTAAATGTCCAATTTTCTTGACCTTAACGTCTACTTTGACAACATGTACAGTGATTATAGTCATAAATACATAACAACAGTGGACTTTGCATCATGATTATGGACATCAAACAAACCAAATGTGGATATCAAGCATGACAACAGTGGGCATCAATCATTATTACTGTAGACAACACCAACACCAACGTGCACATCAAGTACAACAACAAGTATAACAAGTGGACATCAAGTTACATACAAAGTGGATATCAAATTACATACCAAGTGGATTTCAAGTTACAATAAAATGAACAAGTATAACAAGCAGGGGACATCAACCATTATCAGTATGGACATCAAGCATAAAAGCAGGGGACATCAAGCATTATCATTGTGGATACCAAGTACAACAGCAAGGGATGCCAACCATTATTTTCAACAATTTATGTTCATAAATACATAAAACCAAGAGTAGTACTGACCATCCATTTTTCCTAATGTCCATTTCCACTGACGCTGATGTCCACTCGTGCAACATGTGATGTTCACACTTATTTTCTCATATACAACACAACCCTCAATCATTCGGCAAAACAATGAACCTCAACATACACAAACGTCAACAAAAGTTTCAATTTAAAATTCCAAACTACAAAACCCCTCACATGCCGCTTGATTTCTCTTCATTCGCAACCCTCTCACTATCCTGTGTCTCCATTGCAATCAAATTTTTGCCTCTTTGTCAACAAGAAAACATTTTTCCATGAAACCCTAAACAAGAAGTTGAACATTGACTGATAAAACGATTCAACCCATCATTCACTTACATTAATTCTCCTTCAGTTCGTCCCATAGTCGTCGAAATATCATCACCTATCCGGAAAAAACAAATCACTAGATGAATGATTATGTGTTTGACGTTACCATCAATTCTTCTCCTGCCACTGCTTGTTTCTTCCTACGTGAATGATTATGTGTTTGACGTTTGGCCTTCCTATGTTGCATCTGGATGCATCAATTCCTCCTTTTTCTTTTTCCTTTTTTGATTTTCAATGGGTCTCTTTATGATTGTAATTAACCACGTTTTCCCTTCCCAATAAAGACAATGGATTCCCCCCCTCTTTTTTTCCTCCTTCACTTAATGCCTCACGTGACTTGTGCTATTATTGTAATAAAAAAAAAGCCAAACTCTTCCTTTTTTCCCATTCATTGATTGAAGATCCAAGGGTCCATATCTTTAGTGCTCACATGCTCACATAAACACAATGCTCATATGATCACTTCCCATATATATGTATATATATATATATATATATATATATATATATATATATATATATATATATATATATACTCCCTCCGTGGGTCTCAATGACCCTAGAAAGCAAAAAGACGTGTTGTACTTCTTGCATGATATACAACCTTCAGTGGTTTGTTTGCTTGAAACCAAGGTGAAGGCTCACAATGAATCCATACTATCTCAAGGTATGTTCAAGTCTTGGTCTTCAGTCAGTAACTTTAATAATCATTTAGGAGGTAGAATCTACCATGCCTGGCGACAAAACAAAGTGCAAGTGCAGCTGATTCAAACAAATGCTCAGTATATTCACTGCCAGATTCATGATCTCAATAGAGACACCAAAATCTTTTACACCTTTGTCTATGGGTTTAATCGAATGGAGGAAAGATTAAGTCTTTGGGAAAATCTAAGACTTATATCTGATAGTGTTGAAGGAGCTTGGTGTGTTTTGGGAGATTTCAACTCAATCTTGCATGAAGAAGACAGAATCAATGGCACCCCTGTACATAATTTTGAAACTCAAGATTTTCAATCTTGCGTTGATTACTGTCAACTCACTGAGTTCAACTGTCAAGGTGCAACTCACACATGGTCCAATGGTCATGTTCAGTCCAAGATTGATAGGATCTTTCACAATGAAGATTGCTTACTTGCTACTGATCTGGTGACTGTTTCTTATCTTCCTCAAAGCCTCTCTGATCATAAGCCAATTTTAGTGGAGTTTATGGAAGGTCCAAAAATGCAAACTTGCTTTCGGTTTTGCGACATATGGGTAACAGACCCAACTTTTGATGGCATTATTGAGAATGCTTTACAGAATGTCAGACCTGGTTCCCCAATGCATGCTCTCTATCATATGCAAAAATCTCTCAAACCTGCCCTCAAAGCTCTAAATAGACACAAGTATGTTGACATTCATCAACAATGTAAGGATGCTAGGGAAGCTCTACTGCATTTGCAAACCTCGCTTATGACAGCCCCAAACTGCCAGCAGCTCCAAAGAGATGAAAATGCAGCCAAGGAACACTACAAAACCATCCTTAAATCTGCTCAGCAGCTCATCTCACAGCAAAGCAAAATTGATACTAGCGCATATGGTGATACTTGTTCTGCATTCTTTTTTAGCAAGATGAAGAAGAGGAAAAACAAATCAACAGTGCACTCGATTACTAACCAGAATGGTCAAATTATTTCTGGTTTTCAAAATGTGGGTGAACACCTTGCTCAATATTTCCAAACTCTCCTGGGTGAGAGCCCTGATTACTCACATCATATTGACCAAACCATCATCCAACAAGGCCCTTCATTGACCTCACATCAGCAGATCCGCTTGTGCATGCCTTTCAGTAAGAGGGATATCAAAGAAGCTCTATTCTCGATCCCGAATACTAAATCTCCAGGCCCTGATGGTTATTCAAGTGGTTTTTACAAACATGCTTGGCCCCAACTGGAAGAATTATTCTGTGCGGCAATTAATGAATTCTTTGAGACAGGACGGATGATACATGCGATGAACTCTACAATTCTTGCTCTCATTCCTAAGACAGATAACCCAGTTACAGCAGCTGATTTCAGACCAATTTCTTGCTGCAACACATTTTACAAGATAGCTTCAAAATTGATAGCTTCAAGGTTGAAGGCAATCCTTCCTCATCTAATCAATGAAAGTCAAACGACTTTCATCCCAGGGAGAGAACTTCTTCATGATGTTCTAATGTGCCATGAATTATCCCGAGGTTTTCGCAGGAAAGTGTCCAATTCAAAATGCATATTCAAAATTGATCTGCGAAAGGCCTTTAACAGTGTCAACTGGGGATTTATTCAAGAAATCCTGCAGGGATATAAATTTCCCCCACAATTCGTTGAGTGGATCATGAGTTGCATCACTACCACCTCTTATACAGTTCAGATCAACGGAGGCACACATGCTTACTTCAAAGGTTCCCTAGGTTTAAGACAAGGGGATCCGATATCCCCGCTCATTTTTGTCCTTACCATGGAATATCTCTCAAGGAGCCTGTCAGCAACAGCTAAAGAGACAAATTTCAAATTCTTCCCGCGATGTAAGAAATTAAATATTACACATCTGATCTTTGCGGATGATTTGATGATTTTCTCAGCGGCAGATCCCTATACAGTTCAAAGAATTGTGAACACCCTGTCTCATTTTTCTCAAGTCTCTGGGCTTAGCTCAAACGCAAACAAATCCAAAGTCATGATCAGTGGTACGTCACAAAACATCAAAGATCAGATCTTACGAATTCTAAATTTCGAAGAAGGAGACCTCCCATTCTACTATCTTGAAATGTCGATTACTAATGGTCGGTTAAGCAAGATGGACTGTCAAAAACTGGTTGAAAAAATCACTGCGAGAATCAAATCATGGAGAATAGCAAATATTTCATACGCTGGACGGGTGATTCTCATCAACACAGTAATTATGGGTCTTTATTCATACTGGGCCTCTATTCTGATCATCCCACAACATGTCATTGATCAAATCACAAGGATCTGCTGCAATTTTCTCTGGGGAGCTGATATCCATTATTCTAAGACCCCCCCCAATTAGCTGGGCTACAGTCTGCAGGCCAAAATCATGTGGGGGACTTGGCATTAAAAACCTAAAGATCTGGAACACGACCTTGATTGCCAAGCAAATTATGACAATCGCCGACCACAAGGAAAGTCTTTAGGTCAAATGGATTCACGAAAGATACATCCAAAGGCAAGATTGGTGGATTTACCAACCGAGGGGGGACACGTGTTGGTATTTCAAGAAACTATGTGATGTAAAAGAGCAACTAAAAGAAGTAGATGTCCCCAGAACTCAATACTCAGTGACCATGGGATACAAAGCTCTTGATAAAGACAATGTTAAGTGGCCATGGGCAAGGATTGTATGGAACAAATGCAATAAACCAAGACACTCCTTTTGTGCATGGATGGCACTTCATGGAAGACTTCAAGTGAAAACCAGGTTGCACAACACTACCATTCATCCTAATTGTCCAATGTGTAGTAATCACGAAGAGACAATATAACATCTCATGTACGATTGCGCCTATGCCCAACAGACCAGAGAGCAACTGAACAAATGGATCAAGCTTGCAAACGCAACAAGATGGGAGCAATGGGGAAGAAAAATGCTTAATCTCAAGAACAATAAGATACGGAAGCAGATTATCTTTGCTGTCTATGCCTCTTACATATACAACATATGGCATGCGAGGAATACTTTATCTTTCAAGAATGTCAGAAAGGATCCAATTAATGTGTTTCAAATTATTAAACATCATCTTAGGGATAGAACGCTTTTCCTTACTAAGAACTCAGGAAATAGTACAATTTACATAGATATGTTGTGCATTTAGGTTGTAATATGGTTATCTATGATTTTTTGAATATATATCACATCTTTTCAAAAAAAAAATAAAAATTATATATTTATACTCCCTCCGTCCTATATTAATTGACACTTTGAGAAAATTTTGACTGTTAATTACTCACAAATCAAAATGAGTTACAATATGAAATTATCGTCATTAGAAAGATAAGTTACTGAAAATTACAATGGATGTAATTTTATATTGTAACTCATTATACTTTGTGAATAATTAACAGTCAAAATTTAGTCAAAGTGACAATTAATTTGGAATGGGGGGAGTATATATATATATACCGTACTCATGTGTCAAGAAGTTGCTAGGGGCTACACACGAGGCACTATCACCCCTAGATGCTTGATGAAAATTTGACTTCAAAAAGGCTTTCGACACTGTGCACATGGACTTTGTTGGCGAGGCCCTCCACCATCTCCATTTCCAGCAATGGATAATTAATTGCATCATGACTTGCATCTCCATAATATCCTATGTAATGTGCATGAATGGCCAAGTGTCACAACAATTCAGGGGAGGCCGAGCACTACGTTAGGGGGATCCCATATCTTTACTAATCTTTGCCATCAGAATAGAATATTTATTTCATTCCATTACTCACCACACTCAGAATGGAAACAAATTCCACCCTCGGTGTAGAGAGTTGAATATCACGCATCTAATGTTTGCTGACGACCTCATTATACTCTCATCTGCAGACATGCAATCTATACAGAAGATTATGTTGGCCTTTACCTACTTCTCCCGAGTAATTGGCCTCACAACGAACAACCAAAAGTCGGAAGTGGTATTTGGCGGAGTACCTACAGACTACGGCCAGCAGTTACAGGAAGAGACTGGTTTTTCAATGGGCAACCTACCGTTCAGATACCTAGGGATGCCTATCTCTGCTAGCAATCTCACAGCAAATGATTGCTCATGCCTTATAGATAAAATTCTATCCCGCGTCAAAACATGGTCTTCTCGAAACATATCTTATGTGGAAGAGTTGGACTCGTAAATAGCGTATTGGTGGGCATTTTCAGTTTCTAGGCTCGTATTATCATTATTCCCCCTTCGGTTATAAGCATAATCATTAAACACTGTAGAAATTTCCTTTGGGGTTCCACATCTGATCACAGGCGTAGCCCCATGGTGTCTTGGAACACTGCATGTCTTCCAAAGCATAATAGGGGTCTTGGTTTGAGAGCCCTAGCCGCCTGGAACAAAGCACATATCGCAAAACTGGTTTGGAATATCCAAAACCAAAAGAACGTGTTTTGGGTCAAGCAGATTCACGCTCGCTACCTCAAACACAAATCTTGGTAGCACTACTCCCCCCCATATGACACCTGCCCATACTGGAAGCACCTCTGCGAAGTCAAAGATATCTATAAATGGGGCAGACAAGCGGGGAGGAGATGGTATTGGAACATGTCGGCAGATGGGGGATACAAGGTTAGTCAGGGCTACCTTTGGTTGCTCAACGCTCACTTATACCCGGAGTGGAGTGCTATTCCTTGGAACCCATTGGCTACACCTCGCCATGGTTTCATAATCTGGATTATGCTCCACCGTAAGCTCTCTGTTCGATCACGCACCATTCGCTGGAACACCAACGATCAGCTATCTTGTGTTCTCTGTGATCATGGAGAGGAAACCATGGAACACCTGTTTGCCAGCTGCCCCTTCACAAAAGATGTGGCTGAGGAAATTGTTTCATGGATTCAACAGTCGCTTCTCAATATTGGAATGCATATGGACGCCAAGATTGATCGGCTCATAAGCATGGAAGGGTCACAAGAGTGCAAAAGCCTCGTCCGAGATGTCTTCTGTGCACTTATATACCAGATTTGCAGGCAGAGGAACATTGTTGTCCACAGAGAAAGAAGACTGACTCCGCGCCAAGTTGCCCAGAAAATCCAACAAGATATTCAAACTATAGTTATTGTCTATTACAATAGTAGGAAAAAATACAATAGCATTATTGATCTAGTTTTGTGAGGAATAAATAGCTTGAATGAGGCTCGACCTCCCCATACTGTAAAGACGTTTTTTCTGTTTATAAAGTTCCAAGTTTTGCTCTTGCTATATATATATATATATATATATATATATATATATATATATATATATATATATATATATATATATATATATATATATATATATATGTTTAATTGGACATCATCGCCCATATGTTTGTGTTTTTGCAAAGTGCATATGCCTAAAGTTGTAACATTTGACATTTCCACTTCTATGTCCTTTTTGCTTCTCCGATAAATTAGGCTCTTGAATATCTCTCTTCACCAATCAAATCATCATTGTAAAAACAAAACATTTATTAACATACCCAAAACCTTTGGCACTTAGATCACCCCCTCCTCGCGTTACCTTCTCCTCTCTTCTCTTCCCCTATGTTTCTACAGTTTCAGGTTTTTTTTTCAATCTACTTCAGAGATTACCTAATTATATTTTCTGTTTTTGAATTTTTGTATTGGGTGGAAATGTAATAACAAGATTGTTTATTTTTTTTGTTATGCAGAGAGATAGGGAGGAGAAGGGGCATACTTTTGCTCAAAGAATCATATTGGAATTTATCATTGCAAATTGTTTCTTTCAACATTTTGTTTCATCTTGATAAACATTATATTTTGATTTTAATTACAGGGAAAGAAAGACAACTAACAACAATACTTTAAAAATTTTCACTTTTTTATTTTAACAAATCAAATCAATTTAGTGTTCTTCTAGAGGAGCTAATTTATATATAAAAAACTGAATAGATGAAATGAAAGGGATAAGACAAGAGCACGTGAATAAATTCTTGGTGATCCATGATGATTATATTCAATTACTTGATTATTTTGGCCATTTTATCGTCTGGAAGCACCTTTGTAGGCAATGGCGCAGCTACAAGGGATTCTATGAATCTTGCAGTTCAGTCATACGCTCTTAATCAACAAACGGTACAATTCTCTTTCCTCCTCTTCCATCTCCCTACATTTAATGTTCAACCCTGTTAATTGTTATATAAAACATGTAGTAAATACAATTATTCTTCGGGGGGGGGGGGCATATAAATAAAAGTAATAGTCACCATAAAAGGGGTGGGGGAGATGTAAAATGTATCATAATAAAGGACCAGATTTCCGGTAGGTTATTACTGATGGTTATTAGTATTGACAATTGTTTGTAATGATTGCCCTAGAAGGGTCCATCATTTCTTTCCTGATAAAGCCCCTAAATCTTTTTGTTGGGTAAAATTACACCATTTTATGTATATCCATTATCCAACTTATTGGTTCACAACATCCTCCTCGCCTTCCAAGAATTGAAGTCCAGAAGAAAAACTAACTATCCAAATTACAATGGTGTAAAATTATCAAATATCTGAGGTGAGTCATAGGTAAAACAAAGTTTTTATGGTTAGGGAATTCTTCAATGTATATTTAAAAAACAATAGCAACTAAAATCTCCAAAAGCCTCGCTCACATGAGGTTTGGGAAAACTCAAAAAAAACCTTTTGAAAACTGAAAGCAAAACTAATTGAACCATTTGAAAACCACTTTGGAGACCAAGAGAATCAGAGATTCAACGAGAAGTAAATTTTTTCTTGTGTGCTATAAGGAATGAGTAGTAAGGGTGTGAATTAGACTTACCTAAAAAAAACAAACACAGGTTGAGCAAAAGAAAACACATAGAAAAGGCAAAACAAGGTGTCCTACCAACAACCTCTCACTACCCTTACATGACTACTTTCATCTTAGCCTGCTACCACTATTAAGTGTTGTATCCTCCACTACGTTTACATATTTCAAGTCTCCTCAAATTACCCCATGCTCCTCATAGATTTCCTAGGCCTACCATGTCCACGACAAAGTCGCAAAATCATTGTTTAATACCATATTCAAACGTGAGCATCCACATTTCTTCTATACAAATGACCAAACCATCTTATCCTCTTCTCTCACATCTTGTCCTCAATAGGGAAGAACCCTAACAATATATAAATAAGATGGGAAAATGTAAAGATCATTTTTTATTAGTTGTGACTTCTAAGATAAAAAGCTCCTCATGATGCAAACAAAATTTTAATGGTAATATCCCTAAACGAAATTTGTTGTACAACACTAAATGTATACCAACTCAAAAAAAAAGGAAAGGTCAAAATTATAACAATATATGAAATAGTTACCGTAGAATGTATATGTTGGTTATAATAATGAATGTTCTAATAGGAGACAAGGCGAGATAATCCTTTATAAAAAAAAAGGTGTGCAGTTAAAAAAAATAAATTGATATTATGTTAATAGGGGCCTGATGTATGAGATTGAGAGGTAGGATAAATGAAACAATTTACATGTCCAATAGTTCACCAACCAAAAAATAGATAAACACCAAGATCAACAAGATAATGAAAAAATTAAATCGCCAAGGATTGAGAAATATCCGTCGGAATCAGCCTCTCCATGAACTTTTGTTCATGGGGGTAAGACTGCCTACATTAGGATCCCCCAGACTGCGCTCAAACGTGTCACCTGGGAGGTTGTTGTTGTTGTTGCCAAGGATTGAGAAAAAGTAGCATACAATTGAAAACAGAATAAGTACCAAGGATAGAATCCGTTTTCCTTAAAATGTAATCAGCATGACCAATGAGATAGTTAGGATCTCTAACTAATTAGAGAAATAATTTGATGTCACTCAATAATTGACTAGAACCTTCTACATCACCACTTTGATTGGGCAAAATCAATGATGAGCTAGAGAGGGAATTCAGGGAAAGAGTATGTAGCTCAATTTTCTTGTTCATGCAACAACATTCAGATGATGCTTATCTCCTCGTATATATATATCGAGAATTATAGGGTTTCGGAAGGTCCGAAGAACCTTATAAGGAGAAATAATCAGCAAAAGGAATGATATTGGACCACTAAAGATGATTACATGAAAAAAAATTCATAACTACTATTAATTTGTACTATTTAGCTGAAAGAGAAAAAGAAAGAACAATTTATTGTTACTTCCATATATCCTTCAATACGTAACCAATTACAATTCACAAATATTCATTTGAAATCTTGAAGTACAATGACTTCAAATGAGAATTAATAGTTAAAGCTAAAGACTTAAAATGCCCTATATATAGAGCTGGTCAAAGATGGTATCTAAGTCGATTTTTCTATCCTTAGCCTTAGAAATGACCTCGATTATTTATACTAATTTGGATTAATTCCATAATAATTATACAGAGTGTTTAAAGGACCTGGGTACTAAATTTAAGAGCATCCGTGTTGCCTTCAAGCTTGATATATTGAACTTACAAAACTTGGTTTCTAAATACCATGTCCAAGGTCAGTTTTGACTTTTGAGAGCTCGAGGCTCTTGGATACCAATGAGAACCTACCTTTATAACTTTGGCTTTAGGAACCCTTATAGGTTAGATCATATCATAACTTCTGTTCATCAAGGATTAAACTTTTACTTCCATATTTAAAAAGACCCTAGCTCAATTAAAGTATAGGCTACTCTAATTTGACCAAAGTCCTTCGCCATAACTAAATGGTTAGTTGAATCATGTAAGTCTTAATTTTAGTAACTGGTTGGACTATTCCATGAACTCCCACCAACTTTACCGTCATTGCTAATCAATACACCATTGCTTGGTTAAGTTTGAGTAGGAGAACTCAAGCAAGTCGAACTTAGTTTGGAGATTCCAATACTTAGAGGCTGGCATTAAAGCATTCCCATATTTGATTCACATTAGAGATATCATTAATCAAGTCTATCCCCTTTGAAGGCATTAACCTCCTTTTGCTAATGTCTCAATAAGAGCGTTCTAAGCTAGGTATAGCTGATAATAATAATCTTACTTTGATTGTCTTTCCTCTCTATTTAAGATAGCATCGACAACGTCAGGGTAACACTGATATTCTTTATCAAGATAATGGTTAACTCTAATTTAACCACAATGACCTTCACAACTTAGATAATCCTTTCTAAAGTCTGGTTGAGCTATTGACAATGATCTCGAATCCAATTTCGTTGTATTTCTCAAGAAGGTTTACTTGCCATGTTGTAGAATATAAAATCACCAATGTTGAGTTTGAACTTGTAGGAGTGGGCATCAGTTAGATTCCACACCTTAAGCTAATTTTTTTGACCTTGGTAATGAATTGGTTTCAAATATGGATTCATCTTTTGCCCATAATGCCTTTTCTGGTCAAGGGCCTTCATGTGTTGATAAACATGAACTAAGGACAACTCCTGATTTTGGAAATGAACCATATCTTCATGGACACCACCGTGTGGTGGGGGGGGGGGATTTCAATCATCCTATGATAGGGGAAACACATGTGGCTTGTGACCTGTATATAGGGGCATGGGCTAGTTTAAGACACTTCACAGGTACTCGTGTTCTGTTTCAATTTGGTATGCCTTAGTCCACACTTAAGGTCCATTCAACAACCATAGAGTTTCCAAATACTCATAAGCTTTGACATAGATAAGCAACTTGATCAATCCACTTGACAGCCATAAGGACATGGAACATTATAAAGAGAATTACCCTAGCAAGGACAGTTTAAGTTCAATGTTACAGAATCTAACATTTTAGTTTGGACGTTAGCAATAGTGGGCTAAAGTACTTTTATTATCTTCTTGGCTCAAAGGGTATGTGCTGAAACTATCATTAGCTCTCATTAATTCCCTTTTCAGACATCTGAGGCTTTGCCAATATCTCAAGAATCTCTTCCAAGGAATGATGAGACTGAAGTGTCTCAAGGTATTAGCAACATTACTCACAATGGTTTCAATCAAAGTGAATTTATGGTGGTATTAAATGTAGATTGTGGAAAAAGTGAGAATTCAAGTAGAGATGAGTTGTTCTAAGGTTGAGAAGGAGGCAGTGGATCACAATCTCAAACAATAGTGTTGGAAACTCCCAAAGTTAAAGAGAAAGCTTCTAGGTTGGCGAAATTTTGTGTTGTATAATATGGAGCCCAGTGGAGATTGAACAATGATGAAATCAAATAATAGTATTTGAGTAGGACCATTTAGTATATTTTATTTCATGTTATAGTTTCCTATTATAATAGGATTATTGTAGTTTCCTAGTTTCATTGAAAATATTATATTAGTTTCCTATTTCTATTACCCTGACTCGACATAGTGTTTCGTGTTGTAGTCAAATTGTAAATTATATGTTGCTAAAGGCTTGAAATTGTACGACCGCAAGAGAAAGATTGAGAGGCAATTATTAAACTTATACATATGACCGTATTTTAAGCGTTATTAATAGTGTAGTGTTCTCAGTGTTTTTTCTTTATAGTTTGGGGTTTTTGTCCACGTTGAATTCTTGTGTCCAAATTCTTCCTTTTTTTTTGTATTTATTATGTAACAAATACCCTAATCCCTATCAACTAGTGTTAGAGTTTGGGTTGAGCATTGTTATTACTTTACAGTTCACCAAACCATAGAGGCGATAAAGTGAAGATGTAATTTTTGTTGGAAAAGGCTATACTTTGTTGCTAATATAGAGTGAAGATTTGATGAACCAAAAAGAACTGCACTAGACATTGGGGGATAAAACAAATTCCTATGATCATGCAAAGAGGAATCCTCTTGACTGTCAAACATTAGACACAATTCAGTTAATGTTGGATTACAATGTGGTGCTTAACTTCATGCACAAGAATAGCACTAAGGAGTTGCTCAAAGCCTATTCATATATATGATAAGTTGTAAGCTATTAATAAGGTATCTCTTATGCGCCATCATTATGAAATTAAGATTCTTAGAAATAAAGACATTGTTGACCGTATAAATGAAACTACTGTAGTTTCTCCAAAACCTGCATCGATGTAGTTAACTTTTGAGGATATTGTCAACGCCCTAATATTATTGTCTGCTCTATGTAGTTCTTTGGGGCATTATATATTGATTCTATTGTTAGTAGTTCTAAAGGATTTGCAATGAAATATGGTAAATTTCATGATATTATCCTATGTGAAGGCCATGGTAGAAAGGATTCTAGGGAATCTTTTAGAAATTCTTTGAGTATGAGAGTTAAGAAATGAGGGATTGCTAGTAAGGATCAGGAAAATTTGAAAGCAAGTAAGGATGTTGTGTACCGGGTTCGTGACAAAGGCCTTCATAATGTAGAATATCCTAAACCCAAGGATAAGGGGAAGATGATAGTTAATCATCGTGAATCCTTAAATTCCATCAATGAGTTGATGATGCCTTAACTTTAAGTGTTAGATAGATTCGATGATAATTGGGTAGTAGATTCATATGTTTCTTTTCATTCTTCCTCTAGTAGGGAATAATTTTATATCTTTGTTACGTGGAAGTTTGACAAGGTGAGGCTTGTAAGTAACTAGAGTCTAAAGATAATAGGGAAGGATAAAGAGGACGTTATAGCTTTCAGTGCAGGTCATTGGAGGTTAAAGGATGGTTTGTATATTTTGAATCTTACCAAGGCTTTGATATCTGTTGATCAACTAGATGATGAAAGCTTCATAACTCGGTTTAGGGGTGGTCATTAGAAAGTTACGAAAGGGTTCTTGTTAATGTGAACCGTCAGAAGAATGAGACATTGTCTTCTACCATTGGTTGTAGTAACACAACTATTAATGCTCAACAAAGATGTGTGTTAGCTTCTCAAATGTGAGAAGGGAATCGAAAAGGAGAATGTCTTTGATGGTTGCTATTAGAAGGGATGATCAATAACAATATGCAGCTTCAAGAAGAGTTGGTCCTGAGACACCTAAACTGGATGGAAAATCAACACAAACAAACAAACGGTACAATTCGCCAAAGTCATTCCTTATCCTTGAGGTGTTTGACGAGTATTAACCTACTAAAGTTGTAGGATAATCACCAGACAGAGTGGGATCATGAAAGAATTTATGATGAGGCGTCAAGTAGGAGATCGATTGACCTTTAATCAATGGTTGGTTTGCTGCATTAGAGGATTTGTTAGTGTGCATATATGTGTGATGTGAGTGGTGACGATTAGCATGGTTCTCCAGGGGAGAGATTGTTCTGTAGTGTGGAACCTAATAGAGACTAAAAAGTTTGAAATCAAGTAATAATATATACATGAATAGGAATATTTAGTGTAGTTTATGATATGCTGCAGTTCCCAGTACAATGACGAATATTATAGTTTCCTACTATTGTTAGGAATATTATATTAATTTCCTAGTTGTTTTACCTTAATTTGATTAAGAATTCGTGTTATATTTTTATTATAAATTGAAGTTTATTAAAGGGATGAAGTTTTACCATCATAAGGGAGAGATCGAGATAGAATTCACAAACTTATATGAACAATATTATTGTAATCTTGAAGAATAGTACAATGATCGTGGTTTTTCGTTTCAAGTTTTTCATGTTAAAAAACCTTGTCTTCAAATTCTTCTTCGGTTGTTTGTTTCCTATAGTTTATTTGTGTCATATACACCCAGCTCCCTAACACTTTGAACAAGTGTTTGAGGCTATTTGTAGGTTAAAAACAGGTGAGAGCCTAGGAATGGATGAATGGTATGATTAAGAGCAAACGAAGGTTAGTTTAACATGTATATTTTGGGGCTTGGTTGTCTCAGAGACCTTTTTTTTTGTTCAAATAGACTCTTACCAACGTTTGTTTAATAAAGAAAGTTGGGGTTGGTCGTTTTATGACTTGATGACTTATGTTGTATTAAGGATCAAATAGAACAAAGGCTTTTGTGAAAAGTTTATAGTAAGATTTCAGATAACATTAGGTGGTGTTGATCAGGGGCAAGATGGTTAGGCTTAGTGATTTTGTTCAATGAAGGTGGTGGTTTAAGTGAATAAGGATTTGAGTTCAGCCATTTCTTGGCCAGTCATGGTGGGACGGTTGAATGGACTACTTTGCATAACTTTTAAATCCAACATCCAATGTCCGTTCCACAAAGCATAGATTGCACATAGTGAATCAACATCGCCCCCATACTTTCTCATAAAAATGTTGACTCAATCTCACTAAAGCAACACAGTGGTCCTATCTCCCAATTTTTGACCATGACTAAACTAAGGCGCAATCAACATATCCTTGTGAACACAATGCATACATACACAAAACTTTACATAACACACATGGAATCACATCCTAACATGCTAAGGTATACCAATATATGTCTCATTCATTTAGCAAGCACATATTGTAATGTAGTTAGATATGAGGTCAATACCTTAATCACACTCTAGCAATCTTTTTGGGTTTGACACTCTACTTCTGATATACAAATTTCCTTCTCTTCTATCTCTTAGGGTCTGTTTGGACCTAGGAAAAAAGCATGGAAAAAAGATAAATTTGGAAAATGAGAATTTTTCCTTTGTTTGGATTGAAGAAAAATGAACGACAAAATAAATAGTTAGAAAACTACTTGGAAAATTTGGGGAAACAAAGAACAAAAAAATTTCCTTTCAAAAATGAAAAAAAGCTGAGAGAAAATTTTGCATCTAAAAGTCAACCTTTCTCTCATTCATCTCCCGCGGCTCTCTTGATTCTCTCTCTCTCTCTCTCTCTCTCTCTCTCTCTCTCTATAACTCTCTTCTCTCTCTATTTGTATGTCTGTCTATCTCTCCCTAACTCTAACTCTCTTCTCTCTCACTAACTCTAACTACATTTTATCTCTCTCTCTCTCTCTCTCTCTTTGTTTGTCTGTTTGTCTCTCTCTCTCTTACTCTAACTCTCTTCTCTCTCTCTAACTCTAACTCTCTTCTCTCTCTTTCTAACTCTTCTGTCTGTCTCTCTCTCTCTCTCTCTCTCTCTCTCTAACTCTCTTCTCTCTCTCTTTCCCCCACATCACATCATATGATCTGGAAAAATGAAACTTGAAATTTATAAGTTTCCATGCAAATTTTATTTTTCCATAAGTTTCCATGCGAATTTATAACTTGTTGTTGAAACTACCCTTGAACCTTAGGATCTTAGCCTCAAGGTCATAGGTGTAACCTTAGGTTTATGATTTCCCTAATTCTTTAACAATGGTGTCTGCATAAGGACCATCTTCACTCTCCTTTCTATCCAAGGACTTGGCCAAGGCTTCCTCTTCCTCAAGAAGCTCATATCAAAGGTTTCTCTATTATCTTCATCTCCATCAAAGTTAGGATATCAAAATAGATCTCTTTCTTCTCTCAGTAAAATTACACCTCCTCACACTCATGAAGGGTCATACAAACCACATCATGCTCATCAAATATCAAAGAGAGATCGTAGTCATTCATTCGATCCTCCTAAAATTGACAATCTTTATTGATTCTTAAGTGATGCCCACTTGTTTTGTACAAATCTTGGGCAAATCGACTCAAGATCATTTAGATTGTTGCACTTTGAGATTAACAAATTTAATCTCTGAGGTCAAATTTAATAGTTGTTTTTCCCTCCCTTCAATCAAATCTACATAATTATATTTGAGTTAATTACATTTACCCTACCAGACATTTGTTGTAATAATTTTTACACACCTTAAAAAATTTACTTTACCCCAAAAAAAATTTCCCCCTAGTTTTTTTTCCATGAGATTTTTTTCCACCTTGTTACCCTAGGTCCAAACGGATCCTTAGTATTAACTTTACACCTTCTTTTCATCATATTCAAGATCACTTGTGAATGTGACCTTAGTTGGAAATTTACCAACTCGATCTTAAAGGCATTTAAATCCTCCTTTTCCTTTTCTCAGTGAAGCCAAACCCTAAGACTCCATAAACTTCTTCATCTTGAAGTTGGGATTGGTATTATGCAAATGCCAAGACCAGGTAGTATTCTAAGCTTTGAGATTGCATCTGGCTAGACATTTACTAACTTGCTGTTGAAACTACCCGTGAACCTTAGGATCTTAGCCTCAAGGTCATAGGTGTAACCTTAGATTTATGATTTCCCTAATTCTTTAACAGTGGTGTCTGCATAAGGACCATCTTCACTCTCCTTTCTAGCCAAGGACTTGGCCAAGGCTTCCTCTTCCTCAAGAAGCTCATATCAAAGGTTTCTCTATTATCGTCATCTCCATCAAAGTTAGGACATCAAAATAGATCTCTTTCTTCTCTTGCTAAAATTAAACCTCATCACACTCATGAAGGGTCATACAAACCACATCATGCTCATCAAATATTAAAGAGTAATCATAGTCATTCATTCGATCCTCCTAAAATTGACAATCGTTATTGGTTCTTAAGTGATGCCCAATTGTTTTCTACAAATCTTGGGCAAATCAACTCAAGATCATTTAGACTATTGCACTTTGAAATTAACAGATTTAATCTCTGAGGTCAAATTTAATAGTTGTTTTTCCCTCCCTTCAATCAAATCTACATAATTATATTTGAGTAAATTACATTTACCCTACCTGAGATTTGTTGTATAATAATTTTTACACCCGACATTTGTGAAATTATTTTTACCTTACCTGACATTAAGTGATCATATATTTAAACCTCCTAAGATATTTTATAATTGATTTTTGTTGAATTTTTTGGCGAACATTAAAATGATAAATATGAATAGAATTTTTTTACCCTTGATATTAATTCAAATGACTTTCAATTAAACATGAATTAACGTTTTTACCCTTAATATTAATTCATATGACATTTAAACCCCAACCTTTTCTCTACTTTATTTCTTCAAAAACCGAATCCCTCCCCATTCTGAAAATGGAAACTCAATCATAAAATATCTTCTAAAATATCAAGGGTAAAAAAGCAATTATTATGGAAGAAATATCTTATAATGAAAATGAAAAATGAAAAGTAATTAATATCAAGATTAAAAAGGTCAATTCATAATTATCTTTTTAAAATTCGCTGGAAAATCCATCAAAAGTCAAATATAAAACATCTTAGGAGGTTTAAATATATGAAAAGTTAATGATAGGCAAGGTAAAAATTATTTCACCAATGTCGGGCGTGTAAAAATTATTACTACATATGTCAGGTAGGGTAAATGTAATTTACTCATTGTATTTCTCACGACATGAAACTTTCTTTGTGAAAGGCATCTTGAATAAGTATTGCCAAATTAGGTTATGACTTGACTATATGATAATATTTAGACTATTGATTATATATGTTTAAGGCGGATGAACACACCATATGGATTATATTGGAACTTGCCCTAATACCAAATATGAGATTTGAGTGGTTTCATAAATGGAATGATTTGGAAGTAAAATAGCTCACAAAGGACAGGCAAATTATACCAACGATCAACAAAATAGTGAAGAAACAAACCATGAGGGGTTGAAAGAATAGTAGTATGCAAACCGAAACCGAATTATCACCAGTGATGGAAACTAGTCTCCTTAAAAGTTAAAACACAACACAAATGAGTTTATTATGATGACTAACTGATCAGAAACATAACATAAATCTATTTTATAATGAAATAGAATTTTCTAAGTTACCAAGTTGACTAGCCAAAATCAAAGATAAGCTCAAACGGGATTCAATTGGTAGAACACTTAGCTCAACTTTGTTATTCATTCAACAACTTTCAAATGATTTACTAAAAGTCATAGGTAATCTTGGGTCTTTGAAAGGTAGTGTTCATAATGTAAAGATGTTTGAACCATAAGCTCTTATGTACCTTGACTATTAATCCCACTAGTCTCTATATGAGACTTATTTTGATTTTCACCTAATCACGAAATATAAAAGAGCTTAAAAGACTTCATTATATATCGTAGTACCATTTTCTGATGAGGACGATGTTTCAACTTTTTTTAATGAGGATGATCTTTCAAATGCACATGGTTTGGTATGTGGTTGATAGATGTGAAAAGGTACTATATGGTTATGACAAACTACAAAGGTCACACGGAGTCTTTGTACAAGAGCTCTATTCCTCCTTTAAAATAGCCACAAGTTTCTCTATTTAAGCATATGTTGAATAAGTGGTTATGACACAATCAATAATGCACTTAACAAACAAAGATGGAAATTTGGAAGATATAAATGCACCTTCGATTAATTCTCAACAAATCGAGTCGAACACCTGAGTATAATCCATCTTGAGTATGTATTTAAGGAAATTAGCCTTAGTATATCTTTTAGCAGTTTCCTAATAAAAGGAAAAGGTCTACTATCAAAACAAGTTTCCCTAGATTGTGGTCAATTATTGAAGGAGTGCTTCTTCCGCTGTATCACAACATGACATCACCTTGAATTTGTAGCAACATAAGGGTCTATGACCACTAAAATAAGGATGAATGTTGTTGCATTGAGTTCAACGAGTAGTACTCCCATAGAGAAGGATTCTTCTATAGCATCATGTACTAGGGTGCTAGTTCAACGTAGCAAGCCTTAAAGCGCACATTGTTAAAGCTATCTTTACCACAAGACTTTATGTTAGGGATTAAATAGTGGATCTTTGCCCTCTTTGTCTAAGATACATTTAGTAAGTTAGATTATTCTTCCTTAGACAATGTAGGGCCACTACATGAAATTCCATGATAAATATCTATTTCGTTCCTCTCTTGTAAACTTAATAGGTTGATGTAGAAATTAACCATCACCCTTACTACCACTGTCAAGCCTCTCACCATATACCTATGTAAGTGATTAAATATATACTTAAAATTTTGTGTCTTTCTTTTATTGATGTTACCAAAGAATGTCTTGGTGTAACTATCTCGTATATTTGAAGAATTGATTTTGTTATGTTGATTCTTCAATAGAAAAGTTGATTTTAATATGTTGGAGTAATGATTCATGATTACCTTTTTCCTAGGAATGTAGTTCTTGATTCTATGCATGTCATTGTAGTTGTCCTTAAACTATTTAAAAAGTTTTCTCATGCTTCTTAGGACTTTTTACAGTTTGTATATTTTGTATCTCTATGATCTATAGAGTAGTGCAACTTTAGTAATAGGTTTGAATGTAACTAGTACATTTTGTATGATTGTGGTTTACCAAGTAATGCTTCATTATTAACCGGATTCATAGGGCCAAAACATGTTTCCATATTCATTAGAAATAGGCCACGTGCATTTTCTTGTTTGCTAGAGTAAGCAAGGTGTGGCTCAACTTTTTGAAAGCGTAGGCCAAATTCTTCCTTTCCATGTTCGTCAGGAATAAGCTTAATGTGTTTCCATGTCTGCTAACACGTTGTTTCCAATCCTCAAAAGTCACACTTTAGGATTGGAGATGTGGTCCAAGTTATGCCAAAAACATTTATCAATGACCAAGGATACCGACTAGTTGAAAACAATTTGTTAAGGTTAATTTCTTTGCACTATATCTAACTCCATATCTAAGCTCTAAACAAGGTGATTGAGGAGCCTAAATTTGAGGTTAAACAAAGAAGAATTTATCAATATAAACATCTATAATATACACCACGGTATTAAACCTAAATAGAAAAAATAGTGACAACTATGACGAATAACATTGTTAAACAAGTTCTATGAGTTAAAACCTGTCAAGGAATAAGACCATACAAGGATTAATGCACCAAGGAAGAACAAAATAGAAAGTTAAACAAGGATGTAAACCAGTGGCGGATCCATGATTCAAAATTAGTGGTGTCAAGGATAATTTGTTTTAATTAAAATAGTTCAACATAAATTTTAAAAACATAAACGCTAATAAACTTCCAAATATAACCTATTCATGATAGCCTACTACATAAATATCAAAATAAACGCTAAAAATGATATCGAATAACTAATGCATACTACACTTCCCATCAACGAGCATATATCTTCTGAAAACAATACATGATAGCCTCATTGTATACTTTTCCAAACATATCATCCTCAACATAAGTGACAAACAACATCATTTAAAAACTCATCTGTCATTTTCTTGTACAAACTTGTCTTAATAAACTTCATCGCCAGAATTAGAGGTCGATTTTCGTCTTTGAATATCTCTCCTTATTAAACTAAAATTTAGAAAAAAAAATTATAAACACCCACAATTTTACAAAACACACCAAACCTAATCTAATGAATTAACAAATTTCATTCGAATACAACAAACCCTAATTTAATCAGATTGACATATAAATACAATAAAGAAGAATCTGAGAAAAGAATAACAAAGTCACACATATTACGATTCAATGATGGAGTTAGGGTTAGGAAGATCGAAATGCTTTACTGGGGATGTTTGCCTAATGCTTCGTTTAAACAAAAAAAAACACTTAAAATAAAACCTCTAGCAATAAGACTTGAACCCCCATCCATATTACTCTACTCTCCTTGTCTCCCGCATGGACTTAACACCATCAAGCCATTACAAATTCTAGTGATGTCATGGGTAGGTATCAAATAATATATAAGCAATTTATTTGTTTATTTTCTTAAACATAATTTTTTTTTAGAAAAATAGCACTGGTGTCAATTGACACCACACTCTTACACATGGATCTGCCCCTGATGTAAACTAAACATAAAGGAAAACCCACCAATTTAGCCTTAGAGCCCACAAATAGCTAGATTCAAGGCTAAGGTTACATCTATGATCAAGCATAAAGACTTAGCCATCAACTTGTTGAAAGAAGAGCCTACCAAAGTATTGATGAAGATAGAGCCTCTACAATACCTATTAAGAAATTCAATGTCAAAACTACTAAATAGCTTAGATAAAGTTGAAGAACACTACAACAAAGTATGGTTGTAGCAACGCACAAAAACGTTTACTTGAGGTTCAAACAGTGTTACATTAGGTCTATGGTACCGTTTTATGGATTGTTACATTACATGTGTGTTGCAATAGATTAATGTAACACTTTTTTGGCTATTGTAAGACTTGCAAAAATAAACGTTGCCTTAAGTATTTAGGCTATTGCAACACTTGAAAACGAAACGTTGTCTTGGACATTTAAACTATTGCACACATGCAAATAAAAATGTTGAAGTAGACATTACCAAAGGCAACACCTTATGAATTGTACAACTATTTGAGTTTTGCCTATTGTACTCTAATTTACTTACTCTTTCGTAAAAATTTGCTATTTTCACCCTCTCTTGTAGGAAAATTACCAAAGTATAACAAAAACATAATTGTTATATAAAAATAAATTCCATAAAAATATAATATATAATAATTACAATTTTAGATTATCCATATATGTGATTTACATATTGTTAAATTCTCTATCAATTTTCCAACATCCACCTATATAAAAAAAATAGTCAAGCATTTAGGCTCTACACTTAATAATATGTACTTTTTTACACAATATTATAACCACAAAAAAAAGAAAAGAAAACTTGTTCTCTTTGAACATGCCCTATTGTCAATTGCAAAATATAGACAACCAAATGCATCATACTCCGTCCATCATCAACCAAGGTAACATGTATGACTCCGTCCATCATCAACCAACCAAGGTAACCTGTATGACCAAAAAATAAAGTAAATCATTAATACAAACACAAAAGGAGAATTAGTTTCGAAGCTCCTAAATAAGTTTTAGATAGCTAGCTGCAAAATCGTAGAAAAGTCGACCAAAGACTATAAAATTGACATACCAGCAATATAAAATTTTTCCAAAAGAATGTCTGACATAGCTGATATGTCCCTCCACCTTCTTGGTGTTATCTATAAGCTTAACATCATTATAGCAACCACTAATCAGTACCTATTACAACGTAATTTCATCAATGATACAGATAAGGGAAAGAGAAACAGGGTAAACAATTCTACTAGTTAGTGTTAAGCATTCATTTTATGCTTAGGATTGTCGAAACCTGGGCTGTCTAAGGCAAACAAGTTACAATTAGAGATTACAAAAATATGTTTCATGAACAGAGTAATAAAGATATAATGATGGAATTAAACACAGGTTCTTGTCCTATCCACTCCATTGAGGGCAACCAAACAGACTCCCCAAATTCTTATAAACAACTTCCACAAATCCAATCAATGCTCAGTACATAGCTATCTAATTCAAAACTCCATGTCTGAAAGTAAAACAAATAATGCATCACAGTCCACTATGATATTTAAAATTCAATCACAGGCCATAACTATGAAACTGAATGAGGCCAGTACCACATGATTATAATGGATCAAGGTATATTCCTCCATATCATATCTAATAGCACTAACAAATCGAAGATTCAGGGTGTGACTATAAAATATACCATGTGGAGGAGAATGTCTAGCAGAATCAGGGGCCTGGATTTGAAATCACAAAAAAGTATACTGTAAAATAAGAATCCGGTAAGGAATTCCATAAGGCCTAGCACAAAGCATTCATAGTGCAGTTTATATACCAGTTTTACATTGTCTAAAATAAGAGGGAAAGATGTCGAACAGGGGAAGAGGTACAAGAAAGAGGTGGGCAGGGACAGTTAAGGCAAATGTTGTAGAACATCTGATATCATCAACGATAATGAACAGGTAACATGAAAGACTAGTATTAGAGGTTAACACTCACAAGGTGAGTGCAAGGACATTTTTCCCCCAACTTCCTTCTCATATTTAGAAGGGAAATATTATTGACAAAATCAATAAAAATTACCATTGTATCTTCCATGCAGCTTCTATTATTACAATTTTCTTTTAGACAAACGAGCAACCTACTGTTTAGCGATTGGCAGACTTCACATCAATGATAAACTATCAATGGTAGCTCATGTACTGCACATAAACAATACTTTTGTGACCACCAAACAAAAGAAACAACAACAAATAACAAAAATATTCAACAACTTCACTAAGCGAATTCACAAGTTCCCCACAATTGCATTTCACTGTTTAAGTCTTATAGTAAACAGTTACTCTATAGGCTTCACTAAGTAAATAAGTGACCAATTACAATGAAGCATTTGATCTGCAACGAAATGTAAGATATAAAGAAATAAGATAATTACCATCAACAATAGATAGCCACTCAACTGATAGTGCAAAAGCTAACGCATATATCAAGAAGATCAATAACACAATGAGTTTTCTTGTAAACAAGGTATTGACCGTTGATTCAATTTCATTCATGAAAACATTTTTTTTTTTTTTACTAAGAAGTTGATAACTATATATAAGGGGAAAGCATGGGGAAGAGGTAATCGAGACGAGGTTATACAACAATAGAATAGGGAAAATAAAAAGAATTATAATTAAAGAATTCATCTTTGGCAGCATGGATCAACTAGTTGTACTAATTTTCACTATGGGTGTGTTTGGTGAAAAGGGAAATTGTTTTCTAGGAAAATGATTTTCCTTGGAAAATGATTTTATTAGAAAATGAATTTTCATTTGATATTTTCCAGTGTTTGGTACACAGAAAAATGATTTTCCCGGAAAACGATCTTCACATTTTTGACAATAAGGAGACAGAGATTAAAATGCGTGAGAGGGAGAGGGAGAGAGAGAGAGAGAGAGAGAGAGAGAGAGAGAGGGAGAAAATGGTTTTCCTTAGGTTTGAGTCAAGAAAATAATTTACAAAAGGGGCGGGGGAAAATTAGTGAAGGTCACCAAGGTGGCCTCCCTCTCTCTCTTTCTCCCCAAGAGATAGGTGGAACTTATGATCCTTACAATTGTTCTCATCCAGCATGTTATGTGGATACGCATTGGGCATGTTATTTAGATCTCACCATCTACTAACCTTCATCCTTTTATTATTGTTCGGTAGTTCTTATAGTGGTTATATAGTTTACTACTCTTGTAATGTTGGGTAGAGTTGGTAGTATTTAAAATAAGAAATTATTGACATTGTATCATGTGTCAACAATTGAATTATATTTATGTGTAAACTAAGGTCGTGCAATCAAGTACTATAGGAACGATGACCTTGAATATGGATATTCCAAGTAGATATATGGACTTTGACCACGCAAATTAATTAACTATGCAAACATGATGACTTTAGAAAGATAAGACCCTAACAAATGCTTGAGTGGTTAGAATTTGAAGAGTGAAAAGTGATAGATAAATTTGATGAGCTCATGTGCTGTTAGATAAGCCCACATATAGAACATGCATGAATGGAGAAATAACTAGTCTGGATGGATGTTTTAACGAAGGATGAGGTGAATCAATGAATGATGATAAACTAAATGCATATATTGAAAGAAAGATGATCAAATGAATGTATGGATAGGATGATTCTAGATAGACAAACAGTCTAAGTCTGAGAAAAGAATTGAATGCATCTAATAGAAGCAGGTAAGGGGGCGTTCTATTGTCCTCAAAGATAATGATCATTAGTTTACTCTCCATTTATATAACATGCCTCTTTCAATTTTCAAGCTAGCCAATCTCTTTATTCTTACACATAAAATCTCTCATTTTCTTGTATGTGACCTAATGATTCAACAAATAATGAATTTTCTCTTACCTAAATTCTTGTGGTAGGGCCTCAAAATGGGTTTTCTTTTATCTAGTATATAATTAAGACAATCCTAGTTTAAAACATGTAATTTAAATGATTGATACCTTAAGATGTAATTTGTAATGTAAAGATAAGGGTATAAGGAAAGTGGATTGGCATGAACCCTCAACAAACTATTTGTTAAAAATCTCAAGTACTTATTGGTGATTATAGAGACCAACAAATATCGCTACCTTTCTTTGTTTTACCCCTTAATTTCATTTTCTACTCTTTCCTTTCCTTTTCCTGTTTTGTTTTAACTTTTCCCTTTGTCTTTTTCTCCTTTTTTCTTTTCTTGGCTTTATTTCCTTCATACCATTCTTGATACGGGTTATCTCACTTGATTTATCTGGTCTATGTTGTTCTGTTCATTTATATTCCTCATACACATTACACTCGTTGTAACATCTTGGACATATTTATGGTCAACTGTGATTTAAAGGAATTGAAATGACTACTTATATCACCAAGGTGCAGGCCAAAGACATTACCGATAACTTCTTGAAGGATCGTTAACTGGCACCACAAATCAGCGTGAGTCTTTACAGTGTGCTTCGTCATCGCTCACGCACTGCATGGGAAAACTTCCCAGGAGGTCACCCATCAATGAGACTAATCCCAACCAAGCACGCTTAACTGAGGAATTCCCATCGGATGAGCAACCCTAAAAGAAGGTGCACCATGGTGATATAAGTAGTCATTTCAATCCCTTTAAGTCACACTATATCTAGGTTGTTACACTTTTACTATTTAGTTAAGTATGAGGTGGTTGTGAATGAAGAAATTAGGTTAATTAAAGGCTCCAAGGATATCATTCAAAGGTGTACCAGAGAATTTTATAGAGGTAACAAGAAAAATTCTCGAATTCTAGACATGTCTTTTGCATTACATGACTTATATTTTGAAATTATTTACTTCAAGATATTAAACTTCTTAGTATCTTTAGGTAACTCTACTCTTGTTGCCTTTCTATCTTATTAGTGTTTAAGATAACATTTTCTGTTGTTTATTATTTCTTCACCTCTTCTTTGTCCGATTTATGAATTTCCAAGCTAGCAAGCACCCTCTTTTGTTAAGTGTTTATCCACCTGTTCTTTTTGCTAACACCATTTTCGCTAGTAAACTTATCCTATCCATTTTTCTTAGGATTCATCATAGGACAAAAAGTTAAAGAGTGAGGATGGAGTAGTGAGAGGTAGGAAGCGTATGGGTACGAATTATAGCTAATCAAGCTCATTTGGTCAAGGGCTCAATAACACAACCTACCAATACACAATTGCTTGACAAAATTGTGTTGGAATTGTTGTTTTAACTACCTACCACTAACCAAATATAATTGTAGCATTATGTTGGATGATAAAAATGACTAGGGAATAAGCCAATAACGAATTGAACTGATACTTTTAATCATGCTTAGTAATTTGGTTAATTGGAATATCAATAATTGCATGATAGAATCACAAATTTGGTTTTGAATCTAAGTGAATTTCAATAACCGATTTGTTAAGTTTACACTCATAATAAGTCCCTCCGGAGTTGTCACTATTGGGACCACATTCCAAATTAGGGTTTCATGGTGCCCAACGAATGCTAAATGTTAGATTCAAAGTTTGTGTTGCTAGGTCGACTTGATGTTGCTTGTTGTAAATGATTATTATTAAATCAGTTTTTTAAAGAGCAAATAAAATGCTCAATGAGTTTATGTTGTTACTAATGTGTTTAATAAACATATAAGAGCAGCATAGACTATAAATTGACCCAAGAAATGATGATAGGTCATCAATTTTCATTGAAGTCGAATAGGTCGTTAGGCTAGCCATGGGGCTATAAGATTGTTGAGGCAGTCAAACGGCTATGTGGTGATGCTGCCAAAGAGGGGGAAAATGACTGACAATCATATTGTGTAAATCAAATTTGATCCTACCTTTTTAAAAATAAAATGCTATTACAATATTTTATTTTATTTTATTTTTGTAAGAGTGTGATCGTAGAACTTAATTTCTTAACACTTTTGATAAATGGTTCACAAGTAATAACTTTTAAGATTGATTGACTAATTGATTTTGTAATAATATTATCTTATTCTCTAAATAAATGGCTAAAATGATTGAAATTGATGTGTAAGAATTATTTTAGATTCATAATTCTTGAACATTATGACACAAGTGAAATTTTATTATTTATAGTTATCTATGTTAAGTCTAAATATATTTTTATTTTTTTGTCATAACAATGTAGTGATATATTTAGAATATGTCAACAAATTGACGACTTAGAGGTCATTTCACTTTCTTAAGAAAAAGAAGAAATTTGCGGTCACAACCCAAAAAATAAACTCAAACTATCTAATCCAACAATACAATTGACTCAATTGACGCGAATCCAAAATAGATCTAACCTATACTCACATAAAGCCAAAATATATTTGACGTGCGTTTTAACCACCCAACTGTTTGATAGGTTTAGTTATTTCTCAAACATAATTATTGATTTTTTTATAATTTATAGTCATGATAATGTAATGATATAATTGATACACATTGAATTAATTGGAATATTTGGAAATAATTTTATTTGCTTAGAAAAGAAGAAAGCAAAGTCCAAGTCATGACCTGAAATCTGACCCAAGCAACAAAATCTGAAGTACACATAGTTGGTCGGACAAGTAATACACTGGATTCATGTTCAACAGAAATCAAATACACGTGGTTAACACTTAACTTATTCGCCCAAATTGGCAAGTCTAATGATGATTATGAGTGGTAGTGGAAACCATCAGTCAAGGAATACAGATTAAATATTGGGTTTTTGGCTCCAAATAATACGCATTGGGGGCCTTGTGATTGGGAATGATCCAAAGTGACATTTTGGCTAACAACAGTCTATACTTTTATCTTATTTTCTTATAGCATAATATTAAGATTTTCCGACAATGAAAATGTGACGTGGCTAATGGAAAAAGTAACTTTTCGGCCAATGAGAGTCTACACTTTTTGCGCAACAACATGTAGTCTGGTGGGTATGTCATTTTTCCGTTGTCGGAAAATGCAATATTGTGCTATGAAAAAATAAGATAAAAGTATAGACTGTCATTGGCCGAAAAGTCACTTTGGATTATTCCTAGTCATAAGGCCCTCAGTACATATTATTTGGAGCCAAAAACCCTTAAATATTTTGTTATGTTCCTATGGTGAGTATGAGCATTGGTGGGAACCATCATTTTTTTGGATACAATTTTCCAAACTATACATATGTTGAATAGGAAAAAACTATATTCCATCGGCATCATTTGAAAAATATGTAAGTTCATTTTCCTCATTGATTTCTATTATATCCCCCTCATCCATTATGGAAATACAAACTACATTTTTTTGTGCACAATCTACAAAATAGCCATAAACCTAAGCTTCCTTTTGTGTTGGATACAAATATGCTCAATGTATCTTAAAGATATTATGAAAATGTTGTTCCAAACAGTATGGTTAATGTATGAAATTCTGTTGCAGGTAGAGCAAATACGTTACAAGGAAAGTAGAATAGGAAAAGATATCTTGTGCATGTGGTTGCAGAAATCTAATGTAGACTTGGAATCTACTATTGTGGAACTCAAGAAGGGTTCCCATGAAACTTTTATTCCCTTGCTATACAATGTTGAAAATGTTCATCCAGAATATTATGATCACTCACATATTTTAAACAAACAAGATCCAGATACTAGTCTTGTTGAAACGTTACGTAAGCGTGGCATTCCTAGGCGATACTTGGGGGATAAACCCTCCAAAGGTACACTTGTAACATCCCAGATCAAGTTCGGAAATCAAAACTATATTTCCTTTTCTATCCCATCCCTACTAGCTACATGTTTGCCCTCTATTGTACGACCGACTAGATTTGATTTTGATATTATAGGTGATATATTTGACAAGCCTCTTACGATACCTTCTGAAGTGCTTTTCCAACCTCCACCTTCATCAGGTGCTAAGGGAAGTTCGTCATCAACCAATTCAATAAAGGACAACCATAACCAAGATGTCACTGCTATTATTATCATTGTTGTATCAATAGCAGGTGTAGTCATAGCTGTCGGTTTGGTCTTAATTTGTTGGTTATTACGAGATTCCAAAAGTTCATCCTCTAAGGATAAGCAACGAGATGATAAGCCACTTCTTATACTAGATTCGAACGACAATTGTGCTGGTAACTTATAAGTTAACTACTTTCCTTGATATGATGGAACGTTTCATATGGGTAAACTTATAATTATTGACATTGAACTTGATTTTTATGGCACGTACAATGAAATTTGATAGGTTCTTCGGTGATTAATGAGAACATTGAATCAAAGACACCATTAAGTGGTTCATCTCTAGATGGCCCTACCCCGGCTCGCACTGAAGAAGATTCAAATGTAGTTGGAAATGATCAAGTGTCGTCTTCGCAGAATCTTCCTGAGAAATCAAGTAGCCCTCCTCCCCCACCACCAGTGGCACCACCTCCTCCACCACCCAAAAAACCAGTTGCACCTCCACCGCCACCTAAAGGAGCTCGACCTCCTCCTGCACCACCTGGAGTTGGAAAAATTCGAACACGGACACCTTCTGGTGATGGAGCTGATTTTTCAAGCGATTCTGATGCCAAAAAAACCAAGTTAAAGCCTTTCTTCTGGGATAAAATGGCTGGAAATGGTAACCAATCCATGGTTTGGAATGAAATTCGAGGAGGATCATTTGTGTAAGATTCTAGAAACCATCTCACATGTTTGATTTTTAATTGATGATGTTTTTCTTGCAACTATTCTTTTTTTGCGGAACATCATGAATAACAACTTGCCTAGGAAGACATTGCTAGTATATAATTTTTACATTACATAATTTGAGCTTAGTTATTAGATCCTATTACAATCTAAAATCTTATTTAGAATGCAATCATCATGTAACTTCAATTAATGTGACTTGTTTATTTTCTAGGTTTAATGAGGAGATGATGGAATGTTTGTTTGGTTACAACCCTGATGACAAGAAGCTTGGTGATCGTAAAAGTCGTGCGGCGGATACTCCTCAGCCACAGTACATACAAATAATTGAACCTAAAAAAGCTCAAAACTTGTCTATTCTTTTGAAAGCACTTAATGTGAGCACAATGGAAGTTCGTGATGCCCTTCTTGAAGGTCTGTGTTTCCCTCTCTTACATATACCAAGCACCATACAAAGTTGTGAAATGCATATATTGCGTACACATGATGCACACGGATGAGTAAAATTGAAACTTAATTGTATTCACTTTATCAGGAATGCAATTAAGTAACCAAATGCAAAAAACAAAAGAGTAGTGGGAAGGAAAGTTTTAGTGTTTTACAAGGTTATCATTTCCATAAGGATCCTCCTTATTAGCTAAATTGATTACTCTCTTTTATTGTTTTAGTAAAAAAAAAAAACTAATATTTAAAGCAAGTTCTTAACGTAAAATACCACCTTGTTCTTAAAAATATGCTCATTTTTCCTACTGAGTGTATTTTTCCCCCTATATACCACTAAATTTTGTATTTTACGCTAAATTATCACTGTTACATGCTACCTGCGTAGCATGTTAAAATTTTCGCCTAATTTCAATAATAACTGAAATTGTTTCTCTTCCAAAAAACTGGCAAGGCACTTGTGCCACCCGACTCCCACACAAAAGCTCTACAATGTCTTCGTTCTGAAATAAGTCGACACCACACACAAAAGACAAACTCACAAAAGAAAAGAAAAACACAAGTTGGCATGCATGCCACCCCCACTCCCGCACAAAAAGGCCAACAATGTCCTCATTGGAAACAGAAGTAATCAAGCACACCAAAGAAAATCAAGAAACACACTAAGAAAAAGAAAAATAAAATAAACTACTCACTAACCATATTAAAAAAAAAAAAGAAAAGGAAGGATATTACCTGGTTGGGTACTGAGTATAACCCAAACAATGAAATCTCGCTTAAAATAATAAGACCCACACATGGTGCATCAGCCACTCCATTCTCACCTCAAGATGTTGGGCACCATCTCAGAGCCATTCAATGCCCGTATTAACAAGTCATGCACCCTAGCATGCATCTCCAAGTGGTGAACATACGAGCACAATCTCAATAGTGCATCAGCAAATGTTAGTGTTCTCAACAGTTTATCAAAAGCCTTAGAAAAGTCAGCAAAGTAATGTAATGAATGCACAAACTTGATTTTCCTAGGCAAGCCCTCCAGGTAGGTTCTATAGGAATCAGTGAGGAAAATATACCCTCCTAAAAAACCTAGGGACTTTATGAACTCAGGTTCATGGGAAAGGAGTGTAGGAAAACAAATTACATGAAGGGAAGATGGGGAATGATGTATGCTAACTCACAAGATCAGAGTATTGAGCTATAATACATCATACAGTCATACACATACACACAGCTGGATGCTTGGATTCAACAACTGATTGAAAGCAACAAGCTGAAATAGAAGACAACCCAATAATAGAATAAAAGGATAGGCTTGCTTACAGTTGATACAGACACACCACAACTGCAATCAAGGGCAAAGGACTCTCACACACATGCCTCTACAGACACACCAAAGCATGGATGATCGAGCTCAGCTTGCACTTGCTGGATTTTGCCAATATCCAGTGACAAGAACTGATTGAACCAAGGTTGAGAGTTATAGGACACTCACAAACTTTTCAAAGGTACTAAGACACTCGAGAATGCTATTGAATGAACACTGAGATGATTTCATTGATAGAAAACTTCAGAATATAAAGAAAGCTAAAAGTTTGATTAAGAGATGCTTAAGTATAAGCATCCTGTCTAATCTCTCTGATCTAGTCTAAGCTACAAAGCTTTAAACTAATACAGCTGATTACATACTAACTATCTCGAGTACATTGTTGTAAGAAAATAAAAGAAAAGACTAAACTTCGCTTTGATTGGACCAAATGCCAAAAGAGTTGCAAAATGAACCAATGAGAGGCTTTCCTCTCCTAAGGGGTAAAAATAAGTTTACTGAGGTAATTCCCGTGCCAATGCTAACCTGGAAGTAATCTCAACAGGTTAATATCATGCTGGAAAGACAAAAATAACCCCTGTGAACAGAAATCAGAACATATAGCCCCAGAGTTGGGGTTCTGGAAAAACTAATAAACACAACCCTGCTGAGATTGTTTGTTTCTGACTTCTGAATCTTACTGTGCCATGCTCGATCATGCTGGGACTTGACTTGGACTTGAAAATGGCATGGCAAAGAGCAAAAAACGCCTAGGAAACCTTAGCTAAATCTTCCTTAATCAATAGATATGACATTGAGAAAGTTAGCTGCTTGGACTGTTGTTGCTGGGAACTGGAATTGGTCTGGATGACCAATGCTGGTGAGATGAATGGTTATGGATGCCAGGACTTTCTTTACAAGGGTATAGCAAGTCTGGATGGATGCTGTTGGTGATACTGAAAACCTCCTACTGGGGGGTTGGACTGCTGAGAAGCCTGCTGAGTAACCTGCTGTCTGTACTGGGATTTGGAAGCCTGCTGTTTCTATTGGAAAGGCTTCCCTAGCTGCTGAGTTGTGTGAATCAACAAGAACTTTTCCTTGTGCTGCTACTGCAATTGCTGGTGAAGATACCCTGGATGCCTCCTTTGCTGATGAAGTTGTTGCTGCTGATTGTTCTCCTTGATGGTCTCCATCAGGGAAACAAATTCAATTTCATTAGAACACATAGTAGAATCCTCACACTCAACCTCCATACAATTTTCATCAAATTCAGACTCCAATTCACAACTTTCATTCAATTCATCATATTCATAAGTGGGTGATAAGGAAAAAGTAGGGTTGTACCACATGACAACACTTTCAACATTACAAGAAGGAACATCATCATCTTCATCAATTTCAGACTCATCAAAAGAACTATTAGTATCAGAAGACAAATGTGCATCATTCAAAGCATCATCGAAAGTGAAAATAGAATATTCAGGGTCATAACCCATCGTGAAAGACTCATACTCGCACACAGATGTATCATCGAAATCAAGATCCCGAGTTAGAAGAGACGGGGAAGGAGTAACTATAGATGAATCCTCATATTGATCAACACATGGAGATTGAACGTGTAAATCAATAGGATGTGGCAATGAACTAGCACTAGGCTCCTCATCTACAAAAGATGTATCATAATTAACATCAAAACATTCAATCCTCTCCTCACATAATGGCATGGATAAAGGTGTGACCAATGATTCATTAATCATATTTTCATGGAGCACAACATCATCACACACTAATTCACTAATTGTGGAATTCTTCTTCATCAATGGTGCCTCGTCCTCAAGTATAATCTCACTAATGGGGTCACTAACCTGATCGGACTCGGTATCATAAGATTTTTCCATACTCTCAACAGATGAAGGGGAAGAGGGTTTAGTACATATAAACATTGGGCCATCATCCTCATCCTCTATTTCATACACACGAGTATTATTCAATTTAGGTTTAGAATAATCAAACCCATCCATAAAAGCTTTGAATACAGGGTATTCAGGGCAAGCATCAAATAAATGACCCGAAGCTTGACATACAAAACACTAAGGAGAAACCTTGCTATTGGGACATTGAGAAGATTCACAAAAATTTTCTATATATTCCCCACCAATAAATTGACCATTTAGATTTTGGGGGTACTCATGATATGGTATGACTAAAGTCTCAGAGGGTGATGTATAATAAGAAATATGGGAGTCAAAGGGAGAATTTTGTTGTTCACATTCATAAGTATCCCTAGACAACCATTCAAGAAATTTCAGTGCCTCATCTTCTCCTAAATTAGAAAACCTATAATATTCTAAGAGATTACAAGTTTCATAATTTATACCCTCATACACAATACCCAAGATATCTAATGTGTCATGTGAGATACCATATGATTCACATTCAGCAAGATAATTCTGTAATCTAGCAAAATATCAACAAAATATTTCTTGCTCGAATTGTGGAACCGTTACTCATCTTTTTCTTTATTTTTTTATTTATTTTTTATATTTGTTTTCAATTTTTATGTTCACTTTTTTTTAATTAAATTACAACTAAGAAAGCAATAAACTATTTACACACAAACCAATAATCTAATCTACCAAATAGCGCCATCCCCGGCAACGGCGCCATTGTTCGGTTGTAGATTTTGGGGTAAAAAGTAGGGTTGTTGTACCTCAAGGATGGTGTGTTATGTTATGAGCAAATTGGTTTGGTAGAGTTTTCAATATGCGGAAAGCAGTAAATAAGAATTAAACTAATTAAACTAATTAAACTAAACTAATTATGAATTCAAACTAAGGAAAACATGAATTGAGAAACAAAACTTAACCTAAAACACAAGACAAAGAAACTAACAAGAAACGAATGCATAATCAAGAAAGAACACTAATAACTACGAATGTAAAAACTGAATTTAATACTAAATCTAAAGAAAAGAAATTATACCTAGAATGCATTGTACCAATCTTGAATCTTGAACCTTGAATCTTGAATCACAAATCTTCACCCAAACGAACAAGAAAAAGTGTGATTTGGATTACTAAGACTGTTCGAATCCTCACCTAAAGGGAGAATTCGAAGAACCTTAATCCTCCGCTTCACTAAAAATTGGATTTTTGATGTTACTACTCTAAGAGAAATTGAAAATACAAGAAAGTGAAAGAGAACGAGAACTTGAAGAATTAATCACTTGCATTAATCTGAAAATGTTGAATTACAATTGAAGGCCAAGAAAACCTATGAAAACTCCATCTAAAATTAAATCTAGGAAACTAATTCTAAAACCTAAGTAAAACTAAGAAAAGAGATAAAAACTAAGTGTCTATAAACAAACTAAAAACTGAGATGCCTGCCTAATGAAAATATAGTAGTGTTTATATAATGAAAGAAAATAAGAAGGGAAATAATAAAACTCTCAAAACCCTAACATAGCCGCCACGTTTTATTTCCGGACTCCAGCCGACCGTCGTGGGCGGTACGAATAGGCTCGCGGGCGCGACCCTTCGTTGGGCATCGTCCGCTTCTTCTCGTTCTTCACTGTCGCGGGCGTCACAGAATCTGTCACAGGTGCAACAGTTTCTCGGAAAACTGTCGATCGTCATCGTGGGTGTGACAGGGGACTTCACAGGCGACATTCTTCTGGGCACTCGATCGCGGGCGTGTCGATTCTTGTCCCGGGTACTATGCCCAGCTCGCAGGTGCTACGCCAAGGTCGCGGGTGCGAACTTGTTATGCCCGACTTTTGCAGGCGCTACGCCCCTTGTGGCGGACGCTACACCTGTGATGTTAGGCTGTTTTTTACTGTTTTGGCTCGGTTTTTCTTCTAACTCTCGATTGTCCTAGAAAAACACAAAATCATCATAACTAATATATAATCAAGGGGTTAAAAGAAGCAAAACACCTTATCAATGATATAAATTTGGCTCGAAACGAGACTGAACAATATGACAAGGAGATTATGTGCATGAGTAGTCTTTTACAGTGCATGTGACTCTATGTGCAAACAACCCTCAAAGCCCAAACTAGGACGATGACTCCCTAAGTGTCAGAGCAACCTAATTAATGTGCGATTTCAGAACAAGGCAGAAGAAGTGGGTCATATGATGAGGATGGTGACAAAGGCATTGTCATGAATCACTTAGCTTGCCTTTTTGCTTTTTCAGACTATTGTAGGGACAGATGGAGCCCAGTTGAATAAACATGAGGGTGATAAGAGGGGTAAGGGAGCACCCAAGTCAAATGAACTCTTAAATTTCCTTGAGTAGGATGTTGTTTCCAATTATCCGTTGATGTGCCTCGCTTCTCGCTCTTGTTGATGGATGGGTCCTACTCAGGTGTGCTAAAAATGGGCCTCAAAGTATTAAATCTCATACCTGCACTAATGACCAAGCCAAAATGCTCTGCCTTTGAAGTCCAGGGTTCCCTGTTTAACATTTTTCTAGTGAACTAAGACAACAGTCGTATATGACTCGAGGACTTATGGACCTAATACTCTAGGTCGGTATTCGGTCTCAAGCATGGTTCAAAGTAACAAGATTGGGAAGATGCTTTTCAGACAAAAAGACATAATAGATAGAAACGCAAGCACTCGGGGGTATTACCGGGAAAATCTATTGAAGGACTAAGCCTGGATTTCGTAGTTTTAGGAATGAACGATATTCGGTTATCAAGTGTGACAATTGCAAGGATAATCTAAAATCAATTTCCCTCTCCCGAGTAGTAAATTGATTCTTACTTCCCAAAGCCCATCATCATTCTCGCATATGACGACCCTTAATAGTATTCGAACACAATCCAATCTAACCGATTCTAAAGTCCTACGCTAGTGCCAATTAGGAACTAATTACTCCACCTTGATTCCCAACTCAATGTTTGGCGAAGGATTTATAACCTCTCGGCACCAAAATCCTCCACATTGAGTTGAAATAGAGGGAGGTAAAACTTAATCACCATATTTATCATCCTAATCCCACTAATTAAGCCTAATCCCTCATTAGAGACCCTAAGTACCCCCTAACCCTAAAGGAACCTATCCACACATGCTTTTAATTCAACAACTATTATTATCAAAGCAAAACTAGGCATGGATTGTAGCACAAAGAAGAAACAAAACCAAAAAATTACACTAATCTCAAAACTTTATTAAATCTCAAACACAAATTACAACTATTAAATAGAAGAGAAAGGAGACTATCAAAGTAAATTCAATGGAGAAATTGAGGCAATCAATTGTAGACAATAGCAACATCAATGGAAACTTGCATTAACTTCAAAGGAATCACCAAAGTCTTCAATGGAAGAGAAGTAATTAACTTGGGAAAAAGGGCTAATAAAGAGAGAGAAAAGTTGAAACTAAGGTTCGCTCTAAAGTTTCAATAATAATTGCTTCGATAAGACCTAATTACAGTAGAGAGTATTTATACAAAAAAAACTTCACTAATTAAAACACAGTCGTTTTAGTCGTTTAATCACCCTACTACATGGGCATCAAGGGCGCAACGCTAGTCTTCACAACTGCGACATCTTTTTAAGGGTAATTTCAAGATCTTTCGGAGACAGGTTTCGTGGGCGTGACATCGCATGTCACAGTTATGACAACCTAGCCCTTCAGGAGTCACAACCGCGACCAGGCGTGTCACGGCCGTGACAAGGCGATTTGGGAGATCGCCTACTAGTGGTGTCATGACCGTGACGCTGACTATCGCGGGCCTCGCGGCTGTGACGCTGCTATTGGGAAGGTTGTCACAACCACGACTGCCTTCGGTGAGGATTGGAATGGGGTGCTCTTGGAGGAGTCATGGGTGTGATGTTTATGTCATGACCGTAATAGTTATGCTAGTGAGAAACCCTCATGGTTGTCACAGTGGAGGTGGGTGTCACAGTAGGTGTCATGGTCGCGACGTCCCTATTGAGGCTCCTTTTGAAGTTTTCCTCGACGTCTCGACCTCGAGCTTAATTCTTCCCTCGTTTTTGGTTCGGGGTGCCTTGAATGTCCCCTAGGACTCTGTTCAGGGTCGGATCTTGCATGAATGTCCTCGAACCGGGCCTCTTTGCGACTTGTTTTTGCTCAATTTAGCTCAAATGCATAATCTAGGGACAAAAACTACAAGATAATAAAAAACGCATGAGATAACTACTCTTATCAATGGAACGATAACAAAAGCCAAGTAAAAGAGCGATATTTAGGCTTAAAATGAGCCTAAATATTCACTCTCCCTTTGCCTAACCTGCCCTAAAGGGTTTTTAAGTTAGCTTCTTTTGTTCCTTCACTCTCCTTTTTCCTAGCACGAGATTCCAAGCTAGCCTCTATTATTCTCTAGCATGGGATTCAATAAAATGCATGAGATATGCTCATCTTTAGAATTCAATTTTGGGATAATGTACTCTTCCTTAAGTGAATTGTAGCTGTCGGGCCTCAGAGAGGTTCTCTTGCGTAACCAATGTGGAATCTGGCCATTCTTTGTTGATAAGATGTAGCTTCATAGAGTTGGTGCCTTTAGGAAGGCTTGACGAGGTAGGCTTGACCGTATTGGTGAATTGTTTGCGAAGGCATAAGGATTCAACCAGGTTTGTAATGGAACAAAAATGAGGGTTTAAGGGTCTGATAGGGGTGTGCCAAAGCTTAATAATAAGGATCAATGTAAAGGCAAATAAGCTATACGGGTCTATGAAACTTTAGATGCCTTGATATGATGGTTTAGGTTCTGAAAAGTATGTGTGTGATCGTCGATTGACGATTCTCCTCTTGAATTTCTACTGTCGTTCCTTTCTTACATTTTCTCTTTTTCTTCAATTTTGGGATAATGTACTCTTCCTTAAGTGAATTGTAGTTGTCGGGCCTCAGAGAGGTTCTCCCCTTATTGCCTTTTTTCTTCATTAGCTCAACCTTTTTTTTTTTTTTTTGCTGATGTTTGCCACAACACAATTTTGGTGTCGGGGTAGGTAGGGAATGGTCATGAGAAGAATGACCGAGTTGGTGAAGGGTAAGGGTTTTCAAAAGGTGACTATCGAGGGTAAGGGTTTTCAGAAGACGAGTGTATTAAAGACCAACTAAACACTGACTCTAAAACACAATGCTCAAAACTTGGGACCCTAGCTAATTCAACGTCCTCTTTTTGCGGTGATGCTCTACTTTGGGTCCATTCTCTAGCTGGATTATCGTGCTACTTTTGGTAGGGGCAGTTTACCGAATTGGATCACACCCTCAATTTTATTCTTCAAGGTCCAACAATTCTTGGTATCATATCCCTTAAATATGTGGTAATTGTAGAATGCATTGTCATCCCATCTTCAATACTTTGTTTCTAGCTTCGACTTCAGTAAAGGCAATTCAATCAAGTTCTTCCTTGAGAGACGAGACAAAACATCGACATAGCTGGTATCAAGAGGGTGTAATGATCGTACTTAGGTTGGGTTCTTGACTGAATTACATAGCCTAACACTCCTAGGATGGTGGATAAATGAACCAATAGCCCCAATTGCCCTCCGATTAGGACCGGAGTTCTTCAACCCTTGGGCGGCGACCTTCTCATTGTTTACGGTCTCGCGTTAAACTCAAATGTCTTTTAGGTAATCAAAATCTTTAATTACATGGTAACCAAGGTTGCGAGCTAGACTTCCTTTGAGACCCTGGTTGAAGTAGGACATTTGTGGTCGTAAGGGAATGGTTTCATTAATTTTAGATAACTTGGTGTGCCACCTCTCTTAGTAACACAAGAAAGGCTCATCGTCTCTTTGCTTCATGGTCAATTGGTCATTCAAGAATCCACAATGGCTCGTTTCCTTTTCATGCAGCTGAAATGGCTAATGAATACCTTAAATAGATCATTTTAGTTAGCTTTAACTTAGGGCGATAGCGCATTGTACCAGACCTTGGCTTCTCCATTTAGGGTGGATGAGAAGACAATAAAGTAAAGACCTTCATCAATCTTATTGAGAGGAGCCGACCTCATGAATTCTTTTATGTGATGAGTTGGGTTCTCTAATGTTTTGAACTTGATGTTGTGTACCTCTAACTTATCAGACACTTTCATTATCAAATACAAGGGAAAAGTTAGATCATGATATTTATCTGCGAATGCGGGGACAATGTTCATCATCCTAGTCAGGCTTTCAAAATTTTGTTTGAGGGCCTCGATAGCGAGGTCCTCCATGAGCTTAGGACTTTCTATGGATGCCTTGGACATGGATTTGGGTTTGGTCATGGGTGCACTCACCTCTAGATTGAGTTTACCAGCTCCAATTCCTTTCGATGAACCCGAGCCTCCGGTCGTGGCCTGTTCAGGCTCAGGCTTAGGCTCACACTCATCACCCTGATGTGCCTCTTCATCATCTTCATTAGCAGAGGCTAACCTTAACTTTTCATTGATCTTAGTGATGGCCTATAACATGCCATCCATCACCTGTTGTTACTCGTTGAACCTCTTTTGAATCTTTCGGTCTTACTCATGAGAGTTAAAGAAGACTATGCCCTGCATTTCAATGTACAGGTCCTCATGTTGTTTGGAGATAATTGTTATAGGAGTGACACAGTGGACAAGAATATGTTGGAATTGTTCCTCTGTTATTATGGTTTTGTTTACTTGGGGTTGAACTGTCGGTGGAATGTAGTCTAGGTTTGAAACGAGTTGGTCGGTGCAAGGATCTCTAATGTAGACTCGAAGATGATCTCCTATCTTGCCTGTATGGAAATCTACTAGTAGGTCAAAAATTGACTCTGGCACGGACTTCCAATGCATGCACGCCTTAATGGACCTACATGGGACCCAAACACATGGGCGTCTACATGCTGACCCAAGGATGACTCACCCACTTTTCGGGTTTGCATGGTCTAAACCTATATCAACCTAGTATGATGCTTTACATTTGGAAGACCCATTGGGTATATACTTGGAGCGAGTAATAATGGGTGTTATTTTCATTGTTTTCAATTTTGTTATCTTTTATTTTTATTGGTTGGGCTTAGCTCCGAGTAAAAGATACAATGGGTATTCAGACACGGAGATGTCAAAGAGGTCCAGACAAGAATAGAGTGCACAGATCACGTCTGAAAGCGAAATTAGACGACCCATTAGGGAATAGTGGACCTGGCTAGGCTTTAAGGCTGACCATCCTTTTGCTCCTTATGGTCGTGGGATTTGGACTTTTGGGCTAACAGAAATGGGCCTAAATAGGAGGTAAGGTCAGATGGCTTAACTATCTTTTTGGGCGTTAAATCTAAATTTTGTAACATGACTCTGTGCAGGCTAAAATGAATCCCGACACAGACTGGACCAAACCGACTTGATTTACCTATAAATAAACAAACACTCACATATCATACATATGAACATTAAAACATAACCATAGCTATAGCTTTAAGGATTACTAATCTTGAGATAAGGTATGGGTACCACATGTATTCACCTCAATGCACTTTCCCTATGTGAAATTTATAGGAAAATTGTGTGTGATGGTACTCTTAGACTTCATTAGAGTATAACATGGATGAGAGGAGAGATCAAATGCTTGGTGATATAGAGTGCACCCTACAAGTAGTGACAACCCGTTCTTGGGAATAACCCTAAATTCAAAGTCCTAAACTAACACTTTTGTCCTCCTCTGTTATAATGCCCAAGAGTAGCTTGGTATGCAATATGCATAACCCTAAAAATAATAGTAAAATCATGAAATAAATTAATTTCTCCTCTTTATTTCATAAAACAAATTGATTTTTCAAGTTTTACCCTCTTTTTAAGTTTAACTCTCTTATGGAGTCGTCAATCTGTAGACCTTCAAAATTTCCTCATCAAAGGGATTTATTTTTGTTGAGCTACTTATATTGGGAGTCAAGTGAGGTGGCTTAATCCTTAAATAAGGATATTAAGAAACACTAACACTTCTCAGGAATCCAAAATTTATATATTTAATTCATGAGTCTCGCTAATTCAAATAAATAATTAGGGTCATTATCGGAATCATAGTGAGAAAGACAATGGTGTTGGAACCGGACCCAGCCTACTGGACTGGCGGTGAAGGTAGCGCGACCTTCGCTATGCAGGCCAGTGGCTTGTTAGTCATTGGCCGACTAGAGAGTCCAATCTCAATAAGGCTTATCAGCCTTACTGGCCATATTGGCCTCAATCTTATCGTATCATGTCTCACATTATCAATTGGCAACGAGCCCAAATTAAAAAGAGAATTAAACAAAACACGAATGAATCAAATTATGCAAATCTTGATTTGAAGAGTCAGTAGTAAGTTTTAAGAAAAATAACAAACTGTTAAAAAATGACGCAGACCTACAAACCTAAAATCCAAGTTCAGGGGTAAGGCTATGAGTTGAAAAGTTAGAAAACTCTCCAACTCGTCTGGTTAAAAAACAAACTTTACTAGAATCAATTCAAAGTGAAAGGGAGTAGGGAATAATTTATATGAATTTCACGAGAAAACTATTACGTCATGCGATGAAATGAACTACAAATTGCAAAAACATAACATCACTTTACATGATCATACACATATTAACAAATGACTTAAGAAAAATGCATTTGCATGCAATGAGAAAAGTATGAAAAAAGAATAGAGATAAATCCCCCAAAGTTAATATGTTGAGAGTTTTTGGGTAATTATAGGTGAAGAAGAGGTTGGTAAAATGGGAAGGGATTGATTGTAGTGCATGATTCATATAAAAAGTGATAATACCCCCCCGGTTGGCTAGATATAGACCTGTCAATTCGGGCGGGCGGGTCAGTATCAGGTCGGTGTATTCGGGTTCAGGTAAATAAGGGTCAGGTGTATTTCGGTATCGGGTGGTTTGGGTCAGGTTTTCAGGCTGTGACCGACATTTATTTACTGTTTTCTGGAGCATAAATAACTGAATCCATATATTCAAATTACTTCCCAAATACAATTTCTATTTTATAAAAGATATCATTGACGCCTCAAGGCCTTCTCCAAAGTTCAATGTCAAAAATCAACAATTGTTTTGGCTTACTTCTAAAGTTTGAAGTCAAAAATCAACAATTTAAAACAAACACTTGAAACTTTAATAGTATTTTTACACCAAGATGGAGATCTCGAGCAACTTGGAAGCTTTTGTGCACCAAGAGAAATGCAGACAACAGCCCCAGTAAGCAAAAGAGAGAGGTGAAGCTTGTGTACACTTTAGTCAGCAAGCAACATAGAGAGGTGAAGCTCCAGACTGTAGAGAAATTGAAGGTGAAACTGAGCAGGCAGCAGACCAGCAGTAAGCAACAACGAGGCGTGGAGGAGCTGAAGAATACGTGAGGTGTGGGAACTGGGAACTGGGAACTGGGAAGAGAAAGAAATTTTAAGGTTTTTTTTATTAGTTTTCACTTTTTCACTTTTCACTTCCCCCCCCCCCCCCGCCCCGTTTTTTCTCAAAATGGTCCAATACCGCCAAAAATTTCAGCCTACCACTCAAAAATTTCAGCCCAGCATTTTAGGCTTTCTGACCCGTCGGGTCAACCCAGACCCGACCTGGGCTGAATCAAAATTTTTCCGGGTCTTCAGGTTCGGGTTTGTTTCGGTTTTTCTTAAAAATCTTGTCCAAAACCCTAAATTTTCGGGTGGGTTCAAGTCGGGTCAAATTCTGCCAGGTCTAGCCGGATATGACATCATAAATAAAAGATGATTCAAATGGTGTAGATCAAGGGAGGAACTGAAATCTCACATGGATTGCCATGTAGTTCGGACGGCCTACATTCTCCCTTCACATGGATTGCAACCTTGGCAACGGTTGAAAACAACCCAAAATGCTACCAAGGTCGGGCGACCTTGGTGTGTTATTTGGCTTCTGGGTTGGGCTAGAGTTTGACATAATGGAATCAAGGTCAGGTGGCCTTCGTGTGCAGAAGAAGTTATTTCAATGCCAAAGGCACGCGACCTTTAAAATTATTGCACCGACAAGCGAAAACTCAACTTCAAATGGTCATTACTCCTTCATCTGGACTCCAGTTGATGTGATTCAAAATGTGTTGGAAAACGTATAGGTTGTACTTCAAGTTCTCTAAATCTTAAGGACATCGGAGATTTGTGGAAAAGATGGTGTTTGAAAGAGTGAGCCTATGTATGTAGGAAATGTGGGAAATGAGGGCTTTTGAAGTGGAAATGATGAGAAATGATAAAATTTATATGAGAGGCTTAGAAATGGATTTGAATGAGATATTTAGTAGAGATGGAAGATGTAGGCTAAATGCTTGCTCAAACTCAAATTCTTGTCTAAAAAAAAAGTGATCTTTACAAAGTAGTTACAAAACCAGAGACCTAATTCAATGTCTACAAGGTCGACGTGTTCATGTGTTCGATCAAATGCCTAATGTGCGAGGGAGGGATGACTTGTGGAAGGGAAGTTATGCGTGGATTAGTGATTGTGATGTGTGTAGGGGATAAAGATGAGGTACTTATATAGAGTAAGACTCAGAGGTCGGCCATTCAAGTACAACATTATTCTGATGTTGTTCAATGCATATTCTAGACCAAACGAAGGGGGAATTATTTGAAGGAATTTGGGGGCCACTTAATTTTTTTTTTCTAATCACTCGTTCTCCTCCAAATTGGTACTAGCATTATCCTAATATGAAAATTTAACTGATTTGATTCTAGAATTATCCCACAGGTAAGAGCATCTTCACTATTAATTTTTTAATTACTATATTTACTCATCAGGATCGCCAACATTAAGCGTTTCACCCTTCAACTTCTTGCGCTTGAAAGCATCCTTGGCCCGCCAAATTTATTTGTTGAAATAAATTAAGGGTGGCCTCAAAATAAATTGTCAAAATTTGGTTCTCAACCCATTTTTGGTGACTAGTAAAGAGCGTAATGACAAGTGATTGAAACCCATTTTAAGTAAGTCATGATGATCTTCACCATTAGTTCTTCCCTTCCTTCTGCATGAGTTTGAAAGGGCTCCAGTTTTTAGCGATTTGGGGACTCAGAGAAGAGACCGAAGGGAGAGCTTGTTGAAGCCACAACTCGAATTCAGCCTAGTGAAACCGTAACTCGAATTTAGCATGTTGAAACCATGGTTTTCCGTACACATAACCATGGATGTATTGTGTGTAAAACCACGGTTTTTAGTACATACACAACAAGAAAAATTATTTTGGGCAACAAATTTTTTTGCATTAACCTTTAACAATATACAACAAAGGAAACTTGTCTCAATTTGTTTGCATTAACCTTCAACAACATTCAAGCTACAAATTAATAAAACTGGTAGCACAAGGTACTTATGGTGGGCAACCAAATTTTTTGTTGTCTTAGTAAATTTGGACAACCAATTTTCTTTTGGTTGCATTAGTAAATTTTGACAACCATTTCTTTGTTGCCCGAAACACTTGGATTTTCCAAGTCCGTTTATGGTAGTTAACATATTCCGAATCATATCCAATATTCCTAAATGAAAATGTTCATACTAGAAAATGTCAAACCAAATTCCCAACACACGCAATGCCATGATTGATCTTCAACATAGCAACAATTCAAAAACTTACATTCAAAATACCAAATCCGATTTAGGAAACCATTACCAAGTATATACGGTTCGGTACATATAAAGGCTTAACGTTTAATCAAAATAAGTTTCAGTATATTTAGCTTTCTCCAAAAACACCTCCCAATGAAAAGTCCCTACTAGGTGAGGTCGTAGATGGTTGTAGATCCTTTGCCATCATGTCAATTAAGGTGAATGTGATCCAACCTGATAAAAAATAAAATTCCACATTGTCTACACCATACAAAGAACACAAAATATTTCAAATAAGTATATTGTAGCAAAAATACGAGAATCATGCCTTTCTTTAACCTTTCTCCTCTTACATTTTTCAGTAAAAGAGTACTTGGAACACATAGCATTTTTCTTTCAACTGTTTCTTGCATCTTGCAAGAACAATTGTAACAATCAACACATTCATCCCATGATAATAAACACACAAAGTAGTTCAAAATCAAGCACCATCCCCAAATGTAAAGTGGATAAATGAAATGATACAAGACGAAACCATATAGAGAAGCAACAAAATGGGGAATCGAATTCCAAGAATCTTAAATATGAAAGGAAGAATCGTACTCTAGCTCCAATTGGCAATGTCATGATCAAATTTACAATGTTAGGAGGGGACTAAAGATCTTACTTATTCTTCCCTATACGCATGCATCACTAAAGGAAATCGGGACAGATGGGATTTAGAAGAGCATGTTTATACAACAATGCTTCTGTAATGTGATGAACTACATATGCTAATTAACATATCAATAGATTAGATGTTTCGACATTTATGATCTCTTTCTAAACTCCTAATGGCTCTCCCGAAAGCCTATACCATGGACCTATGTATCGCTGCCAAATTGCATCTCTCCTCCCATTACAGATTAACATATTTCAGGAGAGCACTCAACAAAAGTGGATGGTTGTACCATATATTTGAGGATCAACAGGCATTTCAACTTTACAGAAAAGAATTATCAATAAGTACAGCTTATGCGTCTTGCACATTAAGAAAAAAACAATTGTCCTTAGAAACAGAGAAAAACGATTCATATGAAAGGCACATATGCTTCATTCCTAAGACAACCACTATTTCTTTGAAGACAGACAAGACAACCCAAATAGGATTGGTTAGGTTATTATGTGAACAATTCTTTTGTGGGGTTTGTGTGCGGAGGGCGTTTTTTCAAGCAGATAAAAAGTAGTTTTGTTTTTTGACTCAATGCCCAAGAACAACCACCAACACTTCCGTCCCCTCTTGACATATAAAAAGAGAGAGACGAAAGAAGGGGAAGGGGAAAGAGAAGAAGCATGCAAGTTGCTCTTGTTGCTCAACTTTAAAAGATTTTAAATCATCAATTTCTGTATGGTGTTCGGAATTTCAGTGTACTAAAACTCTTCAATTTTTTGGTTGAAATATTTCTCAAGTTCAGCAGCAACCTCATAGTTCCCTTTTCTACTTTTCCAACGTCCATAAGATCCTACTCCTAATCTTTGCCTTATCTATCTACAACACCCAACACTTCTTCGTATGTAACTTATAAAGTCAAGTTGTCCATCCAATGTTCTTCAACTTGCTTAGCATGCAAGTCCTTTAATTGTTCATACTTGACTTCAGCATCAAGTCCCAACCATAATCTTTGTGCCTAGATAAAATCAAATTATTAGTGCATAACTCTCCTAAATTTTGGAAATCAATTTTAAATTGAACAGCTTCAATGTGGTTCCTTCATGTTTAATTATAAATCCCACTTGAAATACCAACTGGTCAAAAATCAAGAACACATAGCACAGGTTATAGATGGGGCAAAGCTCTACCAATTTTTCTTATGGTGAGTTAGAAAAAGTAGCACAGGGAAACAATAACAAACAGAAACGTGCAGGAAGTTGGCCATTAGAAAGCAATTGCAACCAAGAAAGAAAAATTAAAGTATACCTCTAGTTTCCAAATCAAATAATATTTCCCTAACTACGAATACGAAACCACGGGGTAGAAGACAAACATAGCTAAGATCTGCCACTCCACACTCTAACCTTGAACCTTTAAAACACCATGTCCTGAGCTATGTCCTGTGCAAGTCACAAAGAAGTAGAATTTCTTTTTTGTACCCTAGACATGGTGTTAATCCCACTAATCGCGAGGTGCACCCGGATTGAGCCATCGCTCCACCTAATAACATGGTCATTACTACAGCCATCCTTATCATCATAGTCCATATTTTGGTCCAACTTACTGAACTAGAACCCATCTTTGATATGGTGTAGAACCTTTTTTTTCCTTTTATTATCATATTGGGAGTCGGATTTGTTGTTTTGGATAAGAATGTGCTGATTGAAAGTTGTATTCTAGAAGAAAGGGCAAGTGATGAGGTTTGTAAGGAGGGGATGTTTGTTGAAGGGAAGTCAAATTAGATGTATGGATCTACTAATTTTTTTTAGTCTTCTATATGTAGGGATGTCAAATGAACTAATAGGTTTCCTGGTGTAAATTGCAGTCATCATTCCCAACAAATACTTAGTTAAGAATATTATAATGTCCTAATCTTGCACGATTAGACTTTGAGTCTACCATATGGTTTAGTGCATTACTAAAATGGTTTTAAGAAAGAATTCATATTAAGCAAGGAGGTAATAGCGATTTATCCTAGCGAATTGGCTCCTAATTTATTCTCAGTTTACTTCATATATGCAAAAATGACAGAAAATTAGAGGTATGTTCATGATAAACCTAAAAGAGAATATTTCTTAACTTTAATATATTTCTATGTTGTGTCTTAGCATAACACAATTGAGCCACATCAAGAATCTAATATAAACAACTGTGCAGTATCTCATTTTTAATAATCTAATCACAAATCTCATGTGAAAAGGACTATCATTGTGAAACTCAATCACTGAGTGTTGCCTACACAGGGCAACAAGCTAACCAAGATTGTATTCTATTATGACAAGATGCACAAGTTATACTCTTGGAAAGAAGCCAATGAGAAGCAAAGAAAATCTACGTTTGCCCAATGAATCGTAACTACAGAAACTACTAGATTAAATTATTATAATGTCTCAATTATGTTGTCAAGCAGCAGCTTATTTCCTTTTATTTCACTACTACTAGTGGATGGAAAGACTGATGAACAATGGTTAAAGGACATTTTGGTGTCTACTTGTGCTTTGTTCAGAGTATATCTATAAGCGTGGATGATGCTAGCCCTTAGCTAGTTAACAAGTAATCCTTTCCTTAGATTCAATGCTATTTCACAACAAATTAAACTCAACATTACTCCAAAAGTTGTACACTTCAGGAAATAAAAACTAAAAGATATGTCCAATTTTGGATCCTACTGAGTAACCGCAGAACATGACCTACCCTAGCATGAGTGACAATGGTCTATATGATTAAAATAAAAAGAACCATTCTCTCAAGTGCCTGATACTAACTAAAATAAAGCAAACAATCAAAGTTTCCGAAAATTCCTCTAAACTATATCTACAAACAGAATTCAGAAGTTGTAATAGTTCCTCCATTTCTTTTTATTAAGTCATCTCTCATAAGCTTATCCCAAGTAATTTCTAACAAAGAAGAATGATTGGGAAATTGGGTGAAGTACCTAATTTAAGCTTATAACCAAGAGATTCCCTCCACTTAGAACCAGTCACCTTATCTGCCTTGGCAATCTCCATGAATTTCGCTAATTCTAACCATTGCTAATTGCCTTTGCGTCTAAACCAAAAACAAGTAATGACAACAATGAGAGCCCTGAATCCTAAAAATTTGAAATTGAGAAAACCCCAAAAAGCCAACAAGTAGGGGACAAATTAAGTGATGAAAAGCGTATTATACTTGAGAAATTTGATATTCAGAAAGGCAGACATCGGACACCTAACTGTGATGCACAGAGGATGCAAACAACCTTTCTATTTAGATTAGCAAATTAGCTCGAGGGAAAGAAAAGAGCACGAGAGAGTGAGAGTGAGGATGGTAGATGTTGGATTAAAATATACCTCTAAATCTCCATTTGCGCTCGACTAAGATCAAGAAAGAGAACCTATCTGCAACACCTCGATTAATATCACAATATTTGAGCGTCCGATTGGAGAGAGAGACAAGAGAGAGAGAGAGAGAGAGAGAGAGAGAGAGGAAAAGACATAGTGTAAAGGCTTATTATTTATTGCTTCTATTGTTAGTGGGCCAAAATTTATATATGTGGGCTTAACTTGTAGAAATAAATCTAAATTGTCACACAATTTATATCAACTGCAACAAAGTGTTATATGTAATACATTTAACAACAAAAGTATTTGGTTGCCCTATTTTAAATCAATACAATAAGAATTTGGGTTTTTGGCTACAAATAATCTGTACTGAAGGGCTTGTGACTGGAATAATCCATTGGCAGTCTGTACTTTTTCACTATTTTCTCATAGCAGTCCAGAATCAATTTCCGGCACTGGAAAGCTCACGTGGCGACCGAAAAGTATGTTAATTCATACTTCAAAAAAGAAATTTCCGGTCGTCGCGTCAGTTTTCTAGTGCCGAAAAGTGATTCTGAACTGCTATGGGAAAATAGTGAAAAAGTATAGACTGTCACTGACTTAAAAGTCACTTTGGATTATTCCCAGTCACAAGCCCCTCAGTACGGATTATTTATGACCATAAACCCTAAAAAATTTTGGTGCCCAAACTACTCTAAATTTGTTGCCCAAACATATTTTTCTTATTGTGATATAATTTTCGGACAGATATTAACCTGAAGATGCTTGATAAAATAAAACATACAAGGATGACACTAGATATTGCCTCCGCCACCTTAGCTTATTCGGACCCCACACCTTTTTAGGAATTGACACTTCATTATATCCCTTGACATTTTATGGTCCTCTAGCTTAATGGGTCATCCTAAGAGGTCCAAACCCCTTAATCTTATCTTCTTTTGAGTTTACTAATTTTTTTCTTGATTAAGGCTAATAAAAACACAAACAAAATGAGATTAAAAAAAAACCTAATTTTACCTTCTTTTTAGGATTTTTCTAATTTGTTAAACTATTTTTAAGATTTCCCAGATAGAAAGCAAATAAACAAACAAACTTAAAAATACTAAACTAAATTGAATGACGTAAAAATCTAAAATGTGGTGTAAAAATAGCACATTTTGACACCTAATAGATATTTTACAATTTCCTGGTGGATATAGGGAAAGTCGTGAACGATGAATAATGAGTGACACACTGGAACCATCTGTTCTCCTTGATCATGTCTGAAAATTATCCCCTCTAGTCGACTTTTGTTATTAGGTTTCATTTTTATTTGAAGCCTTTGTTTCTTTATACCACTTGCAGTGGCCTTGTGGTAGCTTGTAAAAAGCTTTGGTATATATTTGAAATGTGTTTGGACTTGTTATGATTCCCAACAATCACCTCTTTTACTTTAGCTCACAAATAGCAAAGTGATGGGATATTAATGTATTATAAATCATCATTGATTGCGATAATGGTATCATATTCTCCATGTGTTTTACTTTACAAATTCATGTCTAGTTATGATTTGTCGTAACTATGGTATGTAAATGAAATAGTGTAAGAATTCAAAAGGAATTACTTATAGCTAATTCAGTTCAAAGTTTATTGAAGAAGAAGATTTTCTTATTTTCTTATTTTTGTTTTGTTTTGTGCTAGGTAATGAGCTTCCTACTGAGATGCTACAAAATTTGTTGAGAGTGGCTCCAACACAAGAAGAAGAGTTAAAGCTTCGATTATATAGTGGTAGTCTTGATCAACTTGGACCTGCAGATCGATTTCTTAAAGTAATGGTTGAGATCCCTTTTGCTTTCAAAAGAATGGAATCCTTGGTGTTCATGATGACATTCAAGGAGGAAGTCTCTAATATTAATGACTCGTTTAATACCCTGGAGGTGAGCCTATAACAATAATATAATTACCAAAAACTTGTCTATGAAATTGATCCACCAAATAAATTCAAGTTCATTTGTATATTAAAACATAAAAATTGTCTAAGATACTTAGATCCAGAAATCAAGATTTGAAGGGATTTATTGTTGTTACAGGTGGCCTGTGAAGAGCTAAAAAAGAGTAGGCTATTCTTAAAACTCCTAGAGGCAGTTCTAAAAACCGGTAACCGCATGAATAATGGAACATACCGCGGAGGTGCTCAAGCATTCAAACTTGACACATTATTAAAACTTTCTGATGTGAAGGGGACAGATGGGAAGACAACACTTTTGCATTTTGTTGTCCAAGAGATTATTCGAACCGAGGGCATGAAAGCTATTCGTGCTGCAGCAGAAAATCGTCGGATATCTAGCATAAGGTCTGACGATTTCGTTGAGGATCCTTCTTATGAGGAAGGGGAAAACTATCGTAATTTAGGTCTCCAAGTTGTTTCTAGTATAAGTAGTGAGCTTGAGCATGTTAAAAAGGCAGCGCTAATAGATGGTGATATATTAACATCAATGGTTTCAAAACTTGGTCAGTCATTAGTAAAAATTAAAGACTTCATGAGCACAGAGATGCAAAGTAATGCCGAAACGGAGGAGGAGGATGGCTTCTTTGGGGTCCTTGCAAGTTTTGTCGACCACTCTGAAGGAGAGGTAATAAGGCTTCAAGAAGAAGAGCCAAAAATACTACAACTAGTAAAGAAAACAACAGACTATTTCCATGGCAGTTCTGGACGAGATGAAGGGTTACGCTTGTTTGTTGTTGTGCGCGATTTCCTAGTGATTCTAGATAGAATATGTGCAGATTTGAAAAAGTCATTTGCACAACAAACACGTATTCCAAACAAGGAATTGTTGCCTAAAACACATGTACATGATTCCAAGCAATCTTTACATGACATGCGACAACGATTATTTCCTGCAATTGTATCCAAACGTACAGATGATTCGAGTTCAGATTCAGATGATGATTAGAATTGTCCTCTAAGTGATGTCAATACTACTCAGCCTTGTTTCTATTTTCCTTAATGAGAATCATGGTTATGTATATTGCTTGAGGGCTTCAGTGGTAGATAGCTCTCACATCTTCCATCAGACAATGTAAACATCATCTTTATGGAATTGGTTTGTTTACCAAGTGGTTTCTGCTCCCCCCCCCCCCCCCCCTCCCCCACTCCACCCCAAATATTCCTGGTTTAGGACATTTAGTTTATACCATTATATATCACATGTTTATACTAATTAGTTTCATTTCTTGCTATCACTGCTGTTGGTTTTCGTCATTATTTTAGAAGCATAAGGGTATTTTTGTTTATTGATGGATATTGATCAATATCAATAATTTGTACATATGCCCTGGGAGCTTCAATGGAAATTCAAGTGTTAACGACCATTTTCGATTATGGTTATTAAAAGGAAATCAAATCTTCAAATGGTCTGGACTTTCATTTGATAAAGGTTATAGGCTTTAACATGAGTTTGACTTTGCTCAAAGTCAAAAGTAAATGTGTGAGGTGAAGGTTAAGGATCTAGTTAAGATAACACTTGCTCATACTCTAAATCAAACATTCTTAAAGTCAAAGTCAACCATGATCAATGTTTAAGGTCAGTAGAAAAATAAAAGGCCAAACCTTGAAGGTTCAATGGAAAGTAAAGGTCAAAAGTCTATGGTGAAAGCATCCAACCTCAAATTAGCTCAAGTTAGCTCAAGTCTCCATAGCTTGAAGTCAAAGTCAAAAGAGAAAGTCAAAGTTTTGGAAGACTCTTGTGTTCAAGAGTACAAATTTGTACTTATATTATACACATTACATGATAAATTTGATAGTATCATTTCACTACCTATAGAGTAAAAAAGAATATAGTTTTATTCTGATGAAAGTTTGTTTTGCAAGCTGTGTGGCTACTTCTAAAACACCGGGTTATCTTCTTCTAACTAATTCATCTTGTCAATTCACAAATTTCAACTAAAAAAACTCATAACTAAAACTGAAAATTTTAAGGATTTAAATGAAAACTTTTAGAATCTTAAACATTGATTCAAATAAAAGTTATAAAATCCAACCCTGAAATATGACCCATTGAACCTCATCGAATTCTTCATCTCCCTTTGCTTTTATACTCGATTCTTCAACCTTACTGAGTTGTTCCTCACTTCCCTACAACCACAACAAACGAGAGAGTGAGATGTGGAAACGATTAAGAGAACAATAATCATGAAGACGAGAGATGGGATTTACGGTAGCCTTGCGTGTAGATAGACTCGAGGAATAAGAATTAGTGAGATGAGGAGAGTAAGAGTAAAGGGGTGAGATGGGGATGAGGGAGTATGGAGTTTTTCTATGTAACTTGAAACATAGAAGAGGGAATGAGAGAGAAAGGGAGAGGTAGAGTAGAGGGAGAAAGGATAAGTGGATAAAAGGCTGAGGGGAATTAGAGGTTTTGGTTGTATTAATTTAGGATGAGAGAAATGAGTAGGAGTTTGGTAAATATGTATATAAAATTTTAAGTTTGGGTAGAAGGGGATTGGGTTGTTGGAGAAGGTTAGATAGTTGGGTTTAAGAAATTTTAGGGTTTAGTTTTGTTATTTTTGGACTTTAATAATTTTTTTCTTGATTTAGGTTAATAAAAATACAAAAAATGATACTATAAATAAAAATCTAATTTATCTCCTTTTTATGAGATTTCTAATTTGTTAAAACTAATTTTGATATTTTACAAATAAAAAGAACAATAAACAAAACAAACCTAAAAAATGCTAGATTAATTATTTAAAATGACATGAAAGTGAATAATGTAAAGTGTCAAAATAGAACAATTTGGCACTAAATAAACTTCCCCACACATAGACTTTTGCTCGTCCAGAGCAAAAAAGAAAACAAAACAAAAGAAAGAGAAGAAAACAAATTTAAAACATAACTCACTATCAAAATAATCACAGCCGCATTTGGCATATGCAAAAAGTCTTTGAAGCCCCTTACCAGCCTAATTAACGAGTAAGGTTTTGTGATGGTTTGAAGAAGTTATAGCCTCAAAAGCTTGAAAGACAAGAAGAAATAGAAGAAAATAAACAATGAAAATCAAAACTATTTACAAAAGAGTACATACAATACATACAATATATTTCTTCAAACAATATTGCTATCTAGTTAGATACAATCAATACATACCACCCAGGACACTTTTACAAAGATGACACCCAGTTTTCATGACTTTCATTTCACACTACTATATACGTTATGATCTCCTTTTGCTCAAGTACACATGACTAAAGTTGTTTTGGATCAAATCAAGGTCAAGTCAGTCAATCAAAGTTACTCACATAACCATGCTCATTATTCAGTTAGTTAGTCAATACATGTTAATCTAGCCTTCAATCCTTTGTCCCTTGTTCGATTTAGTGTCGCCCTTGGCTCGTAGAGGGTCATAGGTTACATTGGGGGGTCAACTTACCGACATGGCTTTTTCCCATAGTCATTTACATTTATCAAACTTGAGGTTTGTTGTAATAATTTTTAGACACTTCACCTTTGGTAAATGAATTTTACCCCACCTCAATAATAGTGATAAAGATTAATTGTTTTAAAATCCGGTAAAGTGTGAGCAAAAAACTGAATAGACAATGTTACCCCTGTGTATGTTCATTAAAAGACGAATATGACACTATTTGTATAAATTAAAAGTCGATTATACCCCTTATGTGAATTTGGAAGAAAAATATTCAATTCCCTAAATATTTGACGTCTCCTTTTGTCCATCGTCTTCATTGTAGTTTGTAAGAACTCTTCATCTTTCGTAGATCCTAACCAATACACGTGGTTCTCTCATGGATGTTCAGCATGTTGGCTGAATTAGCATTTGAGCACAAATCCTCAGTAGGCAACAAAAATCTATAGGTGCGTTTGGTGAACACTTAAAGCATTTTGGGCACTAAAACTTGGGTGTGTTCACTAAACAAACAAAAAGAGGAAAAAGTAAGTGCAACACATTGTCCTCCCTTTTTTTGTGTGGCGTAGGTTATGTATGTTTTAACCAATGACAATAAATCTATATTGAGAGGTTATGATTAAACTCTAACATGTACGAGGCTGCATATGGCATAGGGAGTGATACTTCCGAGCTGATGCATCTAGCATGTGATATGGCCAGGAATTTACTTAGTTCTTGGCTCGCCACGGCTGGTAGGGGTACTTCTCTTGTGGAGACTCCCGGGCCTCAGCTGCCATAGTTACTCCCTCGAACTTGGGTTCAGGTTTCGCAAAATACACCAAGATTCTAACCCATGGTCTTAGGGATGTGTTCCCGCATCAATTAATTTCTAGCTCGGGATCCTAAGGAGGTGTGGCTCCGAGCGATACCCAATTAGAGGAGGGGAGTGGGGTGTGATATTGTTGATTCAGTTTCCTTCCATTATTTCATGTTTATAATACATGCGCATCGGTCTTTCAGGGAAGACTTGAATACAATAATCATAAAAGACAACACATTATGGAGACATCTCCTCCCGAGTTCCATGGTTATGCCCTTGCCCACGTACCGGTGTAACGTGGTTTTTGTACCCCAGTTTTTTATATCATTCTTCTCGAGGAGCTAGGGGTCTTGGCTAGGGCGACTTGACTCTAGGTGAGGTTCAAGATCACAAGGTAACTAGAGGGTTTTTAAGATGACGAGCTGCGGAAACAAAACACAAACACAACTATGTCGAGTCGATATAGAAAAATGGGTGTCGAGAGATTTTGGAATGTAAATGGCAATAAGAATGAGGGTTTCGCAGCTAGGAAGCAACAAAGTAGAAGAATCAAGTGACAATCCCGTTAGAATAAACCCACCGGATTTCCTTTTTCAAGGATAATCCGGATTAACTTCCTTAAAGCCCACCATGGACCCGGAGGGTTAAAAGAACGGGACTCTCTAGTGAACCTCCTTCCACTTTCGTGGGATACTATGAATGACATCAACGGGCATATGGGATTACTTTGTTCAATATCTCAAGATCTATAATCCTATAGAAGACGAAGTCTAAGAGTCAAATGAAGATCTTTGGAATATCTTTCTTATGGTTTTTGAATCGTAAGATTTGGAGTAGAATTGAGCAAGTTATCATTGTTTCTTTATAGCTAAGTACATAGGTGTCTTATGTAATAGTTTGTGATGTCATCTATGTAGTGAATGATGTAAACTTGTAATCTTTGATTCTTGATGGAGAGTCACACCTAAGGGGTCCTAGAATCATTATAAATAGACCCTTTGGGAGCCTTTTGTAACACACATTATTCAATATCAATCAAATACAAATCAAAACACAATAATGTTGTTTTCTCTCTAGTTTCAAACTAGAATTGTTGTTCTCTTGAGGGAGGATTATGAAAATCCCTACTTCTATTCTAGGGTTGGCATCCTTAGAAGGTGAAAGGTATAATTGGAGGAACCATTGGAGTGGTGTGCCTATATCTCCATTGAAGAATCCAAAAGCCATTATCAATCGTTCATTCTATCTTGTTAAGTGAGTTTCAAACCTTGCTCGTTTAATCTTTCTTGTTCATCTACGTTGTTTCCATTCATCCATCCTTACATCCAAACGTTTATTCATAAAGAACCACTTAAAGATCCTAGCCTTGTTGTGTGATTTGATCATTGTGATCCTATCATACATCAGAAAGGTCTGCCTAAGATGACGGGTATCTCATCACGAGTGTTATGGACTCTCGCGGTCTCTAACACGACGAAATCTACCGGAAACACAAAGGTCCCTATTTGAATCAAAACATCCTCTACTATACCCTTAGGAACTCTAATGGACCGGTCAGCTAATTGAAGCACCATCCTAGTGGGTTTCAACTCATTCAAGACTAGGGTCTCATAAACATGCAAAGGCAAAAGGTTGACACTAGCACCTAAATCAAGTAAAGCTCTATCAATCTGGCTATCCCCTATGGTTATGGAAATGGTTGGACATCCAGTGTCCTTATATTTCACGGGAACTTGACTTGAAATGATTGAGCTCACATTGGAGGCCAAAAAGGCCTTTTTAGGTACTTGGGTAACTCTTTTGGTAGTGCACAACACCTTAAGAAACCTAGCATAAGATGGACACTGTTGGATGGCATCTAACAAGGGAATATTGACCTTAACCTGAGAGGATGTTTCCCTAATCTTTTCCAAAAACTTCTAGTCCTTATTCCCCTTTAAACTTTGAGGAAAAGGTGGGGGAGGCTTGTAAGCCACATGTGGTAAAGGACTAGACACGGCAGTCACTCTAAGTGAATTCTTGACACTCGGAGGCTCAACTAAGCTAGTTTGCCTCTCCTCCTCGTAAGGCTCATCCTCGACAGACACCAACTCATCATTGGGCTCATCACACACAGATTGTTTACCATGCACATCAGAAGGTGGTTTTGAACCCTATTATCCACTTCTTTTCCAGACCTAAGAGTGATCACAGCATTAAGGCCTCTAATTTGACTCGGGTCACAAGATGATGAACCGGAGGGTTGCCCATTGGGTTTTGCCTCAGGTTGTCCAGGGAATGTACCTCTATCCCTATTAGACATCATTAACTAAGCGAAATTCTCATTCATCTGTTTCATCACTTTCGCCATACTACTTACTGAATCCTGAACTTCCTTTAAACCAGTCTCTAACTCCTTAAACTTTCTTTCCTGCTTATCCTACTTATCCTCACTTGGATACCCCGGTGGAGGTCGGGTATGGGCAATTTGGGGTTGAATGGGTTGCCCTTGAGGTGCTTCATAAGCTACCTGGGGTGGTGGTCTGGTCTGAGCTTGAGGTTGATGAGGAAGAGGAAGAGGTGGGTTTCCTTGGAAACCTCCTCCTTGGTGCATTGGTGGCCTCAAAACATTCTGATTATCCGGCCCGTAAGACAAGAGAGGGTGTTTTTGCATCCCTGGGTACTGGTAGGGTCGGTATTGATTAAACATTGCATTCACATTTTCCACGCTCGAAGACACATGTTGCATAAACAAGGGACAGTTAGCATACACATGGTCCGATCCTTGACACCAAGTACAAGTCAACTGAGATTGGGGGGTTAGGGAAACGGGTCGTTCCAAAGCATTCACCTGCGGACAAGGTTTGGACTTAGAGGCCGCAAGTTGTTGCTGAGCTAAGGTTTTTATCATGTTTTCTAAGGAAGCAAACCTAGCCTCATACCCCGTGGTCTCACTAACCACGTGGACTCCCCATTTTGTATTAGACAATTGTGCTCCTATAGACTCGTCCCTAGTATTCCCCCACTACATAACCCTTTCTGACATACTTTCCAAGAAATCCCAAGCTTCTTCTGCGGTCTTATCCATAAACCCTCCTAGGCACATAGACTCTAAGGTCACTCGGGTTTCCTGATCAACTCCCTCGTACACTATTTGACACAATCTAACTAGATCGAAACCATGATGAGGGAACTAAGATAAGAGATTCTTAAAGCGCTCAAAGGCTTTCCAATACGGCTCTCCCTTGTCCCGTCTAAACTTCAAGATTGAATTTCTCAACTGAACAACCAAAGAATTTGGGAAATACCTTTTTATAAACACTTTCAAGAAGCTATCCCATGAGTTTATCAACCCAAGCTTAATATTATACATCCACCATTTTGCAGAATCACGCAAGGCAAAGGGCAAGTACTTTAGCAAGACATAGTCTAAGGGGACTCCTGGTGGTGTGACCATGCTAAGATATTCCTTGTATTCCGCTGTCCATATAAGTGCTAACCCCGTCCCAGTAAAAAGAGGAAGATTCTGAGTATGATACTGTCTGGGATCAAAGGTAACCCCCTGAAGTAAGGCTAGTAACACGAAACATGATGGAGGTGGGTCATATGAAGGATAGAACTGGTCGCTCAAGGTCACCCTCAGTTCTTCCTCACCCATTCTAGGCAAGTCAACTAAAGGTGTCTCCACTCTAACCAGTCTTTTAGTCTCCGGAACACGAACCCATCCTACAGATTGACGCACTTTCCCACTTTTTGTTGGTTTTTCTATTGTTCAATTGTTAGTGGTTTTAAACATAACACTAATCGATCAAAGCAATAACTATTCACACTCTGCACAAACAAACCAAGCTCCTAAACTACCGAATAACGCAATCCCCGGCAACGGCGCCATTGTTCAGTTGTGTATTTTGTGGTTAAAAATCGGGATTTTCGATCCACAAGGATGTGTGTCTGGTCAATTTAGGTTTTCGGTTTGCCAAGGGTTTTCAAATACTGAAAGCAGTAAATAAATCAAAGGAAAGCAATCAAACTACACTATGCATGATAATAAAAATCAATACTAAAGAAAGCAATTAAAAACATTAAATCAAAAAAGCAATTAAGAGCAATCAAGGAAAACTAGAATTAACAATGAAATTAGGAGCAAGTAAATATCACCTTCGTTGACCAAAATCTTCTAATTTTCAACTTCTATTGATTTTCCCCCGAACAAACAAGAAAATCGTGGGTTGGATTACTAAGAATCCTCAAATCCCCACTTGAGAGTGGAATTTGTTACCCTTAGCCCTCCTCCTCACTAAAAATTGATTTGATTGTGGCTAACTTAATAATAAAAAAAAACATAACTCAAATGAAAGCATAAAAGAGCAAGGAAATGAAAGAAAACTTCTGAAATTGCTTTATCAATGTTAAATACAAACTAAGCTTGGAGAACAAGGAACATTAAAAACCTAAGAGAGAGAAAAGAGATTACAAACTTCAAAGGTAATTTGCAATGAAAACTAAGTAAAAACAATAAAATCTGAAGCTGCTAAAGAATTCGTTGCTCACAGTATTTATATTGAGCCAAATTTGTTACACAAAACGCAGCATTTTAACTATAAACCATGCGCGTAAAAGTAGGGTGACTCGGGCGAGTCACCCACTGACTCGGGCCAGTAAGTGTTCTGGCCTCAGGGGAATACTTGGTTCAGCAGCTTGTCACGGTTGCTCAGGAGGACGTCACGGTCGAGTCAACCAAGTGACTCGGGCGAGTCACTCTTCGGTTCCTTCCTTGCCTTGGTCAAATTTCTGAGCTTCATGGTGGCTTGCAGGGGTTTGTCACGACCGAGTCACCTGGATGACTCGGACGTCACGGTCGATTTTTGTTGCTTCAAGGCCACAGGTGAAGGTCACGGTCGAGTCATCAAGGTGACTCGGGCGAGACACCCTTCTGGCCTTCCCTTGCCTTAACTGATTTTTGCATGGCAGCAAAGCCTCCAGTCCATAGTCACGGGCGAGTCAACCAAGTGGCTCGGGCGTGACAGCTTTCTGCCTAGTACTTCTGCTTCTACTCCTCGATTTTGGCTCAACATCTTATTTTCCTACAAAACTAAGAAAACAACTTAACTAACAGATAAATCGAGGTTAGAACAAATAAAAACACCTTATAAAAAAGAAGAATACGGCTCGGAACGAGACCAAACAGTTCCACTGCGGGGAGGGGAACTCATTATATTTAAGGTTGTGAGTGGAGAGGGGAGGGGAGGGGAAGGGAAGGAAAGGGAAATATATTAATTAACCCCCTTTCATCTTGTTTGGAAAAAATAATAGGAGGGGAGGGGAGGGGAGGGGAACCATTAACCCCCATTCCCTTCCATTAACATCCTTTTCATTAACGCCCAATATGAGGATTAATGGAAGGGAGGGGAACTCATTATATTTAAAAAAAAAAAAGAAAATAACTTCATTAATATAATAATTACTTCATTTTTTTTCCCTCTCCCTCTTTTCCTCCATTTTCTAATCCAAACACAACAATTAACCCCTCTTACCTTTCATTCCCCTCCATTATAATCCAAACAAGATAGAAATAAGTCTCCTCCCCTTCCTTCCCCTCTAATACCCTCCCCTCCCCTTCCCCTCTAATAATCAAACATACCGTTAGTCTCCAATTGTAAAGAAGCGGAGGAAACTGAGATATATGGCCCTAAACAAAGGGTGGAATCCAAGTGGAACCTGTTCAAGTTGGCTTTGTCAAAGACGAATTTCCATGGAGGCTAATTGGCACCGTCTACTTATGGTTGGAAGTATGTGATTAGAAATCTTGTGGGTAAGATTGAAGCAGTAGAGCAAACTTACACTTAGGCTATGAGTAATGATGTCCTTAGATTTGAGGGATGAGTGGAGTATTATTTTAATGGATGTTGGAGTATGGTATTGGTAATGGTGTCCTTGGAATTGGAGGATGAGTGGGGTAGGGAGTAATAAAATAGTACTCCCTCCTTCCCATATTATCTGTCACTTTAACTAACTTTCTTTTTTCCCATAATATCTGTCACTTTATATTTCCAATACCACACTAATTACTAACTTATCAAATTAACCTTATTAATTACATCTTTTTCATTCATTTTTCTTTTTTATTCACATTTTTCCTTTTTTATTCAACAATTTTACATTTCCAATGCACTAAATTAATCTAAATGAGAAATTTTTTTGGTCTTTTAAATTGTGTCCCAAGTGACACTTAAATTGGGAAGGAGGGAGTATTAGATAGAAAGAAAAAAACGGAAAAAGTCATCAAAAATATAATAATTAAATTATGGGACCCAATTTTCACCCTCTTTCTTTCTCTCTCCCCCTTTCCTCCGCAAATTATTTGTTATAACCGAGTGTATACAAGCAAGGGGAGTATGGGAGAGTGTTACACACGCGCGTTAAGATTAAAAAACACCATCTTGTTTTTCACTCTTCACTTTTTAACCCTAGCCTCAGCACCCATCCCTTTCAATATTCAACGGCAAAACGATTCTATTGGTGCTGCCCTCGTATTTTGGTCGATTATACTGCATTCGTTTCCCCTTTGTTGCTACTGCTCAGAACGCCCTACTGCTTCACGGAGCCCCTCTATTACTGACCGTTTCGCAGCTACTGCCTCAACTTCCACCATTGATTTTGATCGGATATGGCGGGTACTGGTGGAGATGGTGATGTCGGAACTTGACGGAGTGTAAAGTGAGTAATTTTATTATTTTTGTAGATATGTGTCAAGTTTGCTTGCCAAGTGCTCGACAAAAAGCTTGAGAGAAAATTGTGTTAAAAATTGTATATCATACTGCATTTTTTCTTCGTATCACTGCATCCTTTCTGTTGTTCTGTTGTCCTGTTGTTGTATGTCAATGTTACTGTTATGCTGAGTTTTGAAAGTAGGAGGATCTGATATATGAATCAAGTTTGCTTACCAAGTGCTCGATAAAATGCTTGAGTGAAATTTGTAGTGAAAATTGTATATCCTAGTGCATCCTTTGTTCGTATCAGTGCATCCTTTCTTTGTGTTAAAAATTAGGTCTGATTCTTGATCCACAATTTTGCTTCTTGAGTTAGATTTCTGGAATGAACCATGACGAGGATGGTAAAGGAGGTGACATTCTACATTAAACAACAGAGAAGCAAATTTCAGTACAATATATTCAGCATACCCGCTTCACCCAAAATGTTTATACAGATAACAATTATCTGTAAGCATGATAGATGAATACCTCTTTATTCATATAAGATCACGTGCTTGCCTGCTAACTTGGCGACTACCAACTAATTTTCATGCCTGAATAACAATTAGCCAGCCTTATCATCTTGGATTTTTTGATCTGCTTGGCCAGAATACGTTGACCAGAATATGTTGACTTTTTAGACATGTTTGCATGCTTATCAAGCCACATCAAGCATATCATAATATGAGATACACAATGTACCTCTACGTGAAATTGTTTACAAACTTGTCAGAGTAGAGTGCATGTTTAACTAAACAAAGTGCATTATTTTTCTATCTTAAAGCATTTTTGTCCATCATAATGCATTTTTGTCCATAATATGAGATCTAATCTGTGTTTTCTCTGTATGATCATATTTTCCTAATTTGTAGTTACTAAATTTGTCCATCATAATGCATTTGTCCATCATAATGCATCATAATATTAATTGTATTTTTTTCCAATATCAATGCATCTTTTCATATTGTTGAATGTATTTTTTTCAATGTCATATCGAATCATTTATTGATCATAATGCACCCTACATGAAATTGTTTACAGACGTAAGCGTGAAAATCGACAAATAACGGGAATGACACAAACGAAATGGCTATCTAGGATGTCACCATGCCCTATTTACAAGTTCATATCTCAAGCTTCCATCGAGCAAAAGAGAGATATAGCTGCTTGTGGGTTTGAGTCGATACTTTGGTTCAAGGTGGATGAGATACCAGGGAGTTTAGCTCTAAGCCTTCTTAAACATTTTGATTGTAATAAATCATCTATTATCCTGGAAGGGACGGAGGAGTGCCACATCACAGAAGAAGATGTGTATTTGACTATGAATTTTCCAAGAGGGACAATGACATTCAGGGATTCTAAGAAAAATGAAGCAAGCAATGAGATACTGGTCAAGTGGCGGCAACAGTGGCCTCACTTACGTGATGGCATCCCCCTTGTTAATCAACTTGTCGATAGAATGAAAGAACAAATAGAAGGGGGGGATGATTTCATTAGGAACTTTGTAGTTCTTGTGGTGTCTACCCTTATAAAGGGCTGTCAAGACAACAAGATTAATCATTTGGTGTTGATCAATCTTGGGGATGTGCGGAATGTTAATAAGTTTAATAGGTGTAAATTTACATTATCTGCTCTAGTGAATTGTACTAAAACATGGCAATCCAATTGGGGGTATTACAAAGGCCCTATCTTATTCCTTATGGTAAGTTTTATATTATTATATTTTTTGTTGATACTTGTATATTATTATGGGTTGATCGCTAACATACATTTTGGGGTTAGCTTTGTTATGTTGACAGGGTTCGTCTAAGATTAAGGGATATAGAACGAGAATTTCCCGTCATTGAATGTTAGACCGCACAAGATCTGCGGGATCGATCCAAGGTGGAGACCGACAAGGGATTCGGCAAGGGTAAAGTGGAGGACAGTATCAATACTAACTGTCGTTGGATACAGGCTAATAATGTTCTCGATGACACGACTCGGAAAAAAAGGTAATATATACCACCAAACCTGGATAGTTCGACTATTTAAAAATTTTCTTGTGTTTTAATATATCATTCACGTGTTTTAACGCATTATTTTAATACTTTTAATGATTACTATGCTTTTCAGTTCATCTATTAAATGTCCTTGTTTTACAATATCCTATTTTTTATTACGGATAGTTCAAATGTAAAAAAATAAAAATAAATTAGCAATGGAGCATCAGACTTGATCACAATAAAAGATGCATGAGCTGTATGTCATTCTTACTGCACGTTGTGAGAGAAACATTCTTATCTATCAATCACAAATCTAAGACCGAATGTCGGGTGTAGGCTTGATAAAGCCATCAATAAGTTGGCTACATAAATTAGCAATGGTGATTTCATATGTGGCAAGGGGAGAAACGACATTAGAAACAGTAACAAGAAATCAAAATGTTGACCACCCACCAGAAACAAACTAAAGCCGTTGTTTAAGTCTAAAGAAAGTGTACAGGACTCTAAAAGAAAGAAACTAAAGCCACTGTTTAAGACTAAAAAACATTACATGATTTTAATGTATCATTCACTTATTTTAATGCATTCTTTCTGTATTTTAGGTTTACTAAACTTTCCCGTGCATATAAATTGGTCCTGTCAACATTTCTTCTTACTCGTACTCCCTATTCATGCCTTGCAGGCATGTGCCGACAGATACATCGGAGCAGTGAAAAAATTCTCACGATGTATTGTGGAATTGGTGGATGCATCAAATGAGGCCCAACAGATGTTTCCGTCAAATGCAAAGCTGGATAGGTGTCAAGGGGCTCTGGTGGATTTGCTAAGCAACTGCCTACATCTTGACGCTTTTAAGGAGGTAGTTGGTCTTTCACAACGCGTAAATAATAGCTCCACCGAAGCTGCTACTACATCATTGAGCTAGGATGACAATTACTTTACTCAAGACGAAGAATTTTGGAGGCTCTGCGAAGAGGCAACAAGGAAATACGACAAGCCTTCAGGTACCGTTTAACCCCACCAAGTTTCAGTTTAGGGCTCGACCCCACACCTCCACAAGCAAACACCATAGAGATTCAGGACAACCCTGATAGCCATCCACAAGATGACCCTGCAAACACTCCACGAAACAACAATCTAACACCTCGGCAAGATGAGCAGCCTGCACCGGCCAGAACTAAATCTCCTCGAAATGTATACATTATGGCTAGACCTCAATGGAGTAAGAAGCCGGGGCCCCATCTGAGATCTCCTTTCTACCAAAAAAATATTCAGGCCTTGAAGAACCTGTCGGATGAACAGAAACATGTCCCAGATTGGGTGTTCATTCCATTTACCGATGGAGATGATGGGAGATATCGTTATTTACAATTTATAGTGCATCTCTTATTGTTCTTGATGCATAATTTTTCAGTGTCGATTGTATGTTTACCTCTAAGAAGTACATCATTTGTCCATCATAATACATCATTTGTCCAAATTAGTGTTTAACTTGATATTGTTGACTAATTACGCTTCTTATGCATCCTTTGTAATATTACGTCAATTGCTTATCCTTTTTTTTTCACGGTAGTCAAATTGTATATTCTGATGAACTTTCCAAGGTTATAAAGGCCCAAAATTAGTACTCTTGGAGGTGTAAGCAATGGATCATGTCATCTAGACGTCCATGTGATGAATTTGCACTGCCACTTGCTGAGTCGTGCGAAGAGGAAGAAAACTGGGGAATCATTCTCGAGATTCTTTTGTTCATGTACTCCATATGTAAGTATTCAATTGACTATTGATCAAGCATTATACATATGTATTTTTTTCAACTTTTCTTGAAAGTCGGCTATGGATGACACAGAATGATGCGGTTGCCGCATCCAACGGAGAATTTTCAGACACGATATACAAGGAGTTCAAGTCGGCTATGGATTACGAGGTGCAAAAGAACAACTGGCTTGTGTTCGCGGACTCCAAATTGGTAACTTTTAGGGGCCGAAAGTGTTTATTTTTTTTCTTTGTTTATTTTGCTTATTGAAGATGCTCAAATGCCCTTGTAATTTTGCTTGTGGGTGATTCTCTGGAATTGGAAATTTGTGCTTGCTTGTGTGTGTATGGTATATGTACGTTATATAGGGTGTTAGTATGGTGTATATATGATCGAATTAGGTGTTTCACATTGGTAGAATTGTATGCATGATCCTATTGCATCTTATCTTTGTCTCAATGCATCTTTTGCACCAATATAGTGTTTTCAGGGTGGAGTGCATGTTTACTTAGACAAAGTGCATAATTTATCTATTAAAATGCATTATAGTCATAATGCATTTTTCCATCATAATGCATCATACTGTTGATTGTATTGTTGTATCAATATCATTGCATTTTTCCAGATAGTTGACTGTATTCACATTCATACTTATCTTCGTAGGCAGATCTTTTTCCCTGCATTTGACGATGAACACTTTTTTGCGATGTGCTTCAATTTCGAGCAAAAGAAAGTAGAGGTTATTGATAATGTGTCTCATTTCATTGGTGGCAAGGTTGCATAGTATGATCACATTCTATTACTGGTAATTTTTTATTCACATGGTGCAATATTATTATTTGTTTAAATTTTGTTTGATTATCTTAGATGCACAATACTATGATCACATTCTACTACTTTAGTTTTGCCCTTTGTTTATGCTGCCATATTAGAAGTTTCAAAAGGTGCAGGAACGTAAACAAATTGTTGTCTAGTCACACTTTTCATCTTCTTGTTCTTCTTTTGTTGGATTCTTAATTGTATACACCATTTGGGATATGTGGGGTCAGGGGTACAATAAGATTTTCTTAGGAATACATAGATATTATGGGCAATCAGTAGCTTATTTGTTAATTCCCACGATTCCTTATGATAAGTACTTGTTCTTCCATTTTATCTTTACTTAAATTATATGATCTCCTTTGTTCCAGACACGTTGCTTTGCACAATACTTTGTTGCAAAAATACCTAGATCATCAAAAGCAAAATCTGTTGCGATCATTTTCGGATCGAAGTTTTAAAGCTGCATTGGTCATCTATTTCAACAGGGGGATCACTCGTAGATTCAGGAGTAGCAACTATGCGACATCTTGAAGCTTATATGGGCGATTCCCATAACTTTGATATCGGTTTCAAGAAATACAATGTGGGCGTCTCTTTCCTTTATTACATTTGTTGCCTTATTCACTTTTCAATGTTTTTGTTCACATATAGCATAAACTTGTATTAATTTAGTTGGGGTCTCTTTTTTTTTTTTTGTCTTATGAAGAAATCGTTGTTGACGAGGCTTAGGGCGGAGTATTGCCACAAACTCATCGTGAATGATGAAAACTCTATTGCTTCTGAAGTGGTTGAGACATGCAAAGCACATCAAGAAAGCATGGTCGGGTAGTAGCAACATGGAGATCATATAGTGAACATATGTATCCAAAGGAGATCGTAGTGTGTTAAACTATTACTATATATATGGTTACTTTTTCAGTCATTTGTAAGAAGCTTTGTTAGTATTCAAACACAATTTTGATATGCCAACGAGTACTCGTGGCATGCTTGTGACTATAAATTTGACTGATGTACTGTTTCCATTCACATTAATTCAGCCTTTCCTTGTTATAGTGCATACTTTTTTCGGCATAGTGCATCTGTTATGTCAATATATCGTCTACAATTGTTTGATGCGTCTTTTTGTAGATGAACACCTACCTGTGCGAGGGAAAAATAAGTGATGAGAAAACTGATTTTTTTTATTTTTTATTTTCTAATTGCATCTATGGACAGGATTCTTTTTCGTCTGTTCGCCAATAAATTTGAGGTCTCATATTCTATTTTTAATGAGCAAAATTCTTGGATTATGGTTCTGATTAGCAAGGTATAATTCAAGTCTCGTATGATATACAATTAGCATTCTTTTAATTAGGGTTTTGGCCAGTTTATATAGAGGATACAATTGTATGTGTGAGAATGACTTTTTGGATTCCTTGCATCTAAGTGGATTATAACCATGGTTGGGGTCATGCCAAATTCTCAAAGTCTGACCACTCTTTTCAATTCTATTTCTAGATATCATATGACTTGATTGATTTAATGTATCCTTTCCATGACAGAGTGCATACTTTCCATGACATGATGCATCTTTTATGGTTATAGCAAGGTATAACCATGATTGTTTATTACATATTTCCCTTTGCATAATGCATAAATGCACTGACAAAGTGCATTTTTACGTCAATGTGTCGTTAGATATTTATTTTCTGCAACAATTCATCGGCGGAGTGCATTTTTTACATAAAGTAGCAAACAAAAATTTATGTAATCAAATCACCCAATTTGCAAGACCAATGTTGGACAATATATGTATGTATCTATAAAAATATCAAAGTGGTATCAGAAAGAATATCAAATTGGTATCAGAAAGAATATGAAAGTGGTATCAAAAATAATATCAAAACATCTACTCTTGAATGAATGATCACTTTCCAAAATCTGCATCTACTTGATTCAATATCGTCAGGACCAAATCTACACAAATTCACACAAACAACGATGTACAGAAATTAGCAATGTATGCAATTGCTAAGTTGATCATCACAAGTAATGTGTACAATCTGCTTATAAATTAGTGAATTATCAATGAACATTACCTATAAATGCGACACTTGTGTGCACTGACTGGGCCCATTGGAATCCCCTATAACGCCGACACTCATTGTTTCCTTTGTAGTACATGAAATTGGATACGACGAAACGTACTCAATTAGTTACAGCGTGTCAACATGAAATATGTAATTAAATACACCATACCAAAATTGACAACGACATTTAAAATGTACCTGAGTTGCAGAAATAATCTAGATCACATCAGCAACGAAACTATTTGTGGCCTGGTGCCCTGGATTCTTCTTCCTTGCTTTGGTTTGGTTGCTTTTCTTTTTTGCAATGCTCACCTTTCTCTTATGCCTCTGCCCCTTTTCTCCACTTCCAGGGGGGTCTTGTACCACCCCTTCCAAGTTGTCATCTTCTTCCCCAACACGACTACCATATATAGGGCCGACAACATCCTCAACAACCTCTTTAGCCTTTCCATACAACTCTTCACAAAAAACCCTCGTTTTGTGGTTAGTGGCAGATGCAGTTACCAACGTAATTAACTTGCGCACCATTTGCAATCGCCAAACGGATGCGGAAGTGTCGGTTGTTGCATCCAATACCTTTTCATGGCTATCATTCCCCCACGGCTTAGCATCTTTCCTCCATCTACCCAATATGTATTTGTCGGGAATCTGTTCTACACAAAACAAATTGAAGATCCTTAAGATATGGTAACAGAGGATGCCCATCTCATCAAACTTTTTGCATGTGCAACAAATGAACTCGTTTAACCAATCAACATGGACGAAATGTGCAAATTCATCAATGTTTTGCCTCCAAACTTTATACCGCATGTAATACTCATCCCCCCCCCCCCCCCCAATTTCTCTTGGAATGCTGATACTCCTTTCTTGTATTCCTCCTGGAAAATGTGATACATTTCAGCTGTATACACCTCTGTAGCATGTATTGATAATCCACAATGTGCAAAATATGATTCCGGCTTGCCATCCAAAGAATCATAGTCATCCCCATTTTCATTACTCCTCCAGTCAACTATAACATCAAGGAACGTGTTATAAAATTCACACATGTCCGTCGTGGCATGCAACCTTCCACCTAGTGAATGGTGTGTCTCTTCAACCCTTTGAGATGATAATATTCCTCCAGAAAAATGATTCTTACCGAACGCAGGACACCAGTGTTCCTTCAAGTCGTACAGTTTGTTCAACCAATCATTCTCCCCACAACTGTATACCGTAATCAACCTGAAATTAAAAACAAATTTCATATTACATTAGCCATATACACATTCACAATTAACCAACATTTGCGGATACATATCTATTTCACTTTTTCAGTGTATTGTCCCGCTGTTATGACATATAAAAAATAGTCAAGATTAAATGTTACAACGTCCAGTCGGTTAGTGGTACAATGGATTATATTTATTGATTTTAATATTCCATCCAACAAAATATTACCTGTTCCAATGATGGTTAAACTCAGCTTCGGTATCGCAGTACATAAGTAGTTTGTTGAATCTTTCTACGAACTTAAGTTGCTTCCTCAACGCTCCGATGTGAGTTCTAGAATTTTCAATGATGTGCCAAACATATAACCTGTGCAATGAACTAGGAAAAACTGTTCTAATAGCAGCCTTAATCGAAGCTGCCTGATCGGTCATGATGGTCCTGGGATGCTTCCCGCCCATTGACTCCAAGAACATCTTAAATAACTAAATAAACGATTCTGTCCTTTCATTCAGAATGAATGCACATGCAAACATTATGTTTTTATTATGGTGGTTCATCCCGACGATTGGGGCGCAAATCTTGTCATATCTGTTTGTTCTATATGTGGTGTCAAAGATAATGACATCTCCAAACAAATCATAATCTTCCTTCATTATCCCGCCAAAAGATGCTAGTAAGGCATGCCCCTTCACCTAGCTCAATCTAGTAGTCAAAATTACTATCTGTCACCTTCATTTGTTTCAAAACCTCTATTAAAGTGTTCGCATCCGTGCCATCTAAATTCTTCATTTTATCATTGTATAGTGCATTCTAAGCATCCCTATTTGTGAACCCAAGTTCTTGAGAACCACCAACTTCCTTTTTTAGCATTCGAATTGCATCGGCTACCTTAATTTTACAAGACTTCATAAGCTTCAATAACTGCAGCTGAGCATTGCTAACTTTTCGCTGAGACTTCAAATGATGACGTTTGATGACATCAACAAATGGATGGTTGTGGATTTTGTCATGTCCACAGTCCATCTACCATCACGATCAATTGAGAATTGAATCATTGTCTTGCACCCAGTTCGTGTCACACTCTTCTTATATGCCCTCTTATCACCCTCTACCCCCTCCGCCACATTTTTGTTCACATTCTTCGTGCCCTCCTTGTTACAATAGTACTTTTTCATGGATATGCCGGATTTATCAGCTCTTGGTCTAACAGTTCCTCTGCGAATGCTAAAACCCACTCTCAGAGCGTAGTTATTATATAGATCATAAGCGTCTTCCTCACTGTTAACTATTTTACCAATGAGTTGTTCGTCACCATTCTCAATATATGTTGGCAAAACAGGTTCTGGAGCACGAGGGGCTGCACATCGGATTATCATTAGTAACACTGCATAATTGCCCAACTTGAATGCAATATTCAAACACATCAATAAATATTTATTAAAAATTTTCATTTATGCAATGCATACTTTCCATTATTTATCGTAGACTTTCACTAATTTGGTGCATTATTATCATAATATGAATATCAATAGATTACTCAACTATAAGAATTCATATAGTGTTAAGAAAATTCCCATAGTACAACATATAATTTCCCTATTTCGATGCAGAATTTTACACTTTTGACGCATTATTTTCTAGATATTAGTATTAAAAAACGAAATATGTTTCGCTCATAAAACTTCCCCTACATAATGCATATTTTCCCAAATTGAATGCATTCTTCGGAAAACTCAATGCATTATTCAAACACAAAAACTCATATTTGTTGATAAAATTTCAACTAAGCAATACATACTTTCCCCTATTCAATGTATGCTTGCTCAAATTTAGTGCATTACTACATATATATGAGTGCAGCAAAATAACCTCTTTATGTTCTGGTGACAAACTCTCTGCTGCGTAGTGCAATTTTTAACTAAATAGAATGCATTATTGTGAAAAAACAACGTAGTATTCAAACTCAATAATTCATAATTGTTGATAAATTTTCTAATATGTATTGCATACTTTCACATCTTTGATGTAGTAATCAAGCACTCCAATATATACTTATTGGTGACAAACTCAATATCAATGTTTACCTAATTCCGGAACGTATTCTTCATTGTTCACAGTTTCACCGCCATTGTTGAGTTCATCCATGGTATCTTCATTATTGAAGGTCTCAACATCATGGTGAAAGGTTGCATTTTCTCCACCATCCAACGAAGGTCCATCAAGTATGTTCATGCTTGATTCACCCTCCAGCTGCAATTGCTCGATCAATAGGTTCTCAGCATCAATTATGTTATTATTGGTTTGTTCTGCCATACTTAATTTGCAATAGGGACGACGCTAGCAGTATAATTGACGGCGCTTGAACAAGACGGCAGTGCAAGAAGAAAAAATTTGACCATTAAAAGATATGATCGAATAATATATGCGTGATAAGGAATGAAATCTCACGTGAAGCATATATAAACCCTACCCATATATATACCGAGTGTACCATGCTATGTACACTCGGTCCTACCTTATAAGCGCTGCCTTTCCTCCCTCTTCTCTCTCCTGTGTCCCTCATTACTCATTGGATGAGAATGCATCCTTCTTCCTCAGTTCCCCCCTTTTTTCCTTTATTTTTTTTCTCTTTCCTCCATCTTTTTGGGTAAAAGGATGTCATTACACATATACCTTTATTTTTTTTCTCTTTCCTCCATCTTTTTGGGTAAAAGGATGTCATTACACATATAGCCTTACAGAAGGCCAGAACCTAGGCTACAAGCGTGTCATGCTGCAAGGAGACTCCATTAATTCTCATTCAGCTACGACAAAAGAAAAAACTAGATAACAACTACTCTACTACAGAACAATTTGAGTTCTTTCATTTTACAACAAATTTTAGTTTATTTGCTTCTTTACTTCTTTTTCTTTTAAATGTTCGTAGTTTCATCATGTCGTTTTTTTTTGGGGGGGGGGGTGGTAAGTAATATAGCAGCTCATGCTTTAGCTCACTTCTATCATGTTCTGAGTAGTAGAAAGGTATGGATAGGTGAAACTCCAAAATCAATTAACAATCTAGGGATTGCGGATATATGCTTGGCGATTATCGATTCATTAATATAATTCTCTCTGCAATTTGGTTGTCACCAAAAAAATCCTTTAAAATTTTTACACAATTTTTAAGCTGGTAACATTTTTCAATCCTTTTGAATGGTTGGATAGCAATTTATTAACATTTTAACCTAAGTTATCAGGGGCGGATTTGGGGTCTTTGTAGAGGTGTCCATGGACACTCCTGACCTTAAAAAAATATTTAAGGAGCTTATATTGTGTGGCAAGCAAAGTTATATGAATAGGTTAAATGAACACCCAAAAGAAAAGGTCCAAAAAATTAATATAGGTTGTCCACTTGGTATTTTGCAGTCTAAAAAACATCATACAATTTTGTTTATTATTTTATAAATAAGAATTATTGTTTCAATTTTAAGATAACTGAGAAAATTAAATAAAAAAATTCAATTTATGATTTTGTGTGGAATTGGACGCACGATTGTCCAACACTCCGGCGACAGAGCAACTGCCCTTCTTCGTCCTTCGGGTGACCCCAGCGACCACTGCCCATCAGCCGTCGCACCGCCGACTTCGGCCCAATCCAGCAATGTCGGCGCCGCCAGAAACCTCCCACTCCGGCGACCGGGGAACGGAAATCCGACGACTGACTTGTGAGTTTTCATACTTCCATTCTTTAATTTTCAATTTTAGGGTTTACAGTTCACTATTTCAATTTTAGGTTAAGTTACTGAAATTTATTGTATACAAAATATCAATTGACAACATGAATAACCTCAATGTCATAACCTGAGTTCAGTTGCTTATCCTTGATTTCATACATAATCGCAAAAAAGGAGAATAGGGATTCACTAGCTCACAATGAAGCTAAAGATGATTAAGAGTTTAAGCGTGTGGAAATATCATTGGGTGTATTAATTGTTGGAAATAATTGAATCAAGGCTGCTGGTTTCGGAATCAAAAACTAAGTCATGGATAAACCACTACCTTGAAAGCGATTGCGGCACGACCTAGGTGACAATAGATATTGCTGGTCACTCCCTAAGGTTAACTTAGCTAATTCTTAAACTTGTGTACTCAAGGCTAAGAACTTGCAATATGTAAAAACTAATTGCCCAAGAAATATTAATGGAAGTGGATGTAGAAGATTAAGAGAAGAAGATGAGATGGTGTATGTTTTGCAGCCATGGAGGAGCTCAATTTATAGGCTTAGAAGCCTACCGTTGGCAGGGAACATCCTACCGTTGCCAACGGCTAATTAGCTGTTTGGACAACGGCTATCCTGCCATTTCCGCAACGGGCAAAAAGGGCGTTGCGAAACGGCTACATCATACCCGAGGTGGCTATAAAAAGAACCACGTCCCGCGCCCTGCGACTGCGACCGGATGGGTGGCGGCGGCGCGCGCGCGCGTGTGGTGTTCCAAGCCATACCCTCCTCCATAAAACACCCATTCACACTTATTTAATACTACTAAGTGTAGTGGGATATGTAAACCACTTTCAACTTGATTTCTTTACCAATGTGGGACAAAATGCCATGTTGCCATTACCAAGTTCTAACTTCATTTGCAACAATCCCCCACTGATGGCACACAAGGAAAGCAGAAAAACTAAGTAAGAAAATCTGGGCAAAAATGGGTCAGATACTTAGGCATCAATATTATAAGATTGAATTGACACATTAGTGATGTAAGGCAATAACCAATAATCAAACAAGTGGACTAGACCTTGAACTTGAAAGATTTTGATTGAGACCCCCACAACACATATCAACCCTGTAGAAATTACATACTCCGCGATAACAACAATTACGCTTTTATGGGCATGTGCATACCTTGGGTTTCATAAGTGCTCTAGAGAGATAGCCTTATTCTCCCATAGAAGGCGACCAAACCTTCACACTTATATAGGTAATTCCATCAAGTCTATCTCAATACAAAACACCAAAAAATTATGGCTATGGAATTATTAAGAGCAAATAGCTCATTCGTACATTATACAATCGGTGAATCCATCAGTGCGTATCACTAGCACCCCCGAAAACGGGCGTAGATTCATTAAGAGTAAAACTCAACCTCAAAGCACTTCCTAGCACCATAGGGATAGGAATGTAGTGTATCTCGAAGATTAGTATGGTTTCGTTTGACCACAACGGGTGTCCACCATACCACTTCAAACCATAGGCTTAAGCCCTACCCCCCTCGATGCTTCTAGTACAACTCGTCTCGTCAATCCTTTAGTGAAAGGATCCGCCAAATTCTTTTCAGGTCACACATACAACAAGGATATGACTCCATGTTTTAGCAATTGTTTCACTACACTGTGTCTGATACGGATGTGTCTCCTCTTTCCGTTGTAGACACTGTTGTAAACCACTCCAATTGTTGTCTGCGAGTCGCAATGTATAGAGACAAGTGTCTCTTGTTTTCCCCATAGTGGCACATCAGCTAACAAACTTCTGAGCCACTCTGCTTCTTGACCTGGTAACTCAAGAGCAATAAATTCAGATTCCATGGTGGAGCGGGCTATTGACAGACCTAAAACGTATAGGTGTCTGTGTAACGCAAGTGTACGGGTTTGTGTAGTAATAAAATATCGTTCTCTCTCAGGGATTTGCGTTCATTCAATTAATTAAAAGCGTTCAGGGGAGTCCACTCTAGTCAATTAATCAAATTATCAACAATCCCGGTGCAGGTAACAAGATAATTCGGGGTCTATAACCTTTCTAAGCCTTATCACTTCGATCTTTCGATCCTAGGTGAGTTACAGTGATTAAACTAAACGTTATTTCTAACTATTTAGCCTAATCAAAGATAAGAACTGATTATAAATTAACCCTAGGCAAGAATCATTATGTCTAACTATTTTCTAAACCTATTCAATCTACGCAATCCGATTCAAGACTCAAACTGTCGTTCTGTTGTCGAGAATCTAAAACCAGGTACAGACTCAAACTGTCGTTCTATTGTCAAATTACCATGACATACATTGAACGCAAATTAAACGAATAAAAGGATAACCTAACACCAAGACTGTATTCAAATTCAATCAATAGACATCGAGTTTATCCCCCAAACAAAGGGAATTTAGCTACTCATATAAAAACTAAATAAGCGATAATAAAAACTGAATAACAAAATATAAAGAGAATAGAAATTAAACCGAACATCTGAGTCGTTGAATTCGATCTCCTCGTGTCACTCGATTCGATCTACTTCTCCTCCTCTTTTGTTCCTAAATTACTAGAGCAGCTCCCCGAAGGGAGGAAAATAATCAAGAACCCTAATCTAAACGGTGTGTGAAAATAAACTAAAATATTGTTCGCTTAATTTCTCCCCGAAGGGAGAGAACTAGCAAAATAAAACTTATACTAAAACGTTGGCTTCTTTCAAACGGCGAATATAAATCCCTTTTATAGGGCTGGGCTAGGGCACAAAACGCTGGCTGCATTTTGTCCAAAAAGTGCGAATCTTCCGCAAATGGGCGCTGGCTGCGTTTTCAAAACACTGGCAGCGTTTTCAAAACGTTGGCTGCGTTTTGCTCTTTCTCGGCTTCTGAAGTTTCTAGACAAGGCGCTGCCTGCGTTTTCAAAATGCTGGTTGCGCCTTGTTTCTCCGCCTCAATTGGACTTGGGTCGTGGCAATCTGGGTCATTCTTTCTTCATTCCTTTCTTCTTCTTCAACTCCTTTTTTATTTTCTTTGATTTTTCCCACTTTTCCTCCAATTTTTCATGCTTTTTGGTATAATTCCACTAATTCCTACAAAACATACCAATCTCGCGAACAAGTGTTTAAATCACAGAAATTGACATAAAAATACGGGATTTCAGATATAAAAAGCATGAAACTGACATATTTTGAGCCCTAAAAACTCTATATAAAAACGACTTATCAAGTCCCCCCATGCTTAGCTCTTGCTTGTCCCCAAGCAAGTCTGACTTAAGAACAGTAGGAAGAGAAGAAAAAACTCAGACTAAAAGGAAAAGATTCAATAAATAAAAAGGAAAAAGAAGAAAATGAAAAAGAAACAATGACAGTTAGCGTTAGGTTACAAATACAACTAAATACCCTCTCAGGCTAACCAATCAGACAAATCAATTAATCAAGCAACACCAAGATTAATCAGGGAGAGAACAAAACCAGTGTTAAACAGATAGAATGAAATTTTCAAAGTTTTGTAAAGAGAACAAGTATTTCAGATGCGAAAAACCGCCAACAGTCTTAAGATAAATGCAAATATGCGCGGTAGGTTTATGGACGTAGGCCAGTCAAAAGAGCAAAACTCACTTTAGGATAAAAAATTGAACGCTCAAACACTCAAATTTGAATGTATGTTGGTTTTTCTCATACTCAGACCAAATGAAACAACCTACCATAGGCTTGGTAAGAATCTCACTCTCCACTGCTAATATGCAAATACACAAGTGACAATCAAGAAGACTTTTTGGGTTGTAACGAGGGTTAGGTTAAAGGAAAGGAGTGGTAATATTTGGGTATGAGGAGTTAAAGAGCCATGTTTGGATTGATATTCAATAAAAAAATTGCTCTCAATCTCACCTTCTTGCTTAATGTATGCAAGGAACTCACTTTTCTCCCTCATAATTATCAAAATACTTCATCAACTTTATAACCGGGTCAAAGGCTTTCACAAATTTAAATTTAATCTCCCTAATCACCCTTTTTTTTACTACTTCTCTTTTTGGTGGGTGATCAAGGAAGAAGAAAACATAAAAATAAGCTTTGACCTCAATATATTTCAAAAGAACTTCATAACCAATTGGCTAATTCATAATTAATTGGGAAATATAATGTGTCCCAATTCAATCGAAATTAAAATTCACACCCCAACATCTCAATTCCATTCAAATCAACACCAAACCAATTTTCGCTCCCGGAACAATGAACTCTCACTAATCCAAGGAAGGCAAAGGGTAGGAATTATTACAGGCCAAGGCTTGTATTGTCAAGGTTTCATCACAAAAAGAAAAGTAATGAAAGGCTAGGCGGGGCTAAAGAACGGTAATAATATTGTTAGGAAGGCTATTTGGCTATGTAGTTTGATTAATATAGAAAAGAATGTCTCAATCATATTGTCACAATATGCAATGCAAAGATGCAGTCTCAAGCAAGATGCAAAACAAGTTCTAGAGGTGCAACTAGTGGTGGAGTTACTCAAGGAATAAAGGAATTGATAAAAATGATCAATCCATACTTTTAGGCTATGTGGACTCACGGGATAGGGCTCAATCAACTAAACCTAGCCCTTTATTTGCTGCACGCATATTTACAAATACTAAGATAGTCAAAGCAGTTAAACACACTTTTCATAACTTGACTCAAAATTAGAAGATTTAAGGGAGAAACAAATTTCAAGAACTTTTAGGTTCTCAACCAAACTTCTCTAGGTACGTAAAGCAAGATAAACTAAAAGTCTAATTGGTTTACAAATCTACACCGAAGGTGTTCCGGACAGGCTAATCCTAATCCTAAATTTTTTTTGGTCTTTTCTTTTTTCTGATTTTTTTTTTTTTTTTGAATTTTTCTAATAGTGGTGGATGCAAAACTAGGAAAAGAAAAACTAAAAAGAAAAGAAAGAAATGAAAAGAAAATCTAATATGATCTAACTAATGCAACCTAGGTGGATGGAGGTTTCCCTAATCTAAAAACTAGAAAGAAAAATTCAAACAAAACACTCTAAAACAAAGACTCAAAATAAAGAAAAAGAAATTAACTAAAACTCACAAAAGAAAAAAAATGAAAACTAAACTAAGAAAAGAAAAATTTGAAAGAAAAATAAGAAAATAAAGAAAAATAGTATATATACCCCCATGCTTAAATCTAGCATTGTCCACAATGCAAAGGACAGAGGTAAAATGAGAAAGGTTGTTAACAAAGTATAACTAATTCATAACAACCTTGTAACTAAATTAAAACCAACTATACTCCCCCATGGTTGCACATTAATTAACTGACATGCAAGATTCAAGATTTCAACCTTAATTACTCAACTCATCAAGAACATGGTATAACAAATTTCATATATTTCCAAAACAGATACTCAATAAATCCAACTCTAATCATGTGTGATAGCAATAAGGGAACAAACTTTTCCAATTAAACAACCAAAATATACTAGCTAGTATCAAAACTACTCAAGCAAGGTGCGCACCAAACTATGAGCATGAACATAGTGAATTGGAGAAACATATTCAAGTATGAAATATGCAAAAACACACCACAAATACTAGCAGGTAATAATGAAGTTGAAGAATAAATTAAGAATCGTACCTTAAAGTTTCTTGAACACAGGTAGGAGTAGAAATTGTAAGTAAAAAGAAATTTGGAAATTTTCAGATTGAGAAATTATTTATAGGTGAGTCTAGAGAAAGATAGTTAATAAAGGGGGTTGGGAAAGTAAAAGAAAAATAAAACAAAAGACTAAAAGAAAGAGAAAAAATTAGGAATTTCAAACTGGGAAAAAGGAAGGGATTTGATTTTAATGGGGAAGATTTCAGTCTTGGTAGCGTTGCTCAGTGTGCGCAATACTGTTGCATCATGATTTTTTGAATTGTGTAAAAGCGTGGCGCGCCATGAGGCGACCAGCTTTCGAACACGGGCCTATTCATCTTAATTTTGAGAGAGCTTCAGCTTTGTTTTCGTGTGTCGCCGTCATCAGTCATTTATTTCGCCTGTAGTCAACCAACAATACTAACAAAATTAGGGTTCTTAAAATTCAAACAACTAAACACTCAAATTAAAATCAAAACTTAAATTGAGAAAAACTGAAGAAAAATTAAGAGTTCTAAAACTAATTAAAATAAGCTCAATCGAAAGGTCAAGATCCGGGTCTTCGTTTCAGATGACGTCAAAGCCCTTAGAAGCTTGTCAAACTCCTCTTCATGCGGTTTGCAAGCTAGCAGGTTAGAGATCAACTGAAAACTTATAAAATAAAACATTAGTAAAGTTAACAGTAATAAATCAAATTTGCTAGAAAAATCAAAAGATTCATAATATGTGGTCCACAAGAATCTTCTAGGAATGTCCTCTAGGTGTATCCAATATAGATCAAGGGAAGGGTAATTACCTAAGGACAATTCATCAATAATACTGTTAGTTTCACCAATTGAAACAGAAGAATTAACCTCACAAAGATATTAATTTGAACATCAAAGATCTTTTCATTAGCCATAGGTTCCTCAAAGGTTTTTGGTAAAACTGAAGGTAGTGAAATAGGAATTGAAGCATGAAATACATTACTGGAATCAGGGAGTACAATATTATCCGGGTCCTTGTTTGAAAAATTTAATTCGTTATCAACCTTCTCGCTTGGTTCCTCATAATTAATAATTTCAACTGAATCATTATGAATAGTATCTTCATACCTAGTATCTAACCCAAAAGGTTCACTTACCTCAAACTCCGTCGACTGAGAAAAAGGTAAGGGAGTATCATGATCAGAAACACTGTCAATAGTGTTCTCAGGTAAACTAGGATAAGAATAATCATCTAAATTGACTTCTTATTAAAACTTAAGCTAAAACCTGTTCTAGATGAAATCGCAGCTAAGAGTATTTATATTGATCCCAAACTGTTACACAAAACGCAGCATTTCAATCCTAATTTCAACGCAGAAAACCAGAGTGGCTCGGGCGAGCCACCCCCTGGCTCGGGCGAGCCAGACTTCTGGTCGGTCGTACCATGTCTTCTTGGCAGCTTCTCTTCAGCAGTTCAGGTGCTAAGCTCGGTCGAGCAAGGCCCTTGCTCGGGCGAGCCAGCCCCCTGTCTCCTCCTTGCCTTAGCCAATTTCTCAACACACTCATGCTAGTCTTCAGAGGTATGGCTCGACCGAGCCAGCATGTTGCTCGGGCGAGCCAGCCTTCTGTCTCACTTTTTCTTGGCTCAGCTTTGGTTGGCAAATCTGCTATTCTTCCTGCTGCTTGACTTGGGCGAGCCAGGATGTGACTCGGGCGAGCCATCCTTCTACCTCTTCCTCCATTTGATGAGTTTTGCTCCGTTTTAGCTCCACTTTGGGTCAATTTCTTATTTTCCTACAAAACTAGCAAAATCTCATAACTAACATGAAACACGGGGTTAGAACATGTAAAAACACCCTAAGAAAGAGAAGAATTCGGCTCGAAACGAGACCGAACAATGATCTCTTCATTAATTTCCCTCCATTTCAAGAAACCCAGTCACTATCTTCAACATTCATCTTCTTCTTCTTCTTCCTTCATCGCCTGATTCTTTAACTCCCACCCTTCTAATTTGCCTTCTTGTACTAGTTCAAGGTGAAATTCAACACCAGAACAAATTTCGCACCCCACTGAAGAGTTTCTAAAGTATTGAAGGGCTTAAAGAGTGACCTTATTTGAAGGTAAGTTTCTGAGTAAACCAGTGGCGGATCCAGAATTTCAAGTCAGTGGAGTCAACAATATTTTGCTAAAAAAATTAAAATTTAATAGAATTTAAAAATGATCATGAAAATGATATTAAACAGAAGTACATACCTAATAATCTAATTGACCATCATACATATTCCTAAAACGATCAATGATAGTTTCATTGAATTTTTTTAGAAGATCTCATCCAAAAAATAAGTAATAACAACATCATTTAAAAACTCATTTGTCATTGTATTGTGTAAATTGGTCTTGATAAAGCATTGAGAGTGTTCTAAAACTAATATAGGTGAAAAATTAACAAGTCTTTCAAATTTTAATTTAACCACATTGAGACAGCAATAAGTAAGACAAATTAGACATTCATTAATTCAATTAGCTAGCAAGTATTTAAAATCCTAAAAATTGACAATCTCCAAAATTAAATAGAAAAATAGTAAATTATGCATCCAATTAGTAAATTTTATTTTCATAATATTCACATAATCCAAATATCCAATGCATAAACAGGTTAATCAAGTTTGATTATGTTGACTCATTTAACAAATGACAAATTAATTAATAGCAAAATCACAACTCGCTGTTAGCAAGACTCGAACTCATGTGTAGTAAACCAAGTAATCTACATCCATGTGCCAACCACCAAACCAATTAGCTATCATGCATTTTATGATGTACTTTGCACTGAAACTATATAACTACACTAAACATTCTTTTTTTCTCACAAAACTGATTTTTTTTTTCAAAATTTCAGTGGAGGCACTTGACTCCACTGGTATAATACCAGATCCGCCCCTGGAGTAAACCATAATATGCGTACTGGGTAAATTGGCTGAATTTGGTGTGTTTTGTGTTGATTTTGTGTTTGTTTATGTTGTATTTAGTCCATTTTGTGAGAATCTATGGTTTTTTGAACAAACAATTGAAAAAGGAGATGAAAAACCCTAATTTTTGGGCAAGAAACTAAGATGGAGGAGATAGGTTATGATGGACGAAGCAGGGCAGGGTGAGGGGAGAGTTGAGGAAGAAGATGAAGGGTCTATTGGGGGGGGGAGGAGACTGAAAATTTGGTAAAATGACATTTTAGTCGTCCTGAACATAAATTAATGACAGTTTTATAATATATTTTTTTCGAATGACAAATTTATGATTTTTACATAGTTTAGTGACATTTTTATCCGAGAATTGTCTCCTCGCCTCAGAGCACCCGCAACAGTTAGTTTGAGTTTGACTAATTGGATGATGTGGAATATGTGGACCCCAACCAACAAAGTCAAAATTTATCCTTTTATTTAACTAGCTTTCCAATGTGAGTATGTGTTTGACTCATATTAATTAAAAAAGTCCTACTTAATAATATAACGAATTTGGTTATATTGATAAAAAATGATGTGGATGAGGAGAGAGAATATGATTAAAATATTAGTGTGTTAAATTGACACGAGAAGAGTCTCATTCTCACTACTGAAATGTCTTACACGACTTCATTTCATTATGAGTAAATTACATTTACCCTACCTGACATTTGTGGTAATAATTTTTGCAGACCCGATATTTATGAAATAATTTTCACCTTACCTGACATTAAGTGAAAGTGATTTTTAGTGGCCAAATTCGGTTACTTTTCATCAGAAATGAGAAAAATACAATAATGCCCCTATATTACTATGTGAATGTACCATGTTGCCTATAATATTGAGAAGGAAATTACTTAAATGACTCTTTCATTGTTTCGTCTGGAAAATGTGTGTCGAAACTCCAAATAGAAAACATGATTTTTGTTCCAATTTCCCTACTGCGTTTTATTATATTTTTAGGGGTTTTCAATGGTGAATTAGGGATAGTTTTGAGTGTGAACCTTGATTTTTATTCCAATTTCCCTACTACACTTGGTGTTGTTGTTTTTTATGTGAATTTGTAGGTTTTGAGGCCAAAACACCAACTTTCTCTCAACTTCAGGCAATAGTGAAGTCAACCCGGGCCTCTGCATGTCATACCCGAACGGTGGTACAAATTTGGAAGGAAACAGAGCTCGGAATGCCCGGACAGTAGCCACCACGGTCTGACCGTGGTTGTAACACCCTGTATTTTTTAAAACTTTATTATTACACTAATTAAAATTTTAATTTCAATTATAGTGCATTATTTGATTTAATTAGCTAAACTTCTTTACCTTTCAATTAATTATATTTACTTAAATATGAATAATTTCAATAATTAAATTTGCTCTTATTAGTTTTAAATTTTTATAAACTAATATATTTCACACATTTTTCATATTCTACTTATTAATTTGCAAAATAGTATAGTATTTTACACATTTTTCTTTCATATTTTATAAATTAATCCTTTTATGCACATTTTTCTTATTTTGTACAAAATAATACTTATAAATATATTACTCCTATTTACTTTTGATAATCAAAGGAGTAAAGTTATTTTATATTTCATATTTTCACACATTTTAGTTATTGAATTATAAAATACTATTAGTAAATATTTTGCTTTACTTGATTTTGGTGAAAGCTAATTCCACCACCACCTCATCTCATCCTATCATATTCACCATCTTCTTCCTCAAGCCTTTGATACACATTCCCATGGCTTCCTTTTTCAATTGAAGTAGTCAAATTCAATTACTCTTCTTCTCTCCTTTGACAACACACCAAAATGTGGTGACTCATCCAAGCTATACAACCTACAAAATTTACTATAAATAACTATCCAATCAACATCAAACTACCATCTCCATAAAAATCTCCTTCTTCATCAACACCATCACCATAGCCATCTTCTTCTTCTTCTAGTCTGACCCAACCCACCTCCATCACCACCACCTCGCCACTGCCGCCGCCCTCTGAAACCAGAACCACCACCCTCCATCACCATTTCCGCCATCAAATCACACCAAAATTAGTCACACCCATCCTCAAAATTCATCCATCACTATCTCAATAACCATCCAAAAATCAAATCAAACATTCACACTCATAACCCAAATTTATCAATCTAAGTTAATCTTACCAATTGGGGGTCGAAATCTCGCCGGAAAACACCACCACAGCCACCCTAAACTGCCCCAAAACACAACCCAAAACTCCCCGGTCTTCTCTGTTCTCTCGGCCGACCCACCGCAACCACCACTGCTGCGGTGGTCTTCAACCTCGCCGGCAAAATCTCCGGTCTTCCTTGGCTTTTCCGACGGCCGAGCGCCACCCTCCGTCACCGCTCGTTGCTGCCTAAAACCCCCATCGTTGCCCTGTGTTTCCCTTGCTCTCTCTTTCTCTTTTGTACGTGTAATTGGAGGGAAGAAGAATTAAGGGCCTTATTAAACCCAATTCCACCATTCGGGCCCATAAAACTCCCAACAGCCCATATTTTTAATTTGGGTAAACTTTCAACCTTAAATTATCATCCTACTTTTACTAATTATCTCCTTTAATTACTTTTATATTAATATTATTATTTATTTATTCAAATTTATAATCAGATTTATTCAAAGTCAAAAGGGACAATTTTGTTGGTTTTATCCGCCAACTCAGGTATATTTCGATGACTGTAACCTTCGAAACTGTTTAAATGTAAAACCTAACCTACTCTAATTAAAGTGAAATAATTATAGTTTTCATTGTTTTTAAATATTGTTTTACGACTAATTCATGTGGACCTGATTGTTATTTATTTATTTATTTATTTATTTATTGATTTATCGTTTAATTCCTATCTTCCATCATTTTTTTCCATTGAGTTATTGTCATGATCCATTGTTCATTGTTCATTGTCATCATTCATTGATTTATTGTCCATTGTTCAATGTTCAATGTTCAATGTTTCACAATCGGGTTGACCGGCCCGGGCGCATGCATTTCATGGTCCATTGTTTATCCAATCGAGGGGTTGACCGTCCTTGAGTGCATGTGTTGGAAAGCGGTGCTGGAAGGGGGTGTTGTCTTCCAAGATCCATTGTTTAACCCTATCACAATGTTCATTGTGCATTATTCATTGTCTATTGTTCATTGTTCATTGTTTATCGTCCATCGTCCATCGTTATTGTTTTAAATTATATTTTCATCTTTATTGTTTATTTTATTGAAAATATGGTAGAGTTCCACATTCAGATGATTAATTGGTAACTGTGTGAATTATTCTCCTCTCCCTCATTTCAAAATGAATTTACACTGGGCCCCAATAAAATTGTTTGTTTTTAAAATGTTTTTACATTACAGTGTCGAATATATTGAGCTCCGTCTCATTTTTCTCCATTCTCCATTTTTTTTTCAAATTTTTTGTTTTTAGGTATCAGTATGACATTTTGGGCAGATTTGTGGCAAGGATAACTCACATAGCAAATCGGGCCGCCACATAGTTTATTAGTTTTAAGTTTCAATATTAATAGTTGGCTCACCTCTTTAATTTTACCGCACTTTTTAATATTTTTCATTGTAGTTGAACAACCTTTTTATTTTCTCAAATTTCCCTTATGAAATATATTTCTATTTTCAGTTATTTTCATAGCAAAAGCCTTGCTTTTCCTCGTGGGAAAGCGGCGTGACGCTCTCGGCTTTTTAAATACGCTTCCGCTAAATCAAGATTAAATGAATTAAAATATTGCTAAGTAATACCCCAAAAGTCAGGGCGTTACAGTGGTGGTGGCCACGGTCCGTGGCGGGGCAGCTGCTTGTTGGCGTTGCTGTTTTGCGAAGGAAAGAAGAAAGAAATGAGACAATTGATGCCACGGCCAGTCCGTGGGGAAGGCCACGGTCTATGGTACGGACATGTACGGACCGAGGCAGACTGCGTGTGTAGGTCGGTTGTTTTCGCGAGTAGGAAAAGAAGGCGTCGACGGTTTTTCGAGATTCATTCATTATTCTATCATTCTGCCTTCGTTCTGAGGCCGTCAAAGAGAGAAAGAAAGCCCTAATACTTCCATTCTACTCCTCTTCCCCACCATCAAGATTCAAGATCAAATTGGTTCAAGAGAAACCAAGATCAAGATTCGAGAAGGAAAGGAGCGACGTTCGCGGAGAAGGTTCTACCCCGGGATCGAAAGACTCGACGGGTTGTACTCTTTGCAATTCTATTCTTTCTTTTCGATTTCCTTCTTAGTTTTGAGATTCGATTATGTTGATTGGAACTTTTTTTGTGCTTGCATTGACAATGAGTGAGTAGTTTTATCTGAATTCTAGGGTTTTGCAACCCGAAACAATATAGTTTGATTGAAGATTATTAGTTTTTGCATGAATTCTTGTTATTAATCAATAGAAGGTTGTGTGTTTCCATGTTCATGTGTGTTCTTTGAGCGCTCGAATACTCATGAGTTAGAGGTTAACCTGAGAAGTACTGAAAGGTGAATTAGTGTAATCTGACTACTAACCTATCTACTTAGGCTTGCGAAATTTGAGAAAGAAGTAGTAAACTAGGGAATCAATTGGATAACCTGACTTTTAAGACCTTCAATTCTATTTAACCTAAAAGGCATATGAAAGTTGTTGATTAGGTTGTTTAGAAGTCCTATTTAGCATCGAAATGGCGATATGATTCAGAGGTTGTCGATTCTTGATTCATTCTTGAATGTATGATTGTGCAGGCTAGGTTTTAGTAATCGAACTCGTTGTTAGGTTAGCATCTCCCTAGAAGTCTTTCTCTCTTGATAGAATCTCTGATTGAATTTTCCTGCTTTATTAGTTTGATTAATTGTAAAACCTTTTCAAAATCCAATAAAACCTGATTAGCTTAGCAATCGTGATAGAGATTAGTTTATTAAGCTGCTAATTGAGTCCCTGTGGGATCGACCTTGACGTGCTACTACGTGCACCGTGCGCTTGCGACCTTGTCAAAACACCAACAGTCGATTCCTCTCACACTCCTCTTCTTCAACACTCCCTGTTAATGCTATATGAATTAATATTAAGGGTAAAATGTCAATTCATATTCAATTGAAAGTCATATGAATTTATAACCTTATAAAAGTGAGAATGTCTGCTTGACAAACTACTGTAGCAATCTACAGTATACAAAGGGCACTATTGTCAATTAGCTTCTTGCAAATTACTGTAGGGATCCACAATTCGGTATGGGGTGGCTGACAGCTAATACTCATCTCCTATCTACTTCACTTTTACTTTCTCGAGCCATTCACAATCTCACTCCCCTATCTTCCTTCTCCTCTCACTTTATACTCCCATATCTTTCCCAGTCCTCCAACACGATTGATGAGAAGATGGTCTCGAAACCACCGGGTTCAGATTCTTCTCAGAGCTCTCGGCTGGCACCATCGACACCTCACCCTCATTTAATATCAAGGGTAAAAAGGTAAATTCATATTTATCTTTTTAATGTTCCCGGAAAATCTAACAAAAATCAATTATAAAATATCTTAGGAGGTTTAAATTTATGAACACTTAATGTCAGGTAAGGTGAAAATTATTTCACAAATATTTGGTGTGTAAAAATTGTTACCATAAATGTCAGGTAGGGTAAATATAATTTACTCATTTCATTTTCATCTTATGTCAGGTTAGCACTGAGTCGAGTTTAAACTCACGATTACAAATGTCCTCGTATCATGCCTCGTATAACCCAATCCAAACATTGCTTAATACTCCCTTCGTTCCATATTAATTGTCATAATTTTGACTTTCACGGTCTCCAATATTACTCTTTGATTGTTAATTTCTTGCATAATATGTTATTAACAATTGCATTATTATACTTGTATGATAGTATTTTTCGTTACGAATCTAATGGTGGTAATTTTATATAGCAATTCATTGTATATATTGAGAAATTTATAATCAAAATTTTTGAAGTTTGATTGCACAATTTGAAAAACGACAATTAATATGGAATGGAGGGGTTTTTTTTATTTTTTATTTTTAAGGAAAGGAGGGAGTATTTTTTTAGGGAAGGCATATTTTTTAATTAGCCGATTAATGATGAAAACAATGGCTCTTATTTGAACACTTTCTCTCCTTGCCTACCATCTCCCTCCCTCCCGTCTCGTCTCTCTCTCTCTTTTTCTCCCCTCCCGGAAGGACGAGCAGACTAGAGGAAGAGGTAATCCGCCAGCGACCATCTGCAATTCAAACCAACTCTCCGTTCAATTGGTACATTTCTATTTTGCTTTTTCAAATTGTTTCCGGCAACCTTCTCTCTCTCCAATTCCATAAAATATTCTCAGTTCTTCTTTTATTTTTTTTTCCAGCTCAAATGGGATTCTGATTTTTCTTTTCCTTCTAATTGGTTGTTGAATTGCTGGTTGACATGATGATGGCGATGAAACTCTGTAGCATAGTTGCTTGGTCTCTTTGTTGGTTGGTATATATAATTAGAGATTTTTGCTTTTAATTTTGTATTCCAGTTGTAGACATTTCCTTTCTCTCAGCTTAATTAATTCTGATTGTTATACTGTACTTTTTTTTTTCTTCCAGTCAAGTAAACCCGGGTTTTACTTACGTTGAAATCTAAGATGATTCAATATTCGGTCCTGTGATTTGGTTAGCGCTGTTTGGTTAATTCTACTGGTTATACTGTTGTATTAGGTTTATATTATGTTTATCTGCACAACTGGTGTTCTTGGTTCCCTGCCTTGTAGCTGATTTTGTTAGATCTATTATTATTTGTTTTTTACAATTAGGGTTATCAAAATATTTGTTTTGAGGCAGAAATTAGCTGCTTTAATTCCTAGACCATTGAGGATAATGTATTTGTTATTTTATACAGTGGAAAGTAATACTGAATCTTTGATTTGAACAGCCCTGTGGCTGTTCATATTTAGCCTAGCTGTCTGGGGCTAGATAATTTCTACTTTCTTTCTTAGAAGATTAAAGGTAGTTCCTGACTATTGAGCTAGGTTTTAGGTTTAAGTTACCTAGTGTTCTATGTGCTTGCTTCTTCTACTTTCATTGATCTTGAGTGTTCATATTTATCTGTTAGTTTTTTTTATCTGCGAGACAATGGGGTGTTAATTTCATCATATTGTAGGTATCTGTGAAAAATTAGAGTTGATTAATCCTTTTTGGATGCATTTGTCGTGTTTCCTTAATTAGAGACGGGTCATTTGTTTTTCTCCATTAAAGACTGAATGTTCAAATCTACAGAGGCTATGGAGCTTAAAAGTTGAAACTGTGGCAACCAGGGTTTCTGCTGTTCAGTTATAGCAGCTGAACTGGTCATGATTATCTAAATCTTTGTGTGTAAGCTTAAACCTTTGAGTTCACACATTTTACTCAAATACTATGAGGAGAACGTGCATTGTTCGTTTTCTGCATCCCTTTGTCTAATCAAAATGATTCTTTGTGAATTTTCTTTCTATACTCTTTTTAATTGTTTAGTTAATACAAAAACTTGATATTTATTTCTCTGTTTCTTTTGCAGTTTACCTTGAAGTGGAGTCTGGTATCATTTCCTCATTAACTTTATTGCACTTGGAGTGATACATTGGTTGCCTAATTGAAGTCAAGATATGAGGTAGCCAGGTGACTTGTGGCAGCAGTATTATATGTATTCATTTGTCTACCTCTAAAGTTCGAAGATAATCAATATGAGGTAGCCAGTTAACTTGCAGCAGCAATATCATATATTTGTCTAGCTCTAAAGTTTGAAGATGTTGGATATGTCGTCGGGAGAGCCAACAAGCGAGAGACATAATGATCAGTACCCTTTACTTTTGGAGCCACAGCGTAGTCGTACGGATCAAGAGCACATAATTGATGTCGAAAGAGGTGGTGAGGCTTCCTCTTCAGGTTCATCTACTTTTCAGTTTTCTCGTGGTTCAGCTTCTAGTCAAGATGGTAGATCAATGAGTGGAATTCAGATCCCTCTTGACAGACCTTCTTCAGGTTCCTTCAGTCGTAGTAGGAGCTCGTCATTCTTGAGGAGAAGTGAGGGAATTGGGCGTCGTAATTGGAGTCCTTTCAATTCAGGACTTTGGATATCCATTGAGTCAATATTCACCTTGAGCCAAATCATAGCTTCTCTGACTATTTTGTGTTTGTCATGGTATGAACACCCTAGAGCCCCACTGTTTGCTTGGGTTGTTGGGTATACTGCTGGATGTTTTGCAAGTCTTCCTGTCCTTTATTGGCGGTTTCTTAACCGTAATCGGAGCATTGAGCGTGATGCAATACAATCTGCTGAGAGCACCGAGAGTGGTGCAGTCCAATCTACTCAGGCATCTCATCAAGGACACTCAACGGCTAGCCAAAACTCTTATGTAACGATATCTTTAACTCCATCATCAGAACAAGAAGACCACCCCAGTGTGACTGGACCTCTCTATGAGGGTCAAATAATGGGAATTTCAAATACCAGGTACCTTATTATTCTTTTTCTTGATGGAAAGGTGCCTTGTAATTCATATGATGGATTTGTGCACTGTTTCAAAATGAGTGACATGTTATATGCACCGGACATGTTAATTATATATGGAGTAGTCAAGAGTTGCACTGATAAGAGTATGATTGAATACAATGTTTAGTCCATCAGAAATTAGCTGTTCACATTTTGGAAAACACTCTGTACGTCTCTCGTCCCTGTTTGCTTAAGCTTGAGCTTTGTTATACCTTTTTTCCCCCCTGAAATCAAAGGTAATCTTTAGCGAAATATCTGAATAAGCTTTTAGGATGCTATCATTAAAAACTCATAGGCCATAACTATTGTTTTAGCTATTTAAAATTTTGTTATATTCATGTATGTAAACCAAATATTTCTACATGGATGGTAACTGTTTTTATGAGTAACTAGAATTTATGTACAATGCATTCACCTTCTAGTTGTATTGTCAATATCATGATGTTTTTCGTTCATACTTCTCTCATTTCAGTGGACCAACCACTTTCTTGTCATTATTCTATTCCCTAGTATCTCCTCTAGTTACCATGTTGTGCTTTAAATATTTGGATCAGCTCTACTGCCTTATGCTGGAATGTTCTTTATTTTTGTGTTTTCTTCGTGTTCTGTAGGATTGGTTTGATAATGGATCACTTCAAGATGACCCTGGATTGCTTCTTCGCTGTCTGGTTTGTTGTGGGTAATGTTTGGATCTTTGGAGGACATGCCTCAGCTGCTGAGGCTCCCAATTTGTATAGGTATGCTGATACTTAATAGGCATATGAAGAGTCCCAAGTGATTTAGTTATTTCTTTTTGCGAAAAGGCTAATTTTATGCGTGCATTTTCAGGTTATGCATTGTGTATCTTACACTGAGCTGTGTTGGATATGCTATGCCTTTCATATTGTGCGCGATGATATGTTGCTGTCTACCTTGCATAATTTCAGTTCTTGGCATCCGGGAGGAATTAATCCAAGGGCGAGGAGCTAGCGAGGAAGCCATTAGTTCTTTATTGACTTACAGATTCAAGGTGAAGAAAGATGATGGTGGCTGTATAGGGCAACTCGATTCTGAAGAAGGTGGAATTGTAGCAGTAGGAACAGAGAAGGAGCGCCTCATCTCTAGGGAAGATGCTGTAAGTCATGCAGTCTAAGCGCCTCTGTCTGTATTTTGTTAAGGAATGTCCAATTTTTGTGCATGTGCCAAATTGGTAGCAGCTAATATTGTCATGATGTACCGAAGGGTTTCTGCAGTCTCAGCATTTTTGTAAGCGTCTGAAGCAATCTAGACGGAATCCATGAGCTGAGAGAGCGTTTGGTAGGAACCCCAGGGAAATTTTCCCTTAGGAAAATGTAGGAAATGGTGGACCCATCATAAAACTTTTCCCAAGGTCAACCTACATCCAAACATGGGGAAATAAGTCAACCCGGGATTGTTGACCAACCAAATGCACCCTGAAATATATTCTTGGGTGCATTTATTTGTTTACTTATTTGTGCTAATTCATTAACTTGATATTGCAAATAATTAATTGCTAGCTTGACTAACCTACATTTGTTCGTATGACTATCTAGTGTTACAATGGAAAACTAGATCATAGCAATCTAATGCTTAAATTACACTACATTCGTTCAGAAAGTAGTGATCTGCATTCTGAAGTAAGCAATGTTAGAGAGCCTTAGTATGGAGCTCAAAGGTATGGCTAGTGGAGCAAGAAGCCAACTATTTCGCATGGGATGAGGTGTCTATTATGGGGGGTTTTGATAAATTTCCTTCCATGGTGCACTTTAAAGTGGAGAATGGGGCTAGAGTTTTGTTATGACATGATGGCGGGTGCGCGGATCAACCTTTTAAGGTTTCAATTTCCAGACCTTTACATGATGGCTAATGGAAACTTGCTTCCGTACAAACTATGGTATGGTATCTTGGAATGGGAATCAAAACCATGGAACTTAAAGTTCTTACAAAGCCCGAATGATTTGGAAAAGGAAAGTGTGTTTAATCTGCTGGCACTGTTGTTGAACATTAAGGTTGCTCTTGAAAGTAGTGATGATATATATGATGGTCGCCTAGTACTAAAGGTAATGATGATGTATGCTGGTTGCCTAGTACTAATGGGCCATTTACTGTGAATTCTACATAGAGATATTTAAGGAGTTAACTTGGCTGAACGTTCCACATCAGGCTATTTGGAAGTCTAATGCCCCAACTAAATCTTGTTTTCTTGCTTGGCGGCCACCAAAGGAAATATATCCACCGAGGGCATGCTCAAATGGAGAGTAGCTGTCTATCATGTAAGTGGGTGATATCCCCTTAGTGTCTTTGAAATATCACTGATTACTTATCATAAAAAAGGAGAAACTTTGTAATGTGAAGTACGCGCTCTTTGGGGAGGAGGAAGAGAACATCAACTATCTATTTATTTATTTATTTATTGTTGCTGGGTATTCAACCTTTGGCATTTGACGTTTGCAATGATAGGGGTTCGTTGGGTGCAACCTCTAAGTGTAAGAGATGTCTTACAAGCATGGGGAAGGAGATTGAAGAAGAGTTGGGTTCTTAATGTGTGGAAGTTGATCCATTTGACGATTTGCTTGTGCACTTGGAAGGAAATAAATTTTAGGGCTTTTGAGGACAAAACTAGAATGCTTAATGATTCTCAACTTTATTGTTTGGAAACATTATGTAGTTGGTGTCAAGGTTTTGATCATGGTGAGGAGTTGACAATTATGGATTTTGTGGATAAAATTCATAGAGTTTTAAGGTATTGAGGCTTTTCGTATTGTTGGTATGTTTTCTGAAGTGTCCTTTTGTATATGAGTGACATTCCTCGCTGTCGTTTAAGTATTCTTACTCATCAAAAGAATAAAATAGGAGTTTTTATATTGTTCTTGACTACTGTTGTAATTATAATGGCAACCTTGGTGAATCTCTAAGGAGCAGAGATTAGTGACGACAGAAGGTTGGGAGTATTCTTCTCTTTCCTTCCTTGAACACTTTGTCCTTCGTATGGAGTTGTTCCCTAGGGGTACTATTGGGAGCTGTTCGAAGGAGTTTCCATGTTCGTCCTATAATGGAAAATTAAGCTTGATGGTGTGCTTCTTTTCTTTAGAGATTCTTGGGTTCTACTGAGGTTTCATGCATGTTTTCTGGAGTTCTCTATGTTAGTTATTTCTGGATCATTTGTCACTACTATTCTAAAATTTACTTTATGAGAGGGTAAGTTCAGAATATTGTGCATACTCAGTTTCATTGTGAGTGTGAGTGTCCTTGTCCTCCACGATATATTATAAGTTGTTGACTTTGCTTGATTGTGAAAATCAAGTGGTGAGTTGCCTGGCTATTGAACCCTTGTACTTGAAGATAATTAATATATCATGTCATTAGAATATTTATTTTTGTTCTTTTTGTTAAACTTTCTGTAAGAGTTTTTGGTCATTGATGTATGCCCACAAAAACACTCCAGCAAAATCAACACAAAGCAGCTCAATCAATCAAACCAAACAAAGTGCCGAGGGCTAAAGCTAATTACTCTACTAAGATACTACTAATGCAGCTAACCCACCAGTTAGTGGGATAATTTGGACTATTCCCAAGTGAATGGATACAACTAAGTGCCACCTGGGAACCATCACACACTTGAAGAGCCTAGAAGATCACCACTTAGGCTTAGCTAGGACTAAATGCAATTAGGAGTTTATTTGAGAGAGAAAGTACTCAACTCAGTTTTGCATTCGATATCTAGGCATGTCAATTGCAGTCATAGGGGAGGGGTACATATATGGGGAGAAAGAACCTTGGAGGCCGCTCTAACCCTACGCAATACAGCCTAGCCGAAAATCACTAGTATAGTTAGGTCGATGGTACAAGAATATTCAGACTAAATGACAAAACAGTAGTATTTGCAGCTTCCTCCACTTGTAGTGCTTCGTTAGCCTTCAGTACTAATGTAATGAGGGTTTACTATACTTGTTGAAAAGCTTGGGGAATAAGCTTTCCAAGCATAGTCATTGAGGAAAAGTGGACGAGTATTCTAGAAGATATGGCCAGAGAAAGCCAACTGGTGCACACCTGATGAAATTGTGCTGCATTCTAGATTTGCTTGGATTAAGCTATTTTGCACCCTTGATTGATTTGGATTAACCTAATGACATTGAAGTAGACTCAATTAAGATCCCAAAAAAGTTGATTTACAGATTCCTTAATGGAGATTCTGCTTGATTAATCAAGCAAACCAAATGGATTTAAAACTGTGTTACCAAACAGTTTTGACCTCTTGACTTTTAAGAGCAAATGCCCCGCTATCTTTCTTCTCTTGGAACTCGTGAGAAGTTCCCACGTTCCCATCCAACAAGGAACTAAAATACAGAATACGCGGTCTGAGAACTCTGCAACGTTCTCACACGCAGCCAATTTTTTATTTTAAATATTTATCTTGTCCCATCAGATTTCAACATGTGGCCCTAACATGTATTTAAAATAAAAGTAAAACTATTTATGTGTATATTTTAGATAAAGTTTCACAATTAAATATTTTAAGGTAAAAAGTAGGAACGAGTTTCTATTGTTGTAGAATGAATAAAATGGAGTTCCAAAAATTAGGAATTATTGATGATTTGGAATGGGTGGACCTGCACTTGCATTCCAAAAATTTGGAACACCATTGCATTTGCTCTAATGGTCTTTTGATGGAACAAATGAAATCTTATGATTTTAGAACTTGCTTTATTCGAAAGCAAACATGTGACACGTAATGGTATAGACCCTTGTTGGGGAGATCGAAGGTGGGAGCCCACTTCAGCCAAGGCCCATGGTACACAAGTTAAGTAAGGTTTCATCTTAAAACCAACTGGTGTTAAGAGGAGTAACCCACTTGACTTATATACCATGTGCTTTCCCTTTGCTTTTACGATGTAGGACATCTTACTCATGGGTGAATCTCAACAATCTCCCTTTCACACATGAGTCTCTCCCCCTTGATTGGAAGCCTCTTTTTGCCAAGGTTTCAGGTCACTATTAGGAGCCCATCATAGCCGCACCTTACTCTACAGAGCCGCACCCTACTCCACCTCAGTCTCATGCCACCACTCTGCCTCAAGAGTTCCAGCCGCACCTTACTCCACAGAGCCGCACCACCTGAGGCTCATGCCACCACTTTGCGCATTCATGAGACCCAGCCCCTCGTGCGCCATGGTCTCTGCTTTTATCCATGGTGATTTTTTTTTACGGGACCACCTTCCCGCACCTTGCGCCCAGCCAAATGAACCATCGGTACCACTTGAAAGGAAATTCAAAGTAGGTTAACCTGCAAGTTGCAGATTATAGCAGAAGCAAATAGGGAGATAATGAAAATTACAACAAAATTAGGAATAAAAATTAACTACGAAAATAAGCACACCAAAATTACGCGGGAAACCGAAGAACTCAGAGAAAAACCCACAGACGACGGCAGCCATAACACAATCCACTATGAGAAAGGAGTACAAAACAATCACTATCACAGGGTATGATGTGACGAACAATGGAGATACAAATTAATCTCTCAATCTCTCAACTCACAAACTCTAGGAATACCATGGTGGAATAGTAGAAAAATTGGTGAGACTACTCTCTCTCAATTTTTCCCCAACTAATGAGCAAGGTTGAATATTCTCAACTCTTGATACAAATATTTTTTGTTGGTGTTTTTGTTGGTTTTGTTGGTGAATAAACAAGGCTTGCGGCACCTCCTTTTATAGTAACAATTAGGCAAATATAACACAATAACGTGCTATCTTTAATGCTTGGAAAATGCTCAACATTTGAAACCGCCAACACTAAAATGTGCTATTTGATTCTCGTGGCCAAATCCAATGTCTTGGAACGCCAAAGAATTACTTTGGTAACTCCACCACCAATTTAATTTTAGTGAGATTTTATGGACCACAATTTAACAATAGTGTGTTGGCTGTGACGGTCAAGGTGCTTATCTGAATAGTGGAGTTGGAATTTTTGGCTCAAGGTGGAGATTGTTAAATTGTGGTCCATAAAATCTCACTAAAATTAAATTGGTGGTGGAGTAACCAAAGTAATTCCTTGGCGTTCCAAGACATTGGATTTGACCACGTGAATCAAATAGCACATTTTTGTGTTGGCGGTTTCAAGTGTTGAGCATTTTCCAAGCATTAAAAATAGCACGTTATTGTGTTATATTAGCCTAATTGTTATTATAAAAGGAGGTGCCACAAGCCTTGTTTATTCACAACAAAAACACCAACAAAAAATATTTGTATCAAGAGTTGAGAATATTCAACCTTGCTCATTAGTTGGGGAAAAATTGAGAGAGAGTAGTCTCACTAATTTTTCCAATATTCCACCATGGTATTCCTAGAGTTTGAGAGATTGAGAGATTAATTTGTATTTCCATCGTTGGTCACATCATACCCTGTGATAGTGATCGTTTTGTACTCCTCCTTTCTCATAGTGGATTGTGTTCTGGCTGTCGTCGTCCGTGGGTTTTTCTCTAAGTTCTTTGGTTTCCCACGTAATTTTGGTGTGGTTATTTTCGCAGTTAATTTTCGTTCCTAATTTTGTTGTAATCTCTGTCATCTCCCTATTTGCTTCCGCTATAATATGCAACTTGCAGGTTAACCTACTCTGAATTTCCTTTCAACCTTGAAACACAATCCTAATTACCATTTGGGGGGGGGGGGGGGGAGGGTGATTAAAGCCAATTGCAGATCTTTTATGGCCCCACTGTGACTTTAGCAGTTCTCTTTGGGATTTAGCTTTCGGTTGCGTGGATGTATCGTGGGTTGTATATTCTATTAGAAGTCGCCTTGCCTGAGAGAGGTTTTTTTTGAAAGGAAACCGAAGAAGAAAGCATCGGTTATACCACATGTGATCTTTTGGGGGATTTGGAGAAAAGGAACTGTAAGGCTTTTGAGGGGGTTCAAACGCCTTTACAGTGTTTTAAAGATAATTTCATCAAGTTACTTTTCTTTTGGGTTAATGGGAAGTTTAGTTCGTCCTCTTTGGATGTGGTACATTTTGTGGATAACTTGTACTTTTTACATTATTGTGGATGATGCTTTCTAAGTATCTCATCTTTACTTGATATAATATACAACTTATATTTTTACCTTGGACGGACCTGAGGGCAACCTTCTTTTTGGATGCCTACTCAGGCATTCTCCTTTTGTGGACATTTTGGATTAGTGGGCAAATTTTATTTTGGATGTGTATTGTCCTTTTATTGACTGCTTGTTTTGAATCCAGCCAATAGATGATGGTATATAAGTACATTTTATTTTCCTTATCAATAAAAAGAATGATGGAAGAGATTGGAAGTCTATGCAACTGCAAGCGATGCTTCGTTGGCCTAGGTGTGACTGTCCAATGGAGAATAAAAGTAGTAAAAGATAAAATGTCAGAAATATGGATATATTCTGATATCTACAAATGTATTGTATTTTGATATCTTCATAATGTCTGCTTAGTTATATTTAGATATATTAGGATGATTAGAATAGAGATATAATCATATTGTAGTATAATATTTTATATTTGAGTTGTTGAGCTTCCTTCTTTTCAGGGCCCCTAGGATATTTAAGCACTATTAACCAAACTTTAATTATTGAGTTGAATTAAATCGACAACTTGAGAGTTTTTCAAGAATTTCCCTAAGTTTTTCAATCTAGTTGGCCTTCCAATTTTCTTTTTTCTTGCTGCTTATTTTCCTCCAAATCGGCCGTATAAACAAAGAAGAAAAATCAAGAAAACTGGCACGAACCCTAAGTGCCTTCTGCCACATAGCCACCATTTTCACTGCCAACCACAATGGCTGACCACTGGTGCACCACCTCTCAATACCCACTGCCAGTCACCCCCCCCCCCCCCCCCAAAAAAAAAAAAAGTTCACTGGAAATCTTTCACAAACCCCAAATTGCAAATTTCCCCAATTTAGAATCCTAAATTGCCAAAATCCATCTCGAATTGCCATGCTTGCTCAAATTCAAAGTCCTCTGCTGATTTCTCAGGCAAATTCGAGTCTTGACCCCCATTCAATTGAGCAAAGTTGCATAATTTCGTCTCAATTGACTATTTCCCAGTTTTCGTTAAACCCTGCCCCGTGATTGCAAAAATTAATATTCTTCTTTAATTCAAAGCTTCAGCCTTCAATGTGGATCGAGGGAATGATTCCTGCTTCAGTGTGCTTCCCCTCTCCGGCAATCCCGTTGCTGGGTGGAATTCTCGCTGGAAGTCCTGGCTCTGTTTGTCGTGTTTGATTTTCCATTGCTACTATTTTCTAGTTTGTAGTCTTTGAGATCTATGCATGAAGTTTTGTTTGCTGGGTTCAGTTTCATCTACAGTGGCAATGGGTTGTTGTCATAAACTCCATCTTGCCCTTTTTTTGTGAAAATTCACTATAGACCATTGCTACTGTTTTCTACTTTATTTCTTTTTTAAGGATCCTAGGCTACTTAAGCACTATTATGTAATAGGGGAAAACCCGTCTTTGATTATTGAATCTAATTAAATTGGGGGTTTAAGAGTTCTCCAAGAATTTCCCAAGTGTTGGAATTGCTTGCTGAGCATCCTACATTGCTGTGATTGGAGTGGTTTCGGTTATTGTGGAAACTGTTCTGTTCCTGTGGTCGTCCAGAAACTATTGGAATCGGCCACAGGTGCCCCTTCTTTTGATATACCTATTTAGTGTATTAAAGATAATCTTATCAAGATTGTCTTTGTTGGGACAGGGAGGACTATTTCCTTTGATGCTGTAGATTTTTTTGGATTACTGGATATGTTTTATTTTGGATGCATATTGTCCTTTTGTAGGTTGCTTGTTTTGCATCAAAACTTACTAATCATGATATATAAATGTATTTTATTTTCCTTGTGAAGAAAATGAGCGATGGAAGAGATTGGAATTCTATGCAACTACAATGTTGTTTCTGTGGTCTGGGTTTTTGACTATCGTTGGAGGATGGCTTTGGTTATTCTGGAAAGTGTATTGTTGTAAGTGTTATGCTTCCTGTGGAGTTTAGAGCTGTGGTCTTCAAGAAACCATTGGGATGGGGCACAGCTGCCTGCGCCAAATTCCTTTGGAATGTTCAGCATGATGATTGTGTCTTTTTGAAGCGGGGAAATATGGTGCTTTGAAGAGAATAAATCTTTGAACCTGGAAGAGCTGGTAGCTTGATTTAATACAGAGTGCTATACTGTCATTGACATTTGATAGCTTAGCGAAAATGGAATGATTTGACCTTTAGAGATGATTGCATAGGGAAGATGGCATTATTCTACCGATATGGAAGTTGCTGGGTTGTTCATGGGGAATGTTTATGACCCTATATTTTCAATGTTGGAAATCGCTATGTCTCTTGATTGTACCCCTCTCCTTTTATAGTGTAATGGTACTGTAGTTTTGGAGTTTTTTTCTTTTCTTTTTTGGTGGGTGCGGTGGGGTGGGTTTGTTGGGGGGGGGGGGGGGTGTTTGGTTTTGGTTGGATGGATGGAGTTCCTTGCATATAGGCGAACAGTGGACAATGAGGCTTAGATCATCTGTTGGACTTGACAAATGCGCTATACTGGCTCGCACAGTCCAAAATCCTTGTTGGCTTTTATTTTTGGAGATTAGATTCTACTTTTTAGTAGGAACTCAGCAGTAGTCTATTTTATTAGTATTCAAAGTTAAGGTCAAAAAGCACCATCAGATAATTTGCTGTTGCAGGTGCTGAAGACAGATGTCAGCCAACTGATAGGTGATGGGTAATTTGTTGTGGAAAATGGTGGCATTACTTACTTGATCACAGTGTCTTTCGGGTGGGATTCATTTGTTTTTTCAAATGGGACTTTCCTCGTGAAGTTTTTGTTTTCTGGTTTGCTTTGTAGATTCTAGGCTTTAGGCATTAAATTTAATGAGGTGTTACCGACAGCGTGTGGAGAAGTAATTCATTCCATTTGTAGAGGAATGCACAACGAAAGTTCAGTATGCAAGATTTCTCGTTAAAAGAACCTTAGAGGTTCAGAATAAAGCATGTACACTGAAGCCTATTGGTGGTGCAACCTAATATATTGGGTCATTGTTGTCCTTTTAATTTGTTACTAGTAGTGGCCTTGGAGCAATGTTGACTTGATCTGAAATTCTGAAGCATATACCTCAATTCTTTGCCACCTGTCTCTTGTTTTGTCTTTTCTCCTTCTCAGCTTCGTCCTCTGTTTGCTCTTTTTATGTTTCGTCTTATAGGAGGAATTCTTTTTGTTATATTTTTAAGCAGCATCATTACTTCCCCACTTCCTAGAACAATAGCAACAAGCTCCCAGGTGAAATATGTTTGAGCATGGCCTAGGGGATCCAGATGTAGGCAGCCTTCCCACTTCCTAAGAAGTCTAGAAAACGGAAAGAATGTGTCATTGTCCAGCCTGGAAACAAGTGTGGTATAGTCACGAGGAATCCGGTCCATCTTTGTTCCTGAGTTTGTAATAAAAATCAGGACTATGATAGTAGTTTCATTTGGGCAAAAACAAGTGCTGGGCACCCAGTTGGGATCTTTACTTTGGTGTCTTCATCTTTGATTCTGAGTTTAGGCATATTTTGACCTCTGAGCATTTCTTTTCATCATTGCAGATATGCTGTATTTGTCTGGCAAGATATGTGAACGATGAGGAGCTGCGGGAGCTTCCTTGTACTCATTTCTTCCATGCTGAATGTGTAGATAAATGGTTAAAGATCAATGCTACTTGTCCCCTCTGCAAATCTGAGATTGTTGAAGAACAAGAACAAGAAACCTTGCCACATCAAATGCATGCTACAGAGGACATGTGAAATATTGAAGCCGCTCACCCTGTGAAGATCTCTTCATAAATAGGCCTGAGTTTTTGGCCCTATCCTTGTCGAAACCTTTTGCAAGCACTTTGAAGATGAATGAGGAGTGACTCCTAATCAGTTATCAAGAATTTTTTACGTCTTTCAAAATGTTATGTTTATTACTTTATTTTATGTCTTTGTTCAATAGATGTAATAGGGTTTTGTATAGTGACAATGTCAAAATACCGTGTAAAATGCTTGTACAGATGGTAAATTTCAGTAAGTTTCATTAGGTTAAATGCAGTTAACTGAAGTATTTGTACCACTGGAAGCACAATAGTAAAATGCTTTACTTGGTCAGAAACCTGTGATTGTAGTCTTACACTTCATAGTGCAAATGTGTGCGGAGGTGGTGTCTAGTTCATTGGATGTTCAGAGTTATTTTACATTTTGGAACATGACTAACCTGCAATGGGTCCGATAACTCATTATGGAAGACTGGCAGCGTGGCATGTGGACTTGATAGAGAGCACTTTCAATGCTCATACGACGTTATCTTTTTCAATCTCCCTTGGCACAAGAAATCAGAAGAATATGTCGACATGGTTGTTTGATAACTGAGGTATATATACCGTGGGGTTGGCCTACTTGATTCGAGGAAGCTTTAATCTGGATGATTTTGAGTCGTTTTGGCCAAAATTATGGGCAGCCAAGTGCATTCCTAAATCCAAACTGTGTTGATGAAACTTATGGGGAGCCAAGTAAATTCCCAAGTCGAAAGTGTTTTGATGGTGGTGGTGTGCTCAAGTCCTCCCAAACAAAGCACTCCATGTGCGTCACATAGCCCTAGATAATATGTGCCCGATATGTAATGAGAAAACGGAGATAGCTTGGCATGCAATAATGGAATCTAGCGAAATGCGCGAGGTCTGGTCTATACTTGGAGAATCTGCGTTGGGAAATGAAATAGGCGAGCTAAGTCCAGAAGAGCTGATTTTGAAGTGGAAGGATGCCTAGGATGAAGAAGGATACTGTACGAGATTGACAACTGCTTGGCTCATTTGGATTGCCCGAAATGAAGATGTTTTCAACGCTTAGAAGGCACCTAATTGCATTGAGGGCAAAATAGACAATTACCGGCTTAGTAAGATTGAGGCACCTAATTGCATTGAGGGCAAAATAGACAATTACTGACTTGGTAAGATTGATGCAGACTGACGGGAGAAGGAAGGCGATGCAACTTGCAAGTACCAATGCTTGGTGCCCATCAACTGTTCCTTCATGAAATTCAACTCCAATGCTCCTCTCAGTGAACAAGGATGGGAATGCTTAGGAATAAGCCAAGAACTCAAAGGCAAGTTGATTCTTGCATCATCAAAAAAACTCAGAGCAACTTTTCCCCAAATGTGACAGAAGGCATGGCAGAGATTTAAGTAGCACAACTAGCAAGGAGATTTGCTTTTGATTTTTCCGGTGAGTTTGAAGTAGTTATAGACTATCTTAGAGCCATGACTCAACATTTTCGTAGTTGTAGTTGGTCTCAAGTGAAGTAGGATAACAATCTAGTGGCTCACACACAATATGGGCAAGGTTATCCCAACTGGGGAGAAGCAGATTTGGATTGGTAAATGTGCAGTTCATAGCAAGCCTTATGTACTCATTAGTAAACTAGCAATATATATATATATATATTTTTTCCCGGTTTTTCCTTAAATGAAAAGGTGATGTAGTTAATTTTTTGGTATCTTCAAATATAACCGCACTAACTTTAAGTACTTTCTAAAAGCTTTTAAAACTCAAAATCCTAAAAAGTCCCAGTTTCAATAGGATTGTAATAAAAATTTGGATTTAAATTCATGTGATGTATGGCACTATGATATACAACAAAGTAATTTTTTCAATTAAAATCTATTAAAGTGTAGATGCACTTGCAAATATGATAGAGTAAAATTGAATTTCAATAGGATAGAGTAAAATTGAATATTAGTTTCAGTTGAATTGTAATAAAAACAATAAATTTTGAGCTTTTCTTTCCATCATAGCATCGACCTGGTTCAACTTGACAAACAATAATTGATAAAAAATAAAAATATTGCATTGTTATTATTCCTCTTCTTTAGCTTTCTTCTCTTACCTTTTGCTATATAGAGTGATTAAATAAGCAAACAAGATAACAAAACTACTGAGGTAAAGACGTGAGTTCATCAAGCTGACACTAATTAACCAAATCTCCCTTGAAATTAGAAAACACAATGAAATTGAGTGAAAGTTGCCAAATAGTCATTAATATTCTGATTTGGACTTTTTGACCATTAATCTTTCATACGTTCGAAATAGAGTTCCTTTATCCATTAGAGAGAGATATAGTGGAAGAAGAAGGGGAGGATATAATGCTAAATAGAACTACGACTAGTACAATACAACCTAATTTGAAGTCTAATACTAAAATTAGATTTGTGGAACTATAAGTGTCAAAATGGAAGTCACCAAAAGAACTGAAAGGAGAGGAGAACAGTTTCATAAAATACAATTTGCATAGTAAAGTGTTGCAAATCTTTATACTGTATTTTTTTGGCAGCTTGATTATCACGTTTAGCGGTTTAGCTGTTATATGGGACATGCTGAGAGTTTTTAGGGATTCGTGATTAGTGCTGAAGATTGGTGAGCTCTTGGTAGTTTCAGGTTTTTTTTTTTTTTTTTTTTTTTTGAAAAAGACAATTGCTAGGAGTTGACATATGTTTTTAGAAACTGGTTTAAAGGACACCACATTTTCTTATTCCACCGTGGGACTCGATATATTTCTAAAAACTGATTGAGAGATGACATTCTGACATATTTTGGCTAAAATATGATGAATTGTGTGATAAACCAAAAATGTCCTTATTTTTTGCCCCTTCCCATTGCCCTTCAACCCGTGTTTCCTCTCTTCTATTTATAGTAAATGCCTCAATCTTCCACACCATTACAAACTTGCTTCGTCATCCAATCCCTTTTCTTCCTTATTTCTTCCTCGAGTTCTTTAATCATCAACTTTTCCTAGCAATATAATTATCTTCCCTAGACCGATCAATTTGGGTGGTACGTCGTGCTCAAAACATTTGGGCGGGTTTGACTTGATTTCAAGTTCGCAAGTTGGCTTAAGTTCTTCCAGGTCTAATCGGGTATGGATTGAGAAAATTGTGTTCAAAACCTAAAATTTTTGGATGAGTTTGGTTTAATTTATCAGGTCACAAATTGACAGGTATAATCTTCCCACATAAAACCCCTCCATAATGTCATGTTTATACATGATTCCACAAATACAACACCCATATCATATTGTCATCACTAAATTCAATGAAAATGTCATCTAAGGATCTAGAAGCTCTTTTTCTATTATAACATCATCTTCTAGGCTTGTGATTTTCTCTTCTAGGTGTACATAATTTTTGCTCCTTTTTTTTGTTGGAACTTTGAATTTAGTGGGTATGAGGTATAAACTGAGATTTAACTTTTAAAAAAAAAATTTCTGTAGAGAGATTAATGAACTTAAATGCTTATATTATTTTATTTATTTATTTGTAGGTGAAACTGAAGATAAAAGGATATACATGTTGTGGAGTCATTTTCTACAAAGGTGTTTGGCCAACATCTTAACTAATATGTTGTTGGTGTTGCTGGTAGACCCAAAAGCGATTGACCAAGATGAGGGCTTTTCTTCTTTTCTCCTACCAAGCTGTAGAAACCGAAAATGGTGAATTGAATGTAATTTCAAAATTCTATGGTAGTAATTAACCCTAAACCGAAATACCCTAAACCCTTAATTCCAATAACCTAAACCCTAATTAGCTAAACCAGAACCCAGAACCCAAATTCGTTTTAGATCTCAAATTCGTTTACAAAATTAGATGACAGAAGAAGAACTGAAGAAACGAAGAATCCAAATTCAAGAAGACAACAGAACCAAAAAAAGAAGAACTGAAGAAACGAAGAACCGAAATAGAAGAAGACAGAAGAACAAAAACACAAGAAGAAACGGAGAACCAAAATGAAAAAGAAGAAGAAATGAACGGGGGTTTTAATAACGACTTTTTTTTTTTTTGTTTTCTAACAAACAAAGGGCATTTCGTCCATAAAAAACCTTAATCAATTTGCCGCCTAAAACTCACCGGTGAATTCAAATATTTGGCCGGAAATTCACCTAATTATTACTAATCCTAAAACTTAGGGTACCTCGAAATTAGTTTTCAAAGGTTGGGGTACCAGAAAAACATTTCACCAAAAGTTAGGGTACCTCAGAGTAATTTTTTGTTTGAGTTTGAAACCAAGTATTCCGGTTGGTTTTGAGTTTATCCCTCATTATAATCAAGACAATAAGGTGGTTTGAGTTCATGCAATACCCTCTTTGAGAGGGAGAATAATGGAAGGCAATAACATGTAGTTCAGGATCTTAAAAAAACCAAAGAGTTGGCTTCACATTTAGAAGAGAAATAGAAGAGGAAGGATGATATTGGGAGTTTGGTATTGGCCAAGCCAAAAAGGCTATGTAGTTGACAAGAATATAGAAATTGAAGAAGTAAATCGAAGAGAGAGGGGAGAATGAAGGAATAGGTAAAGAGAATGAAGAAGAGAAAGAAAGAGAATGTAGGGGTATGGAGTGTGATATTAAAGGGGGAAACAAGGTCATTATTGTCATATGAAACATATTCGCATTGATTCAGGCAAGCTATATATTGGAATGTCATCTCCAAGTCAACTTTTTAAAATATAGGGAGTCTCGAGGTGGAATAAAAAACGTGGTGCCTTTTGAGTAATTTTTTAGAAGCATCTGTCACCTCTCAACCATATTTTGCCTTAAATTGTGCCTAAGAATTATTTGGTCCAGTTTCGCTCAAATCTAGTCACTAAATTAGGAAAAATGTCAATTTGTGCCACAAAAGTTCACCTCTGCTTCTTGCCTTCTTTTCTTTTCCTTCCTTCTTTCATGACTATTAATTAGTTTCATAATGAACCTAATTCTTAACATGAAGGCATTCTCATTCACACAAAACAATTATAATTTAACAAGAAAATATACAAAGTTGTAGCGCATGAATTCTGCAAACATACTCAAAGCAAATTTCTATCATTTCAAATTTTTCATCCTTTGAGAGAGATTGAGACAACATCCTTCAGGGTCTATCAATATCTATAGTTCAAGATCCCACTTTTTATCAACTAATTTTCCACAAATAAGTCCACATGCCCTAAAATCAAAATATATCTTAAGCAAACAAGATAAGTATAGAAACCAAACTCCTTTTACAAGACAACTATATCCAAGCATTTTAAATGCTAATCATAAGCCAACAATATTCTAACCCAATACAAATAAAATCAACATTTATTGAAAGAAATATGAGACAGTAACCATAAGTCATCACCAATTCTACATATTTAAACTAACAAATGTTAAGAAGTTGAGAAGAAATTGGTAATGGCAATAACACTTTTTCTCTTTATTACTAGTTAGTTAGCATAGTCATAATCTATTTGATTTTGGTATCCTTGTTTGCGTATGACTCAGTTAGATAAGTTGATAAGTTTGCGATCCAAGCAGTTTATTTCATCTCTTACAAATTGTCCTCTTTTAGTTTATTATGGTATCAGAGCCTCCGATATCCTAAACGCATGTACATTGAAAAGGAGGAAGATGAGAATAAGATGAATCCACCTCAACCACCGAAGTTGATCATTAATCATACATCTCCCTACTATCTTCATCCCTCTGATGGCTTAGGAGTCATCATCACAGTCGTTATCTGTGACAGGACCAATTATGATTTATGGAAAAAGACTGTCACAACTCACAACTACCTTAAGATCAAAGAACAAATAGGGCTTCATTGATGGAAAACTCACTGAACCTAACGTTAGCAAATGAGCCGATCTCTTTAAGCTCAAGCTTGGATTATGGTGAACACAACCATATGCTCATGGTTCTTGAATGTCATCACCGAGAAGTTACGGCAGACTATGGCACAGTGTCATATTTCCAAAACAATGTGGGAGAACATCAAGAAGAAGTTTTCAATTATCAACATACCCAGAAAACATGAATTGAAGGCTAAGTTGCAAATTATAAGAAAGAAGATTACTATTGTAGAGTACTATTCCATCCTCGTTAGTTTATGGAATGAATTGGAGGCTGTCACTACTCACCACCGTTGCACATGCGGATAGTGCAAATGCAAGATAGAGAAGAAATTGTTGATTGAGGCATAAGAAGAGAAAACCCATCAATTTAAGATGGTATTAGACGACTTAAGGTTTGGATCGATTCAAGGACACATCCTAGTTATGAAACCTCTACCCAATATCGATAACGTATTCAACTTGGTCCAACAGGAGGAGAATCACCGGTTGCTAATAAAGAGACGAAAAGATAAGCCGTCAATTGCGGCGTTGGCCGCCCAAATCAGATATGGGAAACCAACCAGTGGCAAGTAACCGTATTGCACCCACTGCGGTAGAAACAACCATGATGTCTCTAGTTGCTTTGAGATTGAGGATACCTACCAGACTGGGTTATGTTTGGCAATAGAGGACGCGACAGTAATATGATTTAATTGTAAACAAAGAGGTTCTGCTTTAATTTATCTAACAGGAGAGAGAGAGAGAGAGAGAGAGAGAGAGAGAGAGAGAGAGAGAGAGAGAGAGAGAGAGAGAGAGAGAGAGAGAGAATTGAACAAGTTAAAACAAGAAAACTATTTTGCTACTTCCAACCAGGGGCGGATCTGGTGTGTTATCAGTGGAGTCAAGCAACTCCACTGGAATTTTGAAAAACAAAGCATTAATATATAGATATATATATATATATATATATATATATAAATATATATATATATATATATATATATATAAGAGCTCAGTGGTTTGAGCGCCTTGGAGGTTGAGGGGGGTCGCGTGTTCGATTCCCAGCCATGACACCTTGACACCAGGGTATTGCGTCTTACTGTGTACCCGTGACTCACCAGCCGCGCCTAGATGGGTGGAGGCGTTGGCACGTGGGGTTGCCTGCGGAGGTTTGAGCACCTCTTCGGAGGTACAACTCCCCGAAGATGTGGGTTTCTCCTCACGTTAGTCCAAATATATATATATATATATATGTATGTATAATTCAATATATTTAGATTAATTGTGACATAGAGCAATAAGTCTTAGATAATCCAACAGTTAGCATGGGTATTAAGTGTTGAAAGGTCCCGAGTTTGATGCTTGCCAATCTAAATTATTAGATTTTTAATATTGGCATTCTATGCTTTTTTCCCCCTCATGGCCATTTTTTTTTGGAAAACAGTTAGGTATTATTCCAATCATGGGAAATGCCAAAAATCAAATATGATATCTATACATTGATTGTATTTTCTGGATTTGCTATTTAAATATAAAGTCCTATCCCTCAAGTAATGATTTACGGTTTTGAACACCTGCTCCGGACTTTCCTCCTTGCTCCTGAATTTTTTTTTTGTTTCTAGTCATCCACACGTGGTAATGTAACTGTTGAGACCAACTGCATGAAGCTCCTTGTTCCAGCGAGCGCATTTCTTATTCTTGATCCTGTGCCACCAGTGATCCCAGTTTGAAGCTTCTGGGAGATCAAGCCATTACTGCAACTTATGTCTGATGGGGACAGTGTAGGAGCAATCAAACATTAGATGTGAGATTGTCTCCTCATGCCTTGAACACATAGGGCAGGAGCCATCTATCTAAGGTTTATATTTCTTTATTCTGGCTCGAATTGGAAGTCTTCCATGCATGGTGAGCCATGCACAGACTGAGTGTCGTGGGGCAGAGAGTTTGTTCCATACTGTTATGGGCCATTCCCAGTTGCTACTCGCCCCTTGCAGTTGTTTGTAGCCTTCCTGGACTTTATAGGTTGGATGAGCAACAAAAGTTTGTTTGAGCTCATCCTTGACCCTACAAAGTTTCTTGAAATACCAACACGAGTCAAATTTTGGGCTATAAGCCCACCAATCACCCTCTTTGATATATTCTTCATGCACCCACTTTACCCATAAGGATTCCTTATGTTCAGCAATAGCATGTACCTGCTTATATATTAAAGCTTTATTCCACTGATGAAGATTATTCATCCCCAAGCCTCCTTGTTTTTTCGTCCTACAAGCTTTTGTCCAATTGATGGGTGGTGGCTTTCACTGGCCTTTTGAATTCCAGAGGAAATCCCTACAAATAGAGGTAATCTTTTCAATGACAACTGTAGGGATTATCATGATTGCTGCCCAAAAAGAGAAGATCCTCATTAGTACATTATTAATAAGAACAACTCTTCCCGCATAGGAAATATTAGCACTGCCCCAGCTGCGGATTCTTGTAGTGATTTTCTCCACCAATTTGCTGCAATCCAATTTGCTTAATTTTCCATTAGTGATAGGCATACCAAGGTACATAAAAGGCATAGTCCCTTCTCCATATCCAGCCTTGCGAAGAATATTCTCTTTAATTTCTTGGGATACTCCTGTCATTATAACAGTTGTTTTTGAAGCATTTGCAGTTAGACCAGAAGTGACCTTGAAATGATCAAGAGCTTTTGTGACTAAATCTATGGTATTTATATCCACTGCTGTGAAATGATCACGGCAAATGTTGTTTTCTATCATTCATAAGATACTATTTGAATTTCAAAAGTCTTTGTCTTTCAATCTCTCTTTCTGTCTCCCTCTCTCAACTCAACCTCTACTGATTTATTAACATGATTTTCCATAATTTATTTTCAATTCTTAAGGCATTCTAATATTTGTAATTCTCTTCTAGCTTAATTCGAGTGTTAGTTTTAAAATTGATTCGTTAAATGAGCTAACTTTTAGTTAATTTGTTTAATATTATTTTCACAACTAATATTAAATTCGCTATTATAATTTATGATAGCACTTACATTTTTAGTCACCGCAGCACCACTACTAGGTCGCCGCTGCCGACACATCGGGAAGCACCAACATATCCATGACCCAACAAGAGCTTCTTGTTCAACTGATTTTTTCCCTTCTATTATGACTTTTTCATCTCTTTCACTCTAATTTGTGAATTTTGTGGGATAAATTCTGAAATAGAACTCAATTTTGTGGAGTAGAATTATGTGCACTGTCAGGTTGGGGAAGGATGGGATGAAAAAAGCAATTTCGTCTAAACAGTCGACGCACAAGCCATTTCTGAAAAAGAGGAAGCTTTTTTCAATTGAGATGGAAGATGGATGGAGAGATTGCCAAATTGCGTTATGCCACTGTTTTGGCACTTCACACTAAAAAAAAAACTATTTTGACACCAAACAAAGAAAAAAGAAAAGTTGAAGACAAAGATTAATTACTAATCAAATTGAAAGTTATTAAACTAATTAATATTACAATGACTAATTATTAAGTTGAAAAGATTAATTATAACTAATAAAAATATCAACATTTTATCTCAATAATATATCCTAAAATACATACAATGACTAAAAAATAAAAATAGATTTGATTCCATTCCATAATTTCTCACCAAACAGTAAAACTGGAATTCAATTCCATTCTAGTTTTTCTCCAAACAACTTCAGTTTTGGATTCTAATTTCATACCCATTCCATTCCTAAAATCTCTCCAAACAGGTCCTAAGGGTTATTTACCTATCTTTCTCTCGCTCTCTCTTCTGTTCAAACGCTTCTCCTCATCCTACTTTTCCTTTTACCATCTCTCCAATCAGTCAACCTTCACAAGCTACCCTGATGGTGTTGATGGTAGTGATGGAAAGAATGAAGATAGTGCTATGGAAGAGGCTCGCGGTGACATGGGTGATTACACTTAATATATATCCACGGATAACCTCATATGCTATCTATGATTACATTTAACAGATACCAGAATTATGAGCAGCTCGAACAATTAATAAAATTTTTTTAAAAAATTAAATAAATAAATTATTTTAGTCCTCACTATTCTTAGAAATTAATCTCTTATCGTCTTATTGTCCTTCATGTCCTTTAAGGTCAATTAGCTTCTTGGGCCATCCTTTAAGGTAAACAACCCTAACCCTAAATCATAACTTAGGCTGGGCCTAGAAGAGTTGTGAGAAAAAAGCCCATTTATGTGGAAGAATTGGATTGCCCAGCGCTATGTTTATGTCATTCACCCTGTTGTAGTGTATCTATCAGCTTCTCCGAGCAGCTAGCGAATACCCTAAGCTTCGGTAATGGGGAAAGAGGCGCAGCAGAACCAGTACACTGTCGAGGAGCTTGTTGCTCTCAATCCCTACAATCCCGACATCCTTCCTGATCTCGAAAACTACGTCAATGACCAGGTCCCCTTTCTTTCTCTACCTTGTTTTTTGTTTGCACTTCGGATTACTCTGTTGTCTAACTTTGATTAACAGATGAACTCATGTTTCGTAAGAATATTCTAATTAGTTGTATTATCTATGCCCAATTTTTTGTTTATCCATGAATACATTCACGTATTGTTGATGTTGGCGTGGCCGATGTTTTTATTTTCAATGTTGATCAGGTTATGACTGGATCTTACAGTCTTGATGCAAATCTCTGTCTACTGCGGCTTTACCAGGTATTTTTCCAAATATGTTCCAGTTTTATTGGGTGGTATTTTCTTAAACTTACATTTTTTGGTGTCTTGGTGGCTTTCTTCTATGAATGCTTAATCTTTGCTTACAGTTTGAACCTGAGAGGATGAGCACCCAGATTGTAGCCCGTATTCTGATTAAGGTCTGGTTGCTGCTTTTCTTCTGCTTTGTGTCGTTTTTGTAGAAAATACTCATATAATGCTTATTATTTTTGGCTTCTACAGGCTCTCATGGCGATGCCGGGTCCTGACTTCAGCCTTTGCCTTTTTCTGATTCCTGAAAGAGTGGTATTGTTCTTTTCTTGTGCTGCTTTCAGGAAAATGTATTATCTAATTCTTCGAAGTTCATACTTCACTCTCATGCCTGATCTACGGAAGTGCCAACGCTTTGTTCTGGAGTAGTTTTATTTACACAATAGCATAAGCATCTTGTTCCAAATTGCCAATATTGTGGATATTCATGTAACCTGCTAATTCATTAGTTCTCATATACTGATATTCACTGCCATTATTGTTCTGTGAACTGATTTTACTGCATTATTTTGGGCAAAATTCTAGCAAATGGAGGAGCAATTTAAGACCCTTATTCTCCTTTCGCACTATTTGGAGGTATGTTTCAATGCACCTGTTTTGAATATGAAATGTCTAGGATGCATTGATCTATTGTGACATCTTGTTTTTCTAGTTTGGTTGTGGTAATAATGGCAACTTAATTTTATGCAGACAACAAGGTTTGGTCAATTTTGGGAAGAAGCATCAAAAAGTCGTCATGTCCTTGAAGCAGTTCCAGGTAGATTGCTAGTGAATACTCATTAACCATTTTAGCCTTTTGCATCAGTACTTTTGGGAAATTTATAAAAATAGTAATTGATGCAAGAAAGTTGGCATTTGTTTGCCATTGTTGTGATTATTTTGATTTCTTCTTAGTAATTGAAACAAAATTGACTTTTTAGCATCTGATTCCACAGATAAAGCAAAATGGCCAATAGTTGATTTTACTTTAATATGATTCATGATTCTCTCTCTTGTATGGTTCCAAAATATAGGAAGATTATATTAATGTCCTAGAGATTCTTAGTATGATTGCGGAAAAGACTTGTTTTGTATCACTTCAAGTTAATGCATTTTGTTGCTCTTTCGTTTGCTTCATGTTTAGTTAGAAACAATTGGAATGAACAACTGGTAATTGTACCTATTATATGCGTGAATGGGACATTAGAATGTACGCGGAACGTAAGGGAACCACATAATCACACACCAGCATATGCTTTGCTATTATTGGATAGTGTTAAGGCGCAGTCATCCTTCAATGTTGTGCTACATTGGGATTAATTGAGGAGGGCTTTATTTTTGGCTAATGTAAATGATGTTGCAAGACAACCATCCACCTCCATGCTGCTATTGGGTATCTTATTCTTAGGTACATTGCTTATTGTGTTGTGTCATTTTAGAATCTGGTTCAAATACCCATTGCGTCTTTGTAGATGGATAATAGTTAATGGTCCCTTCCCCACTTTTTGTTTTATTTTTGGTGGATTAAATGGCTCAAGTATGTGCCTCTCTTCAGGGTATTAGACATTATTTCCAAGTATACTACTAAATAGACATTTTATCTGCAAAGGGATGCGTACAAAAATAATCATGCCCCTAAGCTCTTATGCATAGTTTTCTCTGCATGATTCGAGAGACATCTTGAATTCTTGATACTCCTATTAAGCACTAGGCTGTAAGCCTGTGCTATGCAACAGTCTCAAAATAGAGCTTAAAATCCTCTTAGCGATAAAGCCTTGTCCTCACTTATCGACATGTTTGTCTCTTTCTAAGTATACCACCAATTAGCTCGAGGAACCAATTTACAAAGACCAAAAACCTAACTACTCTTCAATCCTATCCTTTACATTCCCTTATAAGTGTGTATGAAAAGGTGATCGACTATGATATTTTGTAGTAAACATGTGGTTTGGTAGACTTCAAAACCCTTTCCAATCTCATCCCATGTCATCATTTTGAGCCTTGCCTTTTTCTTATAGGGGGTCTAGTGCGACGGGGTTGAGTTGAAATGCATGGACTTTAGGGGATGTTTCCTTTCAAATGCAGTAGTGAATATTAACCTTTGACCTCTCTTGGTGGGTGATGAACCTCCCACCAGCATTGGCAGTTTTGGTTTATAGTTCCTTAATATATCATAATAACTTGCAAGGACACTAGGATTTTTTTATTTTTGTTTGATCATTGGAGTTTTAAATCAGCATGACATAAGTGGAAGACTAGGCATGAAAACTTTATGGTGTAAAGTGCATAACCTTCAGTGAGAGGCCATGTTCCTTGTGTACTTCTGCACTTTTATCAGAAATTGAAGTTAACCTTCAGCAAGATGTCAAGTTCCTGGTGTACTTCACACATTTATGAAAAATTTGACACTTAAACTTTGGCAAAAGGCCGAGTTCCTGCCTGATTTACTTCCACACTTTTTGCAGGGTAGTATTGTGGTTGCTAACAAAACATATTCTTGTAGGTTTTGAGCAAGCAGTTCAAGCATATGCAGTTCATGTTCTGTCGCTCACTTATCAACGGATTCCAAGGACTCTTCTTGCTGAGGTATGCAGTATGATTCTAGTAAACTGAATTCTCCAAACCAATAAAAATTGTGGGAGTCAACAATGCAGTCATGAGGAACTTGGGAGTCTTGTCGGTTTGTCTCATGTGTTGTCAATTTTTCTGTTGCCTGAGTCAGGCTATCAACATGGAAGGTCTATCCCTGGACAAGTTCCTAGAGCATCAAGCATCTGAAAATGGATGGCTTATAGAGAAAGTTCCAGGCAAAGGTCAGGTGATTATCCTTCCCCGCAATGAGTTCAATCATCCAGAATTAAAGAAAAATGCTGCTGACAACATTCCGCTGGAGCATGTTACCCGCATATTTCCTATTCTAGGTTGATTCTGGACGTGCTCTCGTCTGGGAGTGTTTTTGGTCTCTTACCTGTTGCCATTTAGTTTTTGTTTGCTATTTTCACTGTCTGGGCAGTACAGGAGTTAACAGGTGGCGTCTGAGTGCACTGCTCACTTGTTATAATGCTGATACAGATACATCATTATGTTCAGTTTCTCTTCTCCTGTTAGTTTTAACTCGGAAGTGTACCTCAAAGTTGTAGTTAAAGAGATATTCCAAGGATGAGTCGGATGACATTGCTGTTTGTTCTTTTCTTTTTCTTTTTTCCTTTTGCTATCAACATAGCTTCAAAGTTTTGTTGATGCCTCCGAGGATAAAAAGCAATGTACTTTATTAGCGCTACACAAATTTTGCACAATATACTGCCTCCAACTTTTCACAAATTTCCTCGTTTTTATTTACTCGATGATGGAAAAGAAATAATTTTGCCTACATATGTAATAGGAAACCTTCCATGAGAAAAGTTTATATTATTTACAAGAAATACCAATGAAGAGAACCTTCCATGACAAAAAAAAACCTTTTGAAGACCTAAATTGTTAAAATAGGTTTGATCTGACAGGGAATCGGCTGATCAGTTGAACTGAATCAATTTTGAGGTTAACCGAGTTATCTAGTTCAATCAGCAAAATGTAAAAACTATTGGCCTGGCTAATCATCGACCTGTTAGATCTTATCGTCTTTTTATATTATTAAAAGAAGGAAAAACAGAACACGAGAGCTTGCATTCACCGTCCACGCTTCGGCCTTCGTTGCTCCTCTCCCTCTCTAACTCGCTTCGGCCTTCGTTACTCCTCTCCCTCTAACTCTCACACAGTTTGGGTCTTGCATCTCCTTGCTGTTGTGGACATTTTTCGTTTCTTTCAGACTCAAATATTCACAGAATGGAGAATTTGCTAGAGTTTACTTTTTATTAAAACATTTTAGGGATTATTTGTACATTTTAAGAATTGTAAAATCACATTCCTTTTACCGTAGGCGTTTTATGAATAACTAAGCTAAGCTTTGAGAGCGAACATCTACTCGTTCGAACTCCCGAGGATTAATTCAATCGGTTCATAAAATGTTGAGCTCGGAAGAAGGCAACTTATGCAGCACTATTTAAAAACATACAAGAGTACCATAAAGTTGCATCTTATTGTAAAACCATGATAAACGCAATTTATGTCATCCAAATGTGATTTCAGTTTGAAGGAGTCATACTAGACTTTTTAAGGAGAAAATCCAAAACAACCCAAAAAGATAAGAAAAGGACTCTGCATACGATCCAAGAAGTGGATTCGGGGGTAGGGTTACAGACTTGAAAGGTAACGACCTTTGAGTCTGCCTTTCGCTTTAGGAAAGACTCTACTAGAAGTTTGAAAATGTGCTTTTAATAAGGTTTTGAAGGAAAGTAAACTTAAGCTTTACATAATCAACTCATTCAGCATGCAAAAATGAGCATTTCTACAACATGGATACAAGAACAATTACAAACAGAACCGAGAACAAACAGTAAATAAAAAAGCACCTAGAAGATGGTATTTTTAGAGGAGCTCTGCCCAACCTTCCTAAATGCTTGATTCTGCCTTGGATTACTTATAGGTCGATTAGACTATAAGTGTTGGTGAGAAGATTGGTGTTGTTCTGTTGAGGCAAAAAGGGACAGATTTGGGGGGTGTATGAATTTAAAGGCCAATCGGCCTATAAACTGAAAGAGGCTTTTTGGGTTTTTTTGGTGATGTTTTTGGGGTGTTTTGGATGGTTTATAGTACGGTTTTTTTTAATGTTTTAGAGATAAGAATGAAACATGAAAGTGTATGAGATTAAGAAAAGAGAGAGTAAGAGACGTTAGGATGCTTTAAGAGATGATTAGGGTTTGAGAGGAAGAAAAGAGGTTTCAAAGAAGGTCCCATCTCTTTGAGCTAAGAGGGCTCTATTTATACGCAAGTAAGGCTGAATTCGGAATTTTGGATTGCTAGGGGGAATGAATTCAACCATGCTTGAGCACCAAGGTCAAACATCGAGTCAAGCTTAATCAGACCTCGTAAAAACCGATCGGCCTTGAATCAAACCTTGCACGTGTTTGCTTTGGACAGTGTTTGAAGTGAGCTGAATGTGAGTTCAAGCGTAGGCCGATCAGACTATAAACACATCATGCTTTGGACAGTGTTTGGATGGTGCTTTGACTTGAGCTGAATGAGGCTTGACTTCAATTAAAGGCCGATTGGCCCTTATTTATCACGTGCCATTTATTTGTGATTTTTGGACGGTGAAGCTTGGTAATATCGACAACAATATTTGAAAATGTGATGCATAACACCTATGTAGACTTTGCATAGTTTGCATGGCTAGGGTTTGATGCTTTCTTACGTAAAAAGGCATACGCATGGCTAGGGTTTGCATGTGAGCGTTGCATGCAGAAATTTTATGTAAACTTGTGCATGTATTATGCATGCATGCAAGTCTTAGGCCCTAGGTTCCCTTTGTTTTCTTATTTCCTAATAAAAGTACATGAAAAGAGTAACAAAAGTTACATTAAAAGTACACTAAATTACGCTAAAATACTTGGTGTCTACAGATAGCCTCCATTTTGGGTGAGCTCGAATAGGACGAAAATCAAAGTGTTCTTGACAATTGGAAACCAATTTGAGGATATGACTTTGGAATGCAAAGCCTGGACTACTCTCGAAAGATGGAAGTCCTGTGTCTGAGTGTTGATGTTGATAGTAGGCGAGAATGACGTCTTACTTGACTGTTAAATGGAATTGTGCCGTCAAAGGCTAATCTTAGGCGATAATAATGCCCTGCTTGACAATTAAATGGATTTGTTCCATTAAAGGCTTTGAAAAAGTTCGTTTCTAGACTTCTTAAATTATTTCCTCCTCTCTGGTATAAACATTGCATGTCTTGAGGTTTGATCCTCAACTTTGGAAAGGATCAACATCTTCATTGAAACCATGCACCGTGCACAAAAGGAAAGGATAAGTCCCTTTAATAGTCGAGCCATCATCTTAGGGACTATGCATGTGTTGGTCTTTGTGGCATGCATGATGGGACGTACGTGAGGAAGAAGACAAAAGCAAGCTTATAGGTCGATCGATTTTCAAGAGAAGAGGAATCTTTTTGTACTTTCAATACAACTTTTTGCAGACCATGACGGAGACCATTGAATGCAATTATTGTAGGCCTTATTGTAATTCGATCAACCTTTATTTTCTACCAATGATAATGTGCCACGTGGCAATGTGAGCCCTTCTCCTTTGGCTTATAAAAACCGAATATGGAGCTGCTTCCTTAATGCCTCAGACGAATTCTTGCTCATTCTTGCTTTCTTCTTCATTCTTCTAAAACTCTCTTAGCTTGTGCTTTTACTCTTTCATTTCTTGAAAAATGGCTCCTTGGTGGAGAGATTGACGCCGGACTACCCAACTAGTTGTGTAAGAACGTCCATATGCAAGGATCGTGTAACGGGAATACCTGAGTAGGGAGTTCATGCTCGCCCAATTGGTCTTTTGCCATGAAGAACACGCTTGGTTTTTTAGCTCTCACTTGCCTATACAACTTGTATTATAGCATGTTATCTTTCCAAAATGATTTCCATGCCTTTTCTTGTTTAGTACTTTAAGTTTAATTCAAAATAAATGATTTTCTTTAAGCGCGTAGATGCCGAAATTTCCGTGCTTATTATTGCATATTTAAAATTCTACCAGGGAAATAACTTAAATTCTTCTGAAACTTGATTGCTCGACACCGTAAGAGGACTCCCTTAAAACCTGCGGGAGTTTTCAAGGAGTAGTTGACCTTGCCAAAGACCCGCATATAGGTGCTTTCTACAAGACTACCATAGTGGAAGCAGGATTTGGGCCCTTCTTTAACTGTTTGGAGATATGAAGGACCTCTGGAAAGAGGGTATTTGGTAGTGCTTCGGTGGAACGTTTCTAGCATACTACCAACTCATTCTATCTTCCAGATTGAGAGATGGTGGTTACGCCTCTGGATTTTGTGATGATCAAGGGGCTCAGTTGGGGCGACCAGCTGATAGAATTTCGAATGGAGGCAGATCCTAAGGTGATCGAGTACCTGCAACATGCTTCTTCATTGGTAGGTTTGAATAGGGTTCTTAGATACACTCACTTGCTCGCGATCCTGAAGAATCCAAACTTTGTAAACCCTCCTTTATCTCAACGACGATTCCTTTGTCTGGTGCATTTCATCAACGCCACTATTTTCGCCAACCATGGGGATACGATCACTCTTTTCTGGATGCATCTTCTGAAGTATGATGCAATGTTCACCTTGAACTGAGTTGTTGCTAGTTACGCCCATTTAATTATAGGGATGCGGGTTGCTTGTCGCCCTACAGGTAGCGACATGGTAAGCCATCCGAGGATTACTGAGCAAAATATGCTCCATCTTGGGAGCAGCCTTCGGCGAGTCTGGGAGGTATGCTCCTTGACATTTTTAGTAATTTTTATAGTTTGCAAAAATTTCTTTTTATCTCATTAAGGTATTTCATGTTGTCCAGGTGTTGAACTTTGAGTATTTGATTTTAGTGATAAGCGGTACCAGCTGTGCCGACCGACGCATTCCTGCTACTCGGAGGTGGGCTAACTCCAAGTGGTACCATCAGCCAAACTTCCATTTCAAGAATTTGAACAACCTATGGAGGATCATTTATTTGTTGAGGTCAATAAGGATCTTTTCCTCTCTTCCTTTCTTTCCGGCTCATTATTTTGCACTCTGGCTCTTTCTGAATGCGCGACACTACGCTACAAGAATACAGTTCTCGACTTCCATGGGACGACTTCCAACTAGAGGGCTTGTATTTTGACATCAATAAGACGAGGAGGGCCAGCCAGTCACGCTTGCTGCTAAGGGTCCTTCAGGGCCAATATTTTATTTGGGGGCCGGAACGCTTTTTCTTCCAGCATACTGGGGAGTGGCCACCCCAAGTACCTATAGATACTCTCGAGCTCATCTTGGATAGGTAGGACTTGACTCAGGAAGAGATGACTCATCTCATGAGAGGTGAGCCAACTGAAATGTTAATCGTCCCTGCTGACAATTTAGAGGAGGTTGTTGCTCGTCACAGAGAACGTCTGGCTTTTGTTCGGGTAGACTTTTCTCTTTTTTTTATTACCCATTATTATTCCCAGGCCATTACTAACAGTTTGCTTGTCTGTAGTTGGGAGGATATTATGATCCTCTTCTTGACCATAATGCAAAGGAACTTAAGGAGAAGGAGGTGGAAGAGGATTTGTGTATTTTAGCATTACATACCTTACTATTTCCTCGTTTCTATTTGTGTATTCATGTTATGTTAAGAGAATGCATTATCGCACGGGAGTTCATTGCTCAGAATTTTGAAAATGGGCAATACTGGGGTCCCCAGGCGGTTTTGGAGGATGATGCTCATGATGCTCAATCCTATATGCCGCCACCTTCTCAGGATTCACATGCAAGCATGAGGCAATCTAAGAGTGCTTCAAGACACCCTCCTCGTCACTTGTCTTCTGGGGAAACGAGTAGGGGGTCTCACCGCTCGAGTCGTGGCAAAGACCTAGATCAGAAGTCGATCCAAAAGATGGATCAACATTTGATGGAGAGCGGTCGAATTCCCGTCCTAGCTCTTCTTAATCTTCAGGTGAAAGAAAGAGAGCCTTTGATATGCAAGAAGTCATTGTGGAGGACTATTCAGAATCGAGTGGATTCCGAGATTCGATGGATAGGGTACCTAGCCCGTGGGTGCCTTAGTACCACCCTCAGTCCATCGCTCCTTATAGCCAGCCTCTTGGAGATTATGGTCAAGGTTATCCAGACACAAACTTCGGACCGTACGACACACCTTCATGTCAGTATCTACCCGAGCATTCTGTTACACAAGCTGAAACCCAGCCTGATTCATTTGCTGATGCAGCTTTCTAGAACATCTTTGGCGGCCGTGAAGCCGGCGGAAGCTCGAGCATGAACTATTAGGCATCATCGGTAGGGTTCCAATTATTTTTATTTTAATGCAACATGTATGCAAGATAATGTATAAGCTATGAATGCATTATGCAACAATTTTTATTTTTACGTTTTATATGATGAAGACATGTTAATGCACAAACAACACTTCTTTTATTTGAATGCAAAATGCAACCTACATGAAAAACCCTAGTTTTAACCTATTTTTGACATATCTCAAGGATTATGAAAATAGGAACTGAGCTCAAACTTTCCAACTAAGATGGGCCTTAAAGTCTTGCATTAAGCTTATTCGAGCATCACCTACGCGCAAAAGCCTTGTATGCTCACTGTCCACCCTAAATGCATCAAGTAAAATTCCATGCATGCTGAGTATGAAGGCCGATCGACCGTTAGTTTACCGTGCATGTACATTCCTTCTCCATCCACATGTTGTACATGTGCATGCATGAGAATTTTGGGACATTGAATCTATGAAGGTCGATCGACAATGAATGTTCATCAGTCCTTTCCATACGTAACTAGATGCATGCTTCTTTTTCCTTACAAATGCACTATGGCCGATTGTCTTTCACACGTAGAGTGTGAATCTGCTCAATTTCATGAACCATCGTGACTCGTATGGGATCCAACACATCACTATTTAAGTACGACCCCAGAACTCTTATGCCTACTTTACCATTACCCCTTTTCCTCTCAAAACAACCATGGCCTTTGAAAAGAAACTCATTTCCTGGATGAATGCTCTTACTAAAATCGAAAAAACACCTTTTGGTCTATTATAACATCACGTTACTTATGAGCCTCAAACAAGTCATAATTTGTTGGGACTTCCTCAAAGCGGCTCTCAAATTTTGGGACCGATAATTTCACGTATTTCGATTCTTATGGAAAGAACTATGCCCCCTCTTAGAAGAATGAGCTTGTATGCTCGATTTGACCTTTACGCCCCTCCTACTACTCCAACTTTGAACCACAAGCATTGGGAGAAATTTGAATAGTTGACCAATTTCAACCATCGAGCCTTAGATCATATCTTATTAGGTGATATGGTTGACCTACAAGCAATGATGGAGTTTTTCCAATCTTCTGAGGCACTTCGACTTCGATTAGCAATGAGAGTTCGAGGCCTCATTTTCTATATCCTTGCTGATTTTTATTTTATCATGGAGGTTTGGGAGTTGCACCTCTTTCATTAATTCATATTGTAGATGAAATGACTCGAGCTTATAATCTCTCACCGATGATGATCGCAGAGACTGTTCTTGACTTAGATTTCTGGAGTTAAAGCAAAATTTTTCGCGGAAGCCCCTTGCTTTACAAGTAATTTTCCTTCAGTGTTTTTTTTGTTTGTTTTTTTTATATATTTTTTTCCTGATTGAGCATGAAATCACAAATTGTTCCATGTTGAATCATATACGGATAATGTTCCAATTGTAACTTTTTTTTTTAAATGCAACCAGATACTAATTCTTCTTCTCTCTTGTAGATTTGGCTCATGGAAGATCTACACATGGTGTACTCCCCCATGATAGCTTCGAAACTAGCGAATTTTGCCAAAGAAAGAGGAAGTATGATGCGCGTAGAACCTTTGATGAATGGGTCTCCTTCTTGAAGACCACAAAGAAATTCAATGGTGTAAAATACGATTTTGTTTAGGCTCATTTTCGAGCCTATAAATCGCCTTTCACTTAACACTTTTATGGATCTCGCAACAAAGTATCCAACTTATGTTAGTTTTATCTCTTTTTTAGGTTTCAATTTTAAAATAAACATGTGGCGAAAATGACCAAAACGAGTCAAAAAGGCCAAGCCTCGTAGCAAAAGGAACCAAGCCCGGGCCAGGATAAAGACCCGGGAGGAAACCAAGACACTCCAAGAAAAAGACGAAGGTGAAATCAAGCCCCGAGGCCAAGAGGGAAACTTCAAAGATGAGTAATCAGGGGAGTCACGGTGTGACACCACATGTCACAATCGTAAATCCCCCATGAGAAACAAGGCCAAAGAACAGAGGGAAGTCACGTCTGTGACTGACGAGTCACGGTCGTGACTATCAAGCATTTGATTTCCACCCACAGTATGCTCACGAGCACAACGGTGAGTGTCACGCCGCTGATACTCAAGAAGATGAGATTTTGTAGTGCGTAAAGTCATGGGTGCGACAAGGAAGTCACGCCCGTGACCCTTGAAGACTCATCTGTCACTCTCGGGAGCTACCTATATCATGACCATAAAGCTTAAAGACCAAGAGCCCTGCCCAGATTTGTCACAGCCGTGACAGATGAGTCGTGCCCGCGACCGCTCCTCTGGAATAGTTTTGAGAATCACCAAAAAGGAAGTCAAGGTCATCACTCGCTTGCACTCCCGCGACTCAACTGTTGTGACGTCTTATTTTAAGGCAAAACGACTGCGTTTTGTTTATTGAAGTCATCCGTATAAATACTTTGAGCTGCCATTTCATTTAGACAACTTTCATTAGCAAATTTATTAGGGTTAGCATTAGTTTCTAGGCTTATTACTCTCTCTTAAGCACACTTTATTGCACTTTTAGCATTTAATCCAAGAATGATCTACATTTAAGCTTTTGGTATTGTAGGACCCCGGAGAAAGGTGCCAGAAAGGAATTTTCCTGTTGTGCTACTTAAATGTGATTGGGATCCGACTAAGGTTGCTTAATCTTTGAAAAAAGATGTTTTTTCTTTGAATAAAACTTTTTTATTCTTTAAGTATCCTGACTTTGTATACTCATTAAAGGACAAGCTCTTTGATCAATGAATACTAAATCATATCTATACCAGGACCATCACCATGGCCAAAAGGGGACTGAGGTCATTGGACTGACCTAGTAAGCCAGACAACTTTGCTAGGGTGTTTAGACCCAATTTTGTGTCTAAATACCGCCTAAATCCTTAGGCTTTTGACTTGTTTCGTGGTTTAATTTAATAACTTTTAATGCGTTTTTGATTATTTTGTAGGTTTTGGAGTTTTTACCGAAAACGTGGTAAAAAGAGCTATTTTAGAGCATTTTTGGTGATTTCAATGTGGTAGGACCGAGGCGGAGTTGACCCGGGATCACTTTCCCTACCTTTGGTGTCAATTAGTGAAGTAACACCCGTTACGACCCTCAAATCGGGCGTTAATGCTTCAGAAAGAAGGAAGAAACAAAGGGAAGGAAAGCATAGCGTAGCCCCCGCTACGCCCAGAACACATTTGGGGCCGAGTGGGACCGTACCCACGGTCATGATGACCGTAGCCACGGTGGGCATATGCAGAGGGTGAAGTGACCGAGCAAGACCGTACCCACGGTCTTGGGATACCGTACCCACAGCGCCGCGAAGCTCGAAATCGCCCTGCATTTTTCTCTCGTCGCGCCCGCGACCCCCTTGTTGCTGCGCGCTGTCTTCGGGCTTTGTATGCTGCGTTTTGGGCAAGTTTGATCCTTTGTATAAATAGTTCCTTTGTTGCGTTTTCAAAGGATTGGACTTTGGATTCTATTCTAGACTTAGACTTTATTTTCCAGCTTTGTACTAGTGAGTTTTAGAGAGAGATTAGTGAGAGATTAATCTAGGGTTTTGGAGATTTGTGTTTATTATTGAAGATTTGGGTATTCAAACAATTGAAAGATTGTTGGATAATCTTTTATTGCTTTCTCTTGTTCATCTACAGCATTTTGATAAGTATCCTCTTCCCTTAACTATTTTCTTAATTACCTTGCTAATTACTTTGCTTGTTCTTGATTTCTTTGCTTGCTATTTTGATTGTTTTGCTTGTTTATGGTTGTTTGATGTTAAAAATCATGTTTAGGTTTGGTTTGGATGTTGTTAGCGTAGTTTTTATCATGATTAGTGGCTAGAAACCCTATGGGTTAAGGGGTAATTAAGGGTGTGAATGGGTGATTAGGTTTGGGTTAGCAATATTAGTGAGTAATTAGTCGGGAAATCAATTTCCCATTCCTTTCCTTCCCTCAAGTGGGATGTATTTGGGTTCGAAAGCTCCCGAATACATCCAACACTTGCGTTGGAAGGTTTGAATCGGGATAGTTAGTACTCTACTCACGTAAGTGAATAGAGGCGAACTAGGAAATTCCGTTTCATTAACCTTCCAGGTCTATCGATGGACTTAGGGGAAGTTAATCCGGACTATCCTCGGAAGGGGAAGCTCGGTGGGTATTTTCTAACGGAATTGCCTCTTGATTCTCCCTCCTTGTTATTCCCTTGTTGTAAAATCCATTTCCTCATCCCCGTTTGCATCCCGAAAAGCCTCCGAAGCCCATTTTCCATTCCTTGACCGACCTTAGTTGTGTTTGTTGCGTTGTGACCCTTTTTCAAACCAAAAACCTTACCTTAGCAATCTCGACCCGACCATTGACTTAGTTTCTATGATCAAGGCCGCCAGCTCCCTGAGAAAGAACGACAAAACCGAGGTCCATAAAACCATTGTTACACAAAATGGCACCGTTGCCGGGGATCCAGCGCCCCTTGTTTTAGTTTCTTGGTTTTTGGTTATTTGAGTTTGCTTTCACGCTAGAAATTAGTTTGTGTTAATCCAAATAAATTTGATGCTTCTTCATTTGTACCCTTCTATCATATGTCGTTCCATCATTGGGTACGGGATGCAGTCCTATCACATTACCACCATTACCACCCGATGCTGTGTTCGAGTTTAAACCGCACTTACTTGAAGTCTTTGTAAGAAACCCTTTTCATGGGGACGATGCTGCTGGAAGTCCTATTGCTCATATTGATAAGTTCGAAGACCGGATTAATTTTATACACACTCTAAGGATATCATCAGAATATTTGAAGTTGAAATTCTTTCTTCTCACTCTTGCGGGGAAAGCAAAGATATGGCTACAAACATGTCCACCTGGTTTTTATTCTTCATGGGAGGCACTCAAAGGAGATTTTCTTCACCGTTTCTTTCCGGCGGAGGAGACACACCGACTTCAAGCAGAAATTTTGAGTTTCAAGCAAGGGCCAGGAGAGAGTCTTTTCGACGCTTGGGGGAGATTTAAGAGTCTTCAACGACAGTGCCCTCATCATAATTTACCGGATTGGATGTTGCTTCAGCATTTCTTTCATGGGCTTCGTGGTCTTCTTAGAGAATCTATTGATAATGTGTCCGGAGGGATGTTTCTAAAGAAGACTACGGAGGGAGCCAATATTTTTCTTCATGAGCTATCTCAAAATGTGCCCAGTTGGGGAGGCGGCCAAAATTCAGGAAATGGGGATGATTCTTTGGAACACAACCCCACTATCAAGCTTCTAATGGCTACCGTCCTTGATTTGCAAAAGAAGATGGTGAATGATGAAGTTTCCAACCAGTTGAACTTAGCCCGAGGTATGCAAACCTTGGCATCCACACCTATTCCACATCTCGAGCATCAATGTGTGGAGTATCGTCAAGTAGAACATGTGAATGCCATTTATTCCAACCAACTTTATTCCCATTCTTATGAAGGTGATGATCCTGGTTACACTACATTTGCCAATCCTATATTTGATCCTGTTTCTCAATTTTATGACCATCCTGCATACTTTCAAGAAGAGTTTTCACATCAACCCACCCCACAACCCCAATTTTCTCAACCATCCCAAGATTCTATGATTGAAAAGTTGTTGCAACAAATTGTGGCTAATCAAGAAAGTGAGGGTGCTCGCCTTAGAGACCTTGAAACCCAAATGACCCAAGTTGCTCAACAAGTATACTTTTCTCAACTCATTCAACCTCAACCTATCCAATGGGAGCAAGTTGAAGCCATTACCCTAAGGAGTAGAAGAAAAATTGAAGAACCTATGGTACTAGAGGAGAATGTGGAGGAGGAGAGACCTTTGGGAGAGAATGAGGGAGTTGTGGAGGATAGCAATGAAGTGGAGGCCTTAGAAGTTGAGCAGGCTAGGATTGAAGAAAAGGAGAATGCTGTTGTGGTTAATGAGGCCGAGGATGACGAAAAAGAGAAGTTGGAAGAGATGGTAGAGATTGAGAAAAGACGAGAGAAAGGAAAGGAAGTCTTGAGGGAGGATATTCATGTAAACCCATTGGAGAAACCCGTTTCATATAGACCTCCAGTTCCATTTCCCGAAAGATTGGTTCAACAGAAGAATGATGATAAATTCTCCAAGTTTACTTTGATGATGAAGAAGCTCCAAGTTAATATACCATTTCTAGATGCCATGTCGGAGGTCCCTTCATTCAAGAAACATCTCAAGGACCTTTTGACAAACAAGAGAAGAATCAAGGAGTCATCGACTGTTCATCTCACGGTTAGTTGCAATGCCATTATGGGAAGCAAGTGTCCCGAGAAACTAGCCAATCCCGGTAGTTTTTCTATCCCATGCTTAATTGGTGATATGAGGATCGACAATGCATTATGTGACTTGGGGGCAAGTGTTAGTGTCATGCCACATTCTATATGTAAGAAGTTGAACCTTGATGACTTGACCCCTACAACTATTAATTTGCAACTTGCGGACCGAAGTGTTAGGAGGCCCTTGGGAATATTAGAAGACATCCTGGTTCAAGTGGGAAGTTTCCTTATCCCTTGTGATTTTGTTATTTTGGAGATGGATGAAGATTGGAGAAGTCCTATTATTCTTGGTCGACCCTTCTTGGCTACCGCAGGAGCTACTATAGATGTGAAAAGAGGTCGTTTGTCTCTTCGTGTGGGGAGAGATCGTATTGATTTCGATATTGACCCTTCAAGAATGAAATCCCATAAAGAATCTCATTTTAAGGCCAATGCAGTGGAAGGCATCTTGGATGAACCCCAAAAGGAGTCTTATTTCCTTGAAGTTGAGCCCGATGATTGGGGAGAAATCAAATATCTAAGGGCTTCGCATCCAAATTTAAGCGAATTTGAGGACATTTACTATGATCATCCTCTAAAAATCATTCCATGGAGGAAGGAGATTTCTTTGAGTGAAACCTATGTTGAGTGCAACAAAGTCAGTGCGATGATTTTCAAAGGTCCTAGACCCGGTAAACCACTAAACACCAAGCTGAAGTTACTTTCCACTTCTATATCCTCATAGCCTACTAAGTTCTTGAGGAAGCAAGATTCGTTTCTACGCAAGGGTAGGAGGTGTTGGAAGAGAAGAAGGAAACGTTGGTGGAGGAAGCCAAAGAAAATGCTACCTGGATATCGTAGGCGGATGATTAGACTACCGGAAGAGTGTCCTATGACATCCATGAACCTCTTTGAGAATCATGGGAAAAAGAGGAAGAAGAATTGGTGGAAAAGGTTGATGATGTTTTTGGTTTGTGTCCCGAGAATTCCAAGAATCAAGTATTTAGGTCAAGCTAGGGACCTAAAACAAGCGCTTTATGGGAGGCACCCCATAATTTTTGAGTTTCTTATTTCAAATTTTTAGTTTTTTGCATTTTTCTAATTTTACTTCTTTTTCTTCTCTTTAATTTTTCTTTTTAGCTTTCTTTAGGTTTTTCTATTTTTTTTCTAGTCTTTTTAATTTTTCTTTATTTCTTTTTTTGTAATTTGAGGTATTAGTTCTAAGTTCAAAGGAAAAAGTTTGAAAAACAAAAGGGAGAGAAAAATGATGTGAAAAATAGAAAAAAGTTGAAAAAAAAAATTGAAGTTGGAGTGAAGGAAGAATGTGTGAGTGAGTGAAGTTTTGAAAATTAGATGAGTGTTGAGAGAGTTTGAGAGTTGGAAAATTTTAGATTGAATGTGAGGAAGTGTGAAAAATTGAGTGTTGAAGTATGATAACTTTTAGGAATTGGATTTTGATTGAAAGTTGGAGTTGGCAGCAGCCGTAGCAGACGCTACCCTCAGTGTAGCACCCGCTACACCGCACAACAGTCGTAGCAGCGCAACGTCCCGAAGCTCACCCCAGCTGCGGTAGAAAGCACCGCGTTCGGGTACCGCACAAAGAATGCCCAAAGACGCCAGCGCCAAAGAACGCGCCCGCTACCACACCGACATCATCGGCATTCTATTTCCAGCCCTAAATCCCCGATCTATTCTCACTTTTTCTCATTTATTTCTCACAAACTCGACCCTCATCCTCTCCACAAGCCCTAAGCGACTGCGAAGAGCTCTCACCCACTCACTTCAATCCCTCTCAGCTCTCAATTCGACTCACTTCCTCCTCCATTCTCGATCCAAACCCTAACTTCTCCTCTACTGTTGCGAAAATTTGCTGCTGGGATTCGATTTCTGCCCAGTTTCAGTCCCAAAGCATGCTACATTGCTCAAGTAATCGTTCCACACATCTAAATGAGGCACTGTTATTTGCAAAATTCTGGCCAAGTCTTGCTTTTGTTCATCATGAGTGGAAGGAGCAAGCGTTCACGAGACGAGGAAGCTCCTTCATTGCAACCGGAACCATCATCATTCACAAAGGATCGTTACCGAGCGCAAACGGCCACACTAATTCGGTGTGAACCAGATGCGGATGTGACTTTCCGGGATGAAGAGCATAAACGACGGTATGAAACGCTACAAGCACGGAAGATATGTGCACCAGATATTTATGATGCGGCGACAATCGAAGCCATCCATTGCAAGTCGAGCTTCGATTATCTCATCGGTGTTCTTGGTTGGGGGTATTCATCATGATTGACGAATCAATTGTGGACCAACCCATCCTCGAATTTTTAAGTTCCTTGAAGGTTCACGATGATGGCATGAAAGAAGCGCATTTTGAATACCGGGTTGCCAACAAAGACAAGACATGCACCTTGAAGCGTTTTTGCCAACGGTTGGGGTTGCCCGAGAATGGGAGACTTTATGAGCGATGCGTGAATTTTGATGAACAGAAGGCAATGATGGACCTAACTTGTTGGAGGAGGATGAATCTTGGCATGAGAGGCGAATATCCACGGTATCATTGCCCCCGCAACTCTAAGGGGCGTGATTTTTGCAATCCAGTTGTTCGAATCTTCCATAGAATCGTGACTAGTTCAGTGTTTGGGAGAGATGATGGACGCCCCAAGGTTCGGAAGGACGACCTTTTTGTGATCTACAACGCCATTAGGGGTAAAAGGGTCAACACCGGATCTTGTATTCTACATTGTCTTCGGGAGATTAGCATGGAACCCCGACCCACTACTATCGGGATGGGGCACATCATTTGCCATTTTCTAGTTCAAGAGGGTTTTGGGAAATATTTGAAGAAGTGGACTCCACGCTATTTTCCGGATCCTATCGACAAGGTGCGGTTGCAGAAAATGAACATCCTCCCAACTGCCATGATCTATTGCCATGGACACGACAACAACACGCAGATTCTCTTGGATCCGGACCATGCCGAGCAGTGGTTGGATATGACTAAGAAACACAACTGGTCTTGTGGTCAGGTTCCTAGTGACCGCAAGGTTGGTGGTCCGGATTTGTCTAGTGGTGAGGAAGAAGAGGAGGACATTGAGGAAGAAGAAGAAGAAGAAGAAAATGAGGAGGAAGAAGAGGAGTATGTCGGCCACGGTGAAGCTAGTGGAAGTCAAAGTCACCCATAGGAAGCTTCATTTGAGCATCTCAACTCTCAATTTGAACAATTGAGAGTTGACCTTCGAGAGCAACGAACGATACTCCAGCGTCAAAACAACTTGTTAGAGACCCAACAAGATCTGATACGTGCCCAACAGTCCACACTTCAAAGGCACGAGGGGTACTTTCAACAACAAAACCAGTATTGGCGTGATTGGGGGTATTATCACTATTCCATTGCGAACAATCCCCCAGCACCACCGGAGTACATCAACAGCCATTATCCCACCTACTTTCCATATCACCCATATCCTCCCCCGGGAGATCCGAGCAATAATTTGTAAGTGCCCCCACTCCCACTTTACTCTACTGATTTCATTTGCACTGTTAGTGTTAGATAAGTGTGGGGGGGTGCTTTATGGGGAAAGTTGGGGAAGGGTGTCGGTTAGTTGGTTTTGTTGAGTTCGTTGTCCCCATGGTTTGAGTTGTTTCATTTCATTGCTTCATCATTGGTTAGGCCTGTTATGAGAGTTGTTTCACCCTCAATTCTCGCCTCAAACTAGTGAGATTCGGGGTTGAGGTTAGTTAGTGTCAATGTACATATTGTGAATATTTGTCTTTTCTTTGGTTTTTAGTCTCTAGTGTCTTGTTTATTTTTCTGTTTTTGTTCTTTTTCTTTTATGCATGCGAACATTCACACTCATTATGTTTTTCTTGTTTATTCCTAACCCAAGTGTGATGTTTTCCTGGATCGCGGATTGGGTTCGTTCTTTAATTGAAGACCTCGATGTAACCTCTTTCCGCACTCTTTGAATATGTGTATATATTGATCCATGCTGCATGCTTGATTTTTCTTTTGGGTGGCGAACCTCTTTGAGTGTTTGTGTTGGGATTATCTTGCTGTTGGAGCCATGTGGGCTCGGGTCGCCGCCACTTTTACTTGCTAGTTGTTTTTGTTTGTTTTTTTTTGTAGGTTCTCTACCCTTTTTCTTGTGACACCTTCCCACAATGAGGACATTGTGGCATTTTAAGTGTGTGTGTTGGGGGGGGGGGGGGAAATATTCTGTTTCAAGGGTAGATCACCTAGTTGTTTTGGTTTTTGTTTTCTTAGTTTTTGCCTAAGGGTAGATCACCTAGTTGTTTTGGTTTTGTTTTCTTAGTTTTTGCCTAAAATTTGAAAAAAATTTTGTGTGAAAAAGGAAAAAAGGGAGTGAAAGCCTTAAAAGTTTTTCTTTCAGTTTTCGTTTTCGCATTGTTTTGCTTTGTTTCTTGGATCTTGTTGTCGAAATTGAGAAGCAGTTCTTAATCTTCTTTAAAAGTAACCGGTCTGAGCATTTTCGACCTTGTCTCGGGTACTAGTCATGACTTACCTAAATAGACTCCCTTCATTAAGTGTCTAGTGAGACCCCCGATTCCTTTCACGTTCCGATTGAAACCAGGAGATTCTAGGGGTTTGTGTCCGAGCTTGCTTGTTCCTTTTTTTTCTGTTTAGCAAAAGCAAGTGCAAAGTTCAAAAAAAAAAAAGAAAGAAAAAGAAGTCAAAAGCTATAATAACCTGATTAAGTGGGGCGTGTCGCTGAATGACATTAACCACCATACACTTAGCCAACCTACACGGGCCCGGTATCAGTGGTACGACACGGATACCCCTTTACCCTCCTCCTATATCGCTTTGCGACGGAGAGGTGAATGGAAAAGACTGTGTTGGGAGGGTAAACCCCATTTTGGGTCGTCCAATTCCCGAAAGTAAGGCTAATACCGACCTTTAAAAAGTAAAAAAAAGAGAAAAGAAAAAAAGTAATTTCGTTGGTAAAACCAACCAAAAAGAAAAGAAAGTTTTTGCTTCTAAAAGAGTGGGGCCTCTTCTTGCATCACCTACGGCCCTCACCAAGCCAAGGGCGACCAAATGCGAGGAAGGGCAACACTTCTCTTGGTTGTTTCGTTGTTTTTGAGTTCAGACATGAGTCTTTAGAGTCTTTTGGTTTTCGGTTAGAACCCACTTGCACATTTGCACATGGGGTTTTGCTTGGCATAAGGTGTAGGGAGTTGAAAATCTTTAAGATTGACTTTTATTTGAGATGGGTGTTTGTGAGATGCTCCTAACGGTTGTTTTTGGAGGCTTAATAACGTTTTCTTAATTTAGGTTGCGAGATATTTTGAATCGAAGCCTTTGTTTCTCTTTTCTTTTCTTTTCTTCGGTTTTGTTTTCACTTTCCCTCTCTCCTTTTTCTTTGGCTTTTGTGAGAATAGCCGCTACAAACCCTCACGAGTCCATCTCCTCCACCCGGGCTGCCGGGGGGTTCAAATGGTTTGGTGCATACGCTAAATGCACTCGTTTCCTCCCACGGCAGAGGAGTTGGTGTTTAGTTTTCTTATTTGTTTTGTTTTGTTTTGCTTGGGACGAGCAAAAGTTTAAGTGTAGGGGGGTGTTTAGACCCAATTTTGTTTATAAATACCGCCTAAATCCTTAGGCTTTTGACTTGTTTTGTGCTTTAATTTAATAACTTTTAATGCGTTTTTGGTTGTTTTGTAGGTTTTGGAGTTTTTACCGAAAACGTGGTAAAAAGAGCTATTTTAGAGCATTTTTGGTGATTTCTCGAGCCGAGCCGGACCGGAAGCCGAGGCGGAGTTGACCCGGGACCACTTTCCCTACCTTTGGTGTCAATTAGTGAAGTAACACCCGTTACGACCCTCGGATCTAGCGTTACATGCTTCGGAAAGAAGGAAGAAACAAAGGGAAGGAAAGCATAGCATAGCCCCCGCCACGAATGGCGTAGCGCCCGCTGAGCCCAGAACACATTTGGGGCCGAGTGGGACCGTACCCACTGTCTTGATGACCGTAGCCACGATGGGCATATGCTGAGGGTGAAGTGACCGAGCAAGACCGTACCCACGGTCTTGGGATACCGTACCCATGGCGCCGTGAAGCTCGAAATCGCCCTGCATTTTTCTCTCGCCGCGCCCGCGACGGGGGTGGTCGCGCCCGCGACCCCCCTGTTACTGCGCGTTGTCTTCGGGCTTTGTACGCTGCGTTTTGGGCAATTTTGATCCTTTGTATAAATAACTCCTTTGCTGCGTTTTCAAAGGATTGGACTTTGGATTCTATTCTAGACTTAGACTTTATTTTCCAGCTTTGTACTAGTGAGTTTTAGAGAGAGATTAGTTAGAGATTAATTTAGGGTTTCGGAGATTTGTGTTTATTATTGAAGATTTGGGTATTCAAACAATTGAAAGATTTTTGGATCATCTTTTATTGCTTTCTTATGTTCATCAACAGCATTTTGATAAATATCCTCTTCCCTTAACTATTTTCTTAATTACCTTGCTAATTACTTTGCTTGTTCTTAATTTCTTTGATTGCTATTTTGATTGTTTTGCTTGTTTATGGTTGTTTGATGTTAGAAATCATGTTTAGGTTTGGTTTGGATGTTGTTAGCTTAGTTTTTATCATGATTAGTGGCTAGAAACCCTATGGGTTAGGGGGTAATTAAGAGTGTGAATGGGTGATTAGGCTTGGGTTAGCAATATTAGTGAGTAATTAGTTGGGAAATCAATTTCCCATTCCTTTCCTTCCCTCAAGTGGGATGTATTTGGGTTCGAAAGCTCCCGAATACATCCAACACTTGTGTTGGAAGGTTGGAATCGGGATAGTTAGTACTCTACTCACGAAAGTGAATAGAGGCTAACTAGGAAATTTCGTTTCATTAACCCTCCGAGTCTGTCGATGGACTTTGGGGAAGTTAATCCGGACTATCCTCGGAAGAGGAAGCTCAATGGGTATTTTCTAACGGAATTGCCTCTTGATTCTCCCTCCTTGTTATTCCCTTGTTGCAAAACCCATTTCCTCATCCCCGTTTGCATCCCGAAAAGCCTCTGAAGCCCATTTTACATTCCTTGACCGACCTTAGTTGTGTTTGTTGCGTTGTGACCCTTTTTCAAACCAAAAACCTTACCTTAGCAATCTCGACCTGACCATTGACTTAGTTTCTATGACCAAGGCCGCCTGCTCCCTAAGAAAGAACGACAAAATGGAGGTCCATAAAACCACTGTTACATAGGGCCAAGTCAGTAGTCTATTGGGTCCCATTGCTTGAGGAAATGGGCCAAAAAGAGGGCAACACCGTCGGGCCTTGCCCAATTCCTACCCCCTTTCTTCTCTTGGTTGGCTCTTTAGTGTTGGTCATGGGAAGGATGTCAAATTAGCCTATCAAACAAAAGAGAGAGTAACAAAGATGAGTTTTGCAAGCTAGAATAGAAAAGGAGTCCCTAGTTGACTTAAGAAAATTAACGACCAAAGATAATACGATAAAATTCCGGCCTACAAACCCGAATTCTGAGCCCGAGGGTAAGGTTACAAATCCAAGAGTAAAAAAAACTCTCAGACTCGTCTATTTTGAAAACATACTTTATTAAAATTGATCTTGACCCACGGAGAGAAGTTTAAAGAGTTTAACGATGTTATATTCATCATGCCATGCGAATATGAAGAACTATATATAAAATAATGTACAAAGGGATCACAATAGGATTACATGATTGCAAAATGGTAGACGAACGATCTAACTTAATTAAACACAAAGTATGCAATGGGTTTGGTGATGGAAGAAAGCTGAAGTCAATACGTCAGAATTCTTTCGGTGTTTATGGGATGATAACATCGAAACTTTATGAGAGAATAACGAGAGAAGAGAGGGGGGTTTCTTGGATGATTCTCGGATGCCCCGAATGGTGGATTGGAGGGGGGGTATTTATAGGTGAAAAAGAGGGTATGTTCGGATGGAAGGACCAAGACATGATCCTCTTTTCAAGCCCATATCCAACCTTAAAATTCGTCTTGCTTTTGACTCTACATGGGTCAATGGCGTGAAAGCGAGGGTATTTATAGGTGAAAAAGGGGGTATGTTCGGATGGAAGGACCAAGACATGATCCTCTTTTCAAGCCCATATCCAACCTTAAAAGTCGTCTTGCTTTTGACTCTACATGGGTCAATGCATGAAAGCGGGTATCTTGGGAATTTGACTCGGTGAAGGGGCGAACTGGTAACGTGATAACAGCGAAGGCCAAACAACTTTTGAGGGTTCCATGGGTGAAAACCATGGTCTATGTAACAAGAATAGCACTTTTATTTTGAAAGAGTCGTCACTTAACTTTTAAGGGGAAAAGATGAGAAAACCGAAGAAAAAGACTCCGCCTACGAACCAAATTACCGAGTTCGGGGGTAAGGTTATAGACTCAAATGGTAAAGACCTTTGAGTATGCCTCTCACTTAAGGAAAGACTCTACTAAAAGTGTTAAGTGTGATGTAATATGATTTAGAAGGGAAATAAAGTAAAAGATCACACCTTTAAAGTCATTCAATCATGCATTTACAAAATGAAATAAGAATGAAAGCATCATATTATTGCATAAATCAAAAAATTATTACATAATAGATAAAGACATGAAGTTATACCTAAACCGAGAGAAACGGAGAACTTTTGCCTATCCTTGAACGCTTTTTAACTTCGAACGATAAGTGATAAGTATGAGTGTTTTTGTAGGTTTGTAGTATTGTCGTGGCTTGTTTTGGGGAAGGAATAAGAGATGAGCTAAATAGGAATAGAATGAAGTGTGTTTAAGTGATAGGGATTGTAGGATAATACGGTGATAATGATAGGCGAATGATGTGAGATAGTAAGAGAATAAGAGAACGGATGATGAGATGATAAGTTTGTGGTTTAGTGAGTAAGAGAACGAAATGAGAATGAGGGAGTATGGTGATCATTCAATGATGAACTACAACAGAAATGATGCACTATTTATAGGTTTTCTGTACATGCATACGTCTATGCTTGATCTCCAAGATTACATAGTAATCTCATATGTCATTGACGGCTACGGGGACTCCCAATGCAGCACGTCGTTTGACTGGACGATAGGGCATAAGGGGGGATGATACATCCTCGTGTAGTCCGTGTGGTCATCCGAGCCATAAACACATCTCTAACTTTGGACGGTGCTGGTATGTGGCGTAAGGAATGAGGTGTTTTGATTTTTCCTAGGTTTGCTGATGGCCTCACGTCCATGAGGCTTTTTATGAATTTCGAGATTTCTTTTGGGCTTTCTTTTTGTACGGGTTTGGGTTTTATGTTTTTTTCTAGTTTTTCTTCAAGTATAGGTTTGGCTTAGCTCGATTTTCTTAGTTCTTTATTTTTTCTATTCTTATAGAATACAAGAAAATATAAAATATTACGAAAGTTCATCAAATTGCATATTGAATTAAGAAAAAATCCTAGTGTCTACAAATAGCCCCCACTTTGATTGAGTCCAAGTAGGACGAAAATCAAAGTAGTTTCGATTGTTGAACACCGATCTTGGATATGACTCTGTATTTAAAAGCCCGTTGCGACATTTGGAAGTTGGGACTCTTGAGCCTAACTATTAATAAAGTTGATGATCTCGAGCGAGAATGATGCTCTGCTTGACTGTCAAGGGTGTGATTTATTGATGGTCTCGAGCAAGAATGATGCTCTACTTGATGTGATGGATGATCTCGAGCGATAATGTCGCTCTACTTGGCTGTCGATGAATGTTGCGATTTGTCGCTGGTGTCGAGCAAGAATGATAGTCTACTTGATGTGATCATCTCGAGCGAGATTGACGCTCTACTTGACTGTCGATGAAAGGTGCGATTTGTAGCTAGTCTCAAGAGAGAATGATTCTCTACTTGATGTGATGGTTGATCTCGAGTGAGAATGACTCTCTACTTGCCTGAATATGGATGCCAATTTGTTGTCAGGAGACTGCACCGAGCACATTGTCGATGACTCCGTTTGAGTGGTGATTTGTCACCAATGTTGTTCCGGCTAGATGCCGAGGTGAGGCAGTTAATTGTCGGCATACTGCATCGAGCGCGATGCTGATTGCTCAATTTGTGTGGTGATTTGTCACCAACGTCGTTCAGGCTGGATGTCGAGGTGTGGCAATTTGTTGCCAGGAGGCTGCACCGAGCGCGATGTCGATGACTCCATTGAGTGGTGATTTGTCACCGATGCCATTTAGGTTGGATGTCGACGTGTGGCAATTTGTTGCTTGAAGACTGCACCGAGTGCGATGTCGATGGCTCCATTTGGGTGGTGAATTGTCATCGATGCCATTCAGGCTAGAATTTTCCTACAAATGAAAAGGAATATATGTTAGTTCAATTTTGAATAAATTTAATCAAAGGGAATTATTACCTCTTTTATTTTGTTGCTTCTGGTTAGTTTTTTGTGCATCTTGAAGTCATGCACACCATCTAAGGAATTTGCAGATGGATACCCGAATTGGGCCAAGGAGTAAAAAATGGGCTTGAATATTAGAACCACGCATGAGGGTTCACCCAACGGCTACACGCTAAGACATCCTCGGAGGCCACACAGACTAACCATTAGGAATGATATTTATGTCCTTTTTCGACACAACTTTTTGTAGGTGACCGTTGGACAAATTTATGGTGATTGACCCGTTAGCCGCGCGGCTGGGAACATAATCTAATGGGATCCTAACACTTGGACACTGGGGCCCACCCTTGAGTCTATATATATAAGCTAGCTTCAACAGAGTCTAGCTTCATCCATTCAAAATTTTGTTCCTTCTCTTCTACTCTTCTATTCTCTCAAATCTTCTTTTGAGTTTTTGGTATTTTATCTTTGAGGTATAATGGCTTTTTTTTTGTGGGGAAACCGTAGAAGGGCCACGTAAGAACCAGTTCGGGAGCGTCCATATGTTCAGGCCATGCAAAAAGAATATCCGAGCAACAATTATATACCATATCAACTCGTCTTTCATCTCGACGAGCATGCTTGGTTCTTCTATTATGATGGTTCGGTATGGTTTTATTTAACGTACTTATGCTCTTATTTCGTACGCTACTCAATATCTTGCTAGATAAGCTTGCTTGTCCTTGAATTTTTCTTATCTCAACACTTTAAGTTTAATTCAAAGTATATGCTACTTTAAATTTTGTTTTCAATGTTCATAATTTGCATGCAAAAATTATTACTTGTGCTCCTTTACATTTCATTAGGGAAAAGGGGGACTTTTGAATGTGAATATTTTCTTCGTCCGACTTCTTGCTTTGATCATATGAAGATTAATTGAAAATGTGCGGGAGTATTCATGACGTAGTAGGTCTCACAAGATATTCTTCTATAGAGGCCTTCTACTGGGCCATACTTGAGGGTGCTAGGTTCGTTCCTTTCTTTCGTGCCTTAGAGATATGGAGGGTCAAGAGTAGAAGGACCTTTAGTACGACTATGGTGGAGCGATTTTGGAACACTACCAACTCGTTTCACCTTCCCGTGGGTGAAATGATGGTTACCCCACTATACTTCGTGATGATTACCGACCTCAACTGGGGCAGTCTCCTTTTGGAGTTCCAAAGGGACATTGACCCTCGGGTGATCGCTTTTCTTCAGCCGTTATGATCTTCTTTCCCGGGGTGAATGATTGGCCGACACTGTTATCAACACTTAGTGGCCACCATAAGAGGCCCCAACTTCAACAATTTCTCTCTGCCTCATCGCCAATTCCTATGTTTGGAGCATTTCATCAATTCCACTATCTTTGCTAACCATGGTGATAAGATCACTCCATCTTGGATGCATCACCTTCTAGATTATAGTGATGTAATTGAGTTGAAATTGGTCGCTATCAACTATGCCCATTTTGTTAGAAGGATGTATGTCGCTTGTCCCCCTACTAGGAGTGACAACTTAGCCTGAACTTGATCAATAACTCCGAAGTTGTTTTACTTCGGTAGTAATTATGACGGGGTTTGGAGGTATGCTCCTTATACTTTTGGATACTTTTTTGTAATTTGCACAAATTTCTCTTTCTCATCATGGTCCATTCCTGTTGTGCAGGTCTGAGCCTTTGAATATTTTCTCCTTGTGGTCTCTGGTACTTGTTGCCCAGATCGGTCCATTGCTATTGCTCAGAAGTGCGCGAACTCAAAATTGTAGAATAAAAAGAAGTACCACTTTGGAAACTTGAACGGGCTTCACAGGATTATTGATTAACTAGTACAATAAAAATCTTTTACTTCCTCTTTAGACATGCCCTTGCATTTTTCTTCCTTTCTTGACATCATTGTCTATGGCAAGATGAGATTTCCCGGTCCCCTTGGGACGGATTCCACCTCGAGGGTCTGACTTTTCTCGTTGATATGGCAACTGACGCCAGTCGGTGTCCATTACTCCTCGAGGGTCCCTCGGAATTTGTCTTTTACTTGGGACAACGCTCCTTCTTCCAGCACTTGGGGATGTGGTCATCACCAATCCCTCCGGATCCTCCAGAGTTCATGTTTGATAGGCAGGCCCTGCTTCAGGAGGTGCTTGACAGACCTATAAAAGGCGAGTTAGCCGACCACTTTCTGGTGCATACCCCGATGGATCAGTTGGAGGGGGCGACTACTGCGTTCCGAGGGCGATTAGCCTTTTGCCAGGGAATGTTTACACACTTTTGGCTATTTTTCTTCATATTTAGGCACATACTAAGGGTTTGATTTTGTTGTAGCTGGGAGGATATTGTGATCCTCTCTTGGACCGAAAAGAGGAAGATAAGCCCAAAGAAGGAAATGAAGAACTATTGTGTGGGTTTATTCCTCTTGTCTCCAACGACCACGAGACATTACGCTACTTTGATGAAAACCCGGTATGTTTGTATTACAACATTGCAGACCATATTACCTTGCAATTTCCAATATTTTGACACCACTTCCTTTTTTCCTTGCAGCATGCTTGCATGCTTGGCCATAGATCTGTGCTTGGCTGAGGGAGGGAATTACCACCCGGGAGTTTATTGATCGGAACTTCAATAAAGATGGTTAGTACGTGGGTCCTATTGCATCCCTTGCTGGTGATGCTGACAATAAAGGGTCGCAAACATCGACGCCTCCACAGGCGTTAGATGTAGGAACGAGGCACTTTAGTAGTGTGCCAAAGCAGGATTCTCGTCCTGGCTCTTGAGGCAAAAGGAGGGCTACTCGTTCTCATGATGCCATAGTGGAGGACTGTTTGGAATCTAGCGCTAGTCATGGATTTCAGAGATATCAGGAATCGAGTTCATGGATTCCGCATTATGATCCTCAGGCCATTGTTTTGTACGGTCAAACCCCGGGAGCCCCCAGTGGCTCAGTTATGGTTACCCTGTTGCAGGCTTCGGCCAAAGTCCTCCATATGATGCACCTTCAAGTCATCCCTTGTTCGCGCCTTCTGGCACCCAATATGATGTTCCTAGAACTCAATCTAGAGAGCCCCCGACCGTTGATCCTTTCTTCGACTCGACCTTTCGTAGCTTCTTTGGTAGAGCTAGTGGAAAGCTCGAGCGGCAACTATTGAGGCAACAATTGGTGGACCTGTTGGACCGTTGATCCTTTTATTTTATTTTTTTATGCAACATGTATGACTCTTAATGTAGACAATGAATGAAAGATCGACTTTATGTACACCCAATGCTTTAATGTGACACAATGCAATCTACATGCAAACTTTTCCCTTTATCTAACCCTAAGGACTCTATAAGTTCAAATCCTGAGATCAAAATTGTCTGGTTGAGACTGCACATTCCAACCCGATGTGGGGCTTTGAAAAAGATCTAGCCTTGGATTGGGTGAACTTGGGCAACAAAATTTTACGTACACATTCTGCATGGGCGACCAACCGCTTAAACGCATATGCATGGTATGGAAGTCTATGGGTCGCGCGGTCATGGGTTGTTCAGATCCTAGATTCATCACCATCCTAACAGTAACATCCGTACTTTTTTTCAAAAATTATGTGTCATGTAGTCTTATTGGAATACATAGTCTTTCTTGAGTTAGTACATGAGTCCATATATGATCCATAAGGTGCAAGTAAGGTTCATGATGTCCATTTAAGTCCACGCATGTCCACGATATTCAAATAAGTCCATAAAGTTCATACATTTCAAGTGCCTTTGAAACATGGTCTCTTCCAGGTTAGAGTTTATCCATTTCAAGGCATATTATGGGTTAAGTGAGGCCAAATGGGGCTTACTTTCCTGGGGAGTAAGGTGGATAGGCTAAATGGTGCTTATTTTCCTGGAGAGCTTCAATATCCGTGGCCACCAAGCCTTCCTGCACCCCCTTGGAGAAACACCAGCAAAACCACTTCAAGGTAGGGTGTAGAGTCTATTTTAAGGTGAACCCGAGACCTTGGAGGCATATTTGGGGCATCGTTGGGTGTGTCATTCACTACAAGTGGGACCATGGACCATGGGGGTGGATCTACGAGTCCTCATTGGGACCTACTTCGGGCCTTTGAAGGGGCTCGAAATCTTTCGGCAAGAATAAGCGAGAAAGGTCAACCTGGAAAGTTGAAATGGACATGCCTTCATTCTTTCGATCATAACTCCTTCAATATAACTCCAATAGACATCAAATGTTGGGAGCATAAAGTAGACATCGAGATATTTCCATCAATCTATATGACAGGCCCAAGACGGAGTCCGGACGAAGAAGTTACACGCGTTGGAAGTTCGGTACAAAATCTTCCCAGAAGGCTTTCACGACTGTGACTACAAGGGTCACGAACGTGACATCCTTCTCTGGCCCAATTTTTGACATGTTCTTATGTCACGACCGTGACCTCAAATGTCATGACCGTGACATCATGTGTCTGTAGACACCGGGTTTTGTACCGGCAGATTCCATTCAAAGGAATCGGACCCGAAACAGGCCACCAAGGCCCACGGGCCTTGGCCACCACCAAGAAGCGACCCCAAGACCTAGAAAAACTCAAAAGCAATTGGGCCTTCCTCAATCAAAAGCTACCGGGCCAACCCACTACAAAAAAACCTTCATTTTCCACCCTTTCCACATACACATGCCCACCATTTCGAATCTTTTTTTTTTCCACAAATCTCGTTTGCCCTATTTATTTTGATGAGAATAAAGTACACATCCTAAGCTTTCCAGCGTCTTTTGAATCGCCTAAATCGGAGTTCGGATGAAGGAATTATGGCCGTTTGAAGTTGCACTTAGCCAGTTACAAAGGCTAAGCGGCTTTCACCAACTCCCAGGCCCAGTACGCGAACTCCGGCCCATATTATTAACAAAGGCCGCTTAGCCTTTGTATTTAATCACCAGGCCATTCCCGTCTGCCAAGTCAGCAATCCGCGTGATTAAAATCAAAGGCCGCATAGCTTTTGGTAAAAATTCAATTTTCGGCGCCAGAATCAGATCAACCCCCCTTGATCATAGCACACGTGATTGACCTCGGTTGACCATAATATGATCAAAAGCAGCATAGCTTTTGATCTTGCACGGGAGAGGGACATGATTTTTGGGACGTGTTCCCTCCTCTTTCCCTCTAAATCTCTCATCCCACCACCTACAAATACCCCATCATTTCACCCTTATTTTCATCAACTATCAATCTATCATCATCATATTACCAAAACTCTCTCAAAATTCTCTCCATCATATTGTAATAATTACTTATTACTTATTAATATATATGTTCATTATTAATTATTAACTATTAATTACTAATTTTCATATTATCAAATTACTAATTATTATTAATTATTATTAATTAATAACATTTAATAATTAACTATTAGTAATAATTATTAATAGTTACATTTATAATAATAATTATTATAATTATTAAGAATAATTATAATTATAATTATAATTATAATTATAGTTACAATTATAATTATAATTATTATAATTATTATAATTATTAATTATTATAATTATTATTACTAATTATTAATAATAATAATAATAATTATAATTATTAATTATTATAAATATTAATAATTAGTATTATAATAATTATTATTATTAATTAATAATTTTTATTTTTACTTTTATTATAATTATTATTATAATAATTATTATTAATTATTAATAATTATAATTATAATTATAATTATTAATAATTATCAATATTTACATTTATAATTATAATTGGTAATAATAATAATAATAATTATTATTATTATTGTTATTATTGGTTTTGTTGTTGTTGTGAAAGAAAAGGGATAGTTTATTCCCCCCACATTTGGGAGGTTTCTAATCCCCCTATTTGAGAGGGATAGCATATCCCTAGGGATTGCAATTCCAATCCAGAAACTGCTCTCCAAACAGAAAAAACAGGAATTAGAACTCATTCCTACTCAATTCCATTCTTATTTTGTTCACCAAACAGGCCCTTATAATCACTCCCATCATCACCATATTACCATTCTTATACCACCCTCCTAACCATTCTCATATACATCCTTCCATCCAAGCTCCAAACCGAGGTCAAGTCAAGGGCTCGATTCTTATTTCCATCTCATCCATTATCTAGCAAGGTTTGCCTTTTCATTATCATTGTATTAATCATGTAATTCATGCTTTAATTCTCTTACTTGTGCGGTTTTTTTTTTTAAAAAAACTTCATTGTTTTATATTGCATGTTCAAGAATATAACGTTGCGAAATACCTTAAACTTCTCCCTGCTATTTTCATTTCAAGTTCGATTTTAGTAGAGTCTGTTTTCTAACAGGCGGATTTGAGAGTTCTTTTAACTTTTGGATTCGTAACCTTACCCCTGAACTTAGAAATCAGGTTCGGAAACCAAAGTCATTTTTATTGTTTTATGGTTTGTCGGTTTCCTTAAATCAGCTGGCGACACTTTCTTCACTTTATAACCTATTTAATTATTAAAAATACACGTCTTTGCATTAGAATATTTAAAAATGATTTAATATCTCAACATTCACCAATCCAAGGCCAACCCAAGAGAAAATGGGCACAGAAGTCAGCAATGGCTATGTGGCCTTTGCTAATTTCCACCTATTTTCTCTGGGCCGAGGGAGCGTGAGGCCCAGCCATGAAAACATCAAAGGCTATGTGGCCTTTGATATTTTCTGGCGGCCCATGTGTTTTTTTTTTGGCCCAAATTCGGGAATGAGTCGACAATAAGTCATTAATAAAATATTTTTGTGCAATTTCGAGCATTTTAATAATAAAAATGGGTGTGTACATCAATAAAGTTTCACCACCTCGAAAATGAATTTCATAAAATAAAAATATTCTTATTTAAGGATTAAGCAACTTTAGTTGGCTCCCGATCACCTAGTAGCGCATCACGGAAAAAAGGTCACTTTTTTCCGGGCTCCTACAGTGTCACACCCATGACGTCTTTCACGTCTAGTGGCCCCTTGCACAAGAAATGAACGTTGCGCCCGTGACGGCCTATGTCGCGCCTGCGAAGCTCCTGTTCTGGATTTTATTTTTGTTATTTTGCCCCTCTTTCTATATATAACCCAAGGTTATCTTTTGTAAGGGACTTTTTGATGAATTTGATTATGAATGTATTGGAAAAGCTTGAAGCTTTCTCCCCTCTTTAAAATCTTGTTTACTTTATCCATTTGTTAATGGTGGTGTTGCAAGTCATTCCTTTATTGATTAGTGGTGGACATTCCTTTATCTAATTATGGTGGGATGTTAGGTCTTGGTGGTGGAATCTCCTTTATTCAAGATCATATCCAGCTCCGTTGGTGTCCAAGATTCTCGTTGTCTTTCTTCGGGTTGAGATTATTGTATTGATTCAAGAACTTCAAGTTATCACCCATCATCAAGATCATCAAGTTTATTATCATCCACCGTACTCATCATCTACATGTTCAAACAAGGATTCTCTATCTCATATTCATCCACCGCGCCACCCTCCACTATGAAGGGGACATATACATGGATTAGCTGAAGCTAAGTATGGAGATTATAGCATACCTAACCGTACCTATACTTACATAACCATACATAAACTTAACCATACACATACACAATATCATGATCCTTGTGTGCATATGCTCCATAACCTAGATGCCTAATGCTCATAAATGGTTTGACCTAACACTTGGATGTCTATGACAACCTTATAGGATTTCATAGTGAGGATCCTCATATGTAAACCTTCCCCCTGGTTACCATCGGTCTCCTCTAGAACATCTTCCTAATTCTATCGTGATGTTTGCCCTCACAGACGATATATTGCTTCTTGTAAAATCCTTTGGGGGAAGAGTTGGGGGGGGGGGGGGGTCCCGGGGATGACCCAGGTTAGAAGTCCCCACTTGGGAGAGGACTTTAATAGGGGATCATTGTAGTGTACTGAGGATGGAGATGGCGCTGGTGGGGGTTCCATCTCAATTACTTGGTTTATAGTTTCGTCCTCATCTGGATCCAACATGTCTATTGGTTGTGGCTGCTAGGGGTGATTAGATATCCGACTCTCGGGCCCCGGTCTTGGGGGAAAACTCATGGGTACTGAGAGGCCTCGATGTTGTCCTACAGGATTAGTTGTCGGGTGCCAAATTGCAACTTGGCAGTCAAGAAAAGGTCTAAAGGGGAAAAGACTTTTTATTAGTACAATACTTATTAAGCCCTTCCCAAATACCCAAACCCTTGGCTTGATGTCCCCGAATCCGGGCTCTGACAAGTGGTTTTGCTTCATCTGTATGAAATTTCACTCGTTAATTCTATGAGAAGGTAACCCATATCTTTTTTTTTTCTGCAGAAAATAAAGGGGTTTTCGTACCTGAACTTTATTCAAAACTTTTTGTCCTTCTCGTCTTTGACAAACGCCCCGCCAAAGAAGTGCTTTTTGAGGTTCACTTTCACCTTAATCCTTGGATTGAACTCACTGTAGTCCACCCTTCCCCCCCAAACAAGGTTTATCACCAAGGCAACAACAGGACACAGTTAGATAACCGTGTTTGACCATCGATGTTGAAAGGGGAGACCCTCTAGTTGAATCCACATGTTAGCTTCCGAGAAATGCAAGTCTCTCATCGTCATGTTCGGCTCGCATCTTTGCAGAACCATCAGGGATCCACTAAAAATTGAACTTGTTGTTAGCAACCATCTCAACCGTGTCAAGATGGTTGATAAAATGGAATGAGAACAAAGATGACCCAAACTTTTGCACTTCCACGTCTTCCCGCGTTCGGTACCGTATCTCAACCAACTCTTGTAGATATCTTGCATGCCACCTTCGATTGTCCACCACCTTTGATTGTATAACTTCTCTTTGGAAATGCACAATTGCCTAAAATCAGACAGTTTACCAAGGTTAATAAAAACATTGAGGGTAGCCCTTTGTAACCGACGAGGCAACCGCCCCTTGAGTTTGAGCAGTGTAACTGTGATTAGTTTGAAGCCACGGAAGAAAACTAACTTGAAAAAAAGAAGGAAAATAAAGTGGGATCCATCTTGTATTGTATAGTATTTTATGTCCATCTACAGACTACAGATCTACTGCTGGGTGGGTGTGTCTCTCTCGCTCCCCGAATCACGCTGCTTGCCTGAATTCAGTCTACCCACCTTACTGCACAGATCTTGATCGATCTCCAATGCAATGCACTGCACTGTCTTAGCCACCTAAAAATTCCCCATCGTTACACACTTTCTTACAACCCTTCCACTCTCTCATTTCCTCATCATGGATCAATCTCGCTAGAAACAAATTATCGCATTTCCCAAATTTTATCAGCGGCAAACCAAAAATGAGGCGTAGAAACCCCAGTTTGCTGCGCCAGCCTCGCCGACGCTACTCCAACTTGGTCTGGTTCTCATTGTGCGGTTTCGTCCTTCTATTGTTCTTTATTGTTCTTCTCACTAAAGATAATCAACCCATTACAAAGCCTGCCATCATTAAGGTAAATTCTTTTGTCTTCCCCCCTAATTTTTAGTATATTTTTCAGGGTAATTTTGTGCTTGCTCTCATGGTTGTCTTTCGCTTGATTTTGGGTATTTGGGTTTTGGATTTATTGTGCATCCTTAATTGTTATGGGGACAATCCAGTTCGCTTGTTTTTCAGTTATTGCTGATCACATTAGATTAGATTGTGCAATCTTTTGGGGAACATCTGTTGTCGGTGATTTTTGAATTAACAGTTGCTAGGTGACTTATAGCTGGTCATATGATAATGATGTATGTCTATGCCAGACACACTGATGAGTGCAACCTAGACTTGAATACATAATAGAACTAGCAATCAATCAGAAATGTATAGTAAGCCTACAGAATGTAATAAGCAAAATTCAAACAGAGCTCAAACTGAATCGAAACCCCCTGAGTTTGTATCTAAGAGTCATCACTAATTAAATTTAGAAGGCTCGAAGGATCACCAATTAATCCTGCCAGATTCAAGATATAGCCAAAGGGAGCTTAAAGACAGTTCAGATACTCACATAGCAACCTATAGCTTAATATTCAACTCAAGTATCAATTACAAAGAGGGAGGCAGCCTCAAAGAAGCAAGCAAGATCCTCATAATCTCATTTGAATTTCTAATGTAACTAGGAAACCCTAATCCTTGGCTAAGCTCATTTGAGAATCCTAAGCAAGACGGCTGATATGCGGTTAGTGACGTCTGTTTGTATATTTGTGTGTGGGCTTGAGTTTTGTGCTCACTTTTCTCCATAGGTTGAGCTAGAAATGAGTCAAAATTTTAAATTCTTGTGTAAGACTATGCTTTTGGGATTCTAATTCCGTTTCACCCCTTCCATGAACTACAAGTCAACAACATTTAAAGCATCATAAGTAGTATGGCATGGGATGAATAGAGTCATTTTTGAGAATCTATCAACAATTTCTATGATAGGATCCTTCTTCCTTTGGGTTCTAAGCATGTGCTCGATGAAATCTAGGCTAATATTTTCTCATGGACCCTGTGCAACTGGTGGGTACAAATTGTACAATCATCGTAACAAGTGTCTTGTTGAAAGGGTGTCAACACCCTTGTTTAAGTGTCCTGCCTTTTGATGGATCTTGAAATGTAAGGAATACCACTATTCAACTCACTTAGGATGCCTTGGGAATGAGCTTAAGGGTTCATGGTCTAAATGCAAGATGAACTCTTCATTGACAAAGTAGTGCCTCTAATGTTCCAATGCTATCATGATGGTGTACAAGTCCTTTTATAAGTGCAATATTTCTTTTTGGTGTCATTGAGTTTCTTTCTTTTCGTTTATCTCACTTTTTGGATCGTAGCCACCAGCCAAGCAAGGCCTAAGAACTCCAGATTGAAAATTCAGGGTCAGAGCTCTGTTGGGTATGAATGTATAATTAATTAGGTATTTCACTTTTAAGTTACTTCCCCCCTTTCCTACCCTTTGTTTTGGAAAACAGATTGCCAAATCTCAGAGTCGTTTGAAGCCAATCTAGTAAGAGGGTCTAATTGTCCTTCGAATTGAGTACCAACTTTGAAATCATTACCCCTCTGTCATGTCTGCTATGGTTTGACCTTCTACATCCTTGAGTTCTTTCTCTAATTCAGCCAGGGATTCTCTTCTTACTCCTTTCTTCAACCTCCTCGAGAACTGCTGTGGCTTGAGTTGAAGTTGATTTCTCTCTCTCTCTCTCTCTCTCTCTCTCTCTCTCTCTCTCTCTCTCTCTCATGAGCCTTCTGAGATCGAAGTGGGATACTTGTTCCGTGCTTTAGAGCTTGCTCAACAATATGTTAAGAGGAGCAATACATCAAGGGGATGTATTGCTCGGCATGGCATGAGGTTCTGTGTGACTGGGGTTGTGCTTAAGCTATCTGGTTGTGGGTAAGGGAAGCTTGATGAGGAGTTTAGTCAAGGTCTTATACCAATTGATGTTTTTTGGGCTAGACTAAGCATACACAACAATATCAACAATCAGATAGAGTTCAAACTAACTAAGGGTATTTAAACGGCGTTAAGGTGCTCAAAGACCAAGCTTGAGCTTCATATTTAAATCAAATGCCGATACAACAGGGAAGGCAGCCTGAGACATGTTAGCAGGTTCCTCAAAACTTTGATCTGAGTTCCCGATGTAATTAAGAAAATCCAATCCTAGGCTAACCTTGAACTAATGTTCCTTAGTCTTAAGGCATTACCAATGTAAAGTAAATCAGTAAATGCAGCAGTATTTTACTGAACAATGTATCAAATAACTGAGCAAGCTCCTTGGCAGCTGAACCGGGCAAGTTGGCTGCTGAAAAAGTCTAATAAAGGGTCTGCCTTCAAACTGGCCAATAAGTCTTTCATCTTTCCTCTCTGTTTTATTGTATTCTTGTTTTAAGACTGTGGTTAGGCTGATGACGATGGAGGACTTCAAAGTGGGCAGGAAAGCAAATTAAAAATTGACTCTACCCTGCCTCTCAAATTGGATTGAAATCTGATTGCATGTCGAATTTGGAAAACCAAATTATTTCCAATCTACGCTTGTAATACTATTTTGTAATTATTCCCTCTGCTTTGTATTTGAACAAAAATCAAAAGGATCACATACCCATCTTCAAAATATGCAAGTGAACAGAATTTCTGAGACTGGATTGCAGAAGCGATTCTGGACCATTTCGTGGTGACCTTTGATCAATGCTGAACATAGTGAGGGCATTTGGCCTTAGATTTTTCTTGTCTGACTGGAGATTTTCTGAAGCTAAATTGCAGAGGTAAAATAGAGGAAATTTTGGATGACTTAATGGCAAGCTCTGATCAATGCTTAACTTACTGAGGGTTTTTGACTGACCATAGATGGTTTGCTGATTTGATTTCCTTCGGGTAACATCAGGGTTCCTATGATTTTGGAATTTATATAGAAACATTTTGATGGTATCAGATATGCATCATTGATGTACGTGAGGTAAATTGTTCAAGTAGCTTGCTGAGTTAGGTCTCAGGCATTCAATAGTTTGTGAGTTATGGTACTTCCCTAATTTGATCAACTGTTGTGGTTGAAGTGGGATGATCAAACATCTAACATAAATCATCCTGTGTACGCAATACTTTGTAGAGATCTGAGTGAAGAAGGTTCCAGTTGGAATTGTCTATGCCTCCATGATTTTGTTCGCTCTTCATTTCTCATATGCTTTGTTTCAAGATGATTTCATATCTTGATTTATTCGAAAGAATATTTTTGATGAAGATATGCACACCACTTTGAAGTAACAAATCGTATTGTGGATTTGGTTGCCATCATGGTAATAGAGTTGACATTGCAGAAGCATAGTTTTCTGAGTACTGTAAGACGGGTAACTCGTATAATGGCATAGTTAAGGCTGTACAAGATTTTTTCTTTTTTTCCTTAGATACTTACAAATTTGATATGAAATATTTTCTATACTGTGTACAGTACTCACTCTAGGTTTTGTTCTGCTTTTCTTAGAGAGAGAGAGGGGGGGCATTAAGTATCCGATTACTGGCAACCGTAAAAGGTTGGTCTGGAGTTAATGTTTTACAAACTATTGATGTTGAACTCTAAAATTATGTAAAATGCTTAAGGCAACGTAACCCAGATTAAGATAGAGTGTGGTTTAGCAATGTTTATAGAATAATATACACATTATCCTAAGGTCACAATTCACACATGTACTATTAGTGTAGTTATTCAAAATACTGAATATTAGCCGTGCACGCACGACAGCTGTGCTCATCTAATATTAGATTTAAGAGTTATATAGTCATGATTTTTAGCTTTAATGCTATTATTTTCATTGAGTTGCTTACTTAACTACAACACTATTTTCGTTCTTTAGTTCAATAACACCAAGAAGTCATTGGTAACAATGTCTTGTGTGCGTGCAAGTTAAAAGTTGATTTTACTCAATTTATGAGTGACACATGGATTGCCACATATTATGTCATCTAGGAAAGAAGAAAAAATAGTTAATAAGAATTATCTTAAACTAGCCTACTTAGAATGTCTTCTATAATTGAATAAAATGGAGTATTTTATCGTCATTGAAGTAGCTATAATAATTGTGAAATAATATTAAGAATACATTTTGGTGTTCCATATGATTCTTAATTAGTAGAAGAATTGAAAAAAAAAATGAATTTTGGCTTATAAAAATGATAGTGAAGAGGGTAACTAGATATGTATGTTGATTAAAAAAAAAATAATCACCCAAATAAAAGACATGAAATGATTTAAGTATGACTGTAAAATAATATTGTTAAAATAACTTATATGAAAACTGAAAGGATGGTTATTGTATGTTATTGAACTAACAAAAAAGTCAAACTTATATCTACATAGTTATAGGTATGAAAATAATATTATTAGAATACATTATATAGATATTTAATGAAATGAGTTATTTTGAAATTATCTTAGTATTAGAGAGCTAAACTTATATAGCTGTGTTATTGGAATTTTTACTGCCCATCTGTCATCAAATATTATAGGGGAAAAAGATTGTGATTACAACACATTATTTGTAATGACGACTTGATTTAGTTAAGGAAGCATAATTTATATACTTAAAAGTTTAAAAATAATACATAAACATGATAACGTCCAAAGAAATGTATAAATACAAAAATACAATATATGTTCTTTGGTGTGAATATTCATTTTGGAATATCATTATCTAGCAAAATAAAAATATTAATTGTATTCATCATTATGATAAACCTGTTTTTTTCTTTACTCAGTAATAATATACAACAACAATAACACCGTTACCCCAATATAGTCGCTCTAATGTGAGGTTTGGGGGGTCCAAATGTAGATAGCCTTCCCCGTGCACGTTAGACTCGTTAGTGCATGAAGAGGCTGATTTTGGCAGACCCAAGAAAGGAAAACCTTTGAAATTTGAAAACGACAGCATTTCGAAAACCATTTGGAAACACTCTTGGGAAACGAAGTGTACGAGAGATTCAAGGAAACTGCATACCTTTGTGCTCCACGCCTCCACCAATGAGTAGCTAAGTGAGTGTAGCATTATATTGTTGAATAATGGAAAACTATTCAATGTAATATGATGTGTCTTTTATACTGCTTTCATTTCTTTAAGGATAAAAATTACTTGTCAGTTTTAAATTTAAAATTAAGGTCATTACGGAGCATTACAATATGTGAAGCTTTGGGTCTGTAATCTGTACAGGAATGACCCCCTGAGTACCAATGATAATTCGTTGATGATCAAAGATGTATTAGACAACATATGAAGGCCTATAATCAGCAAGCTCTAATACAAGCTATAGTTAGGACTCAAAGTGTACCATCTCTGTTTAGTGGCTAACAAGTTGAAAAGAATTTTAAGGATAATCCTTTGGGAGTGATTTCAAGTATTACTTGGTGAGATTCGAAGTTGTGAAGCTACTTTTCATCAATGAGGAGGTTTTGCGTGAGGGATTTATGACTTTGTCACGTGGCTCTTTTGGGAAAGTAGTTATGGTGATTGGTGAATGAGAAAGGTAATCTTTGAAGGAAGGTGATTTTGATCAAATATGGTGAGGTGGGTTTTGGGGGGGCACCCTTAGTACCGAATGGCTCTTATGATTGTGCTCTTTGAAAGTTTATTGTTAAGTTGTTGGTGTGTTTTTGTTCACGTGTTTCTTTTGTTCGGGGATGGTTCTACCATTTCCTTTTGGCAAGACTGTTTGTGCAACTAGGCTCTTTTGAAAGATCTTTTCCCTACTCTCTATGTCCTTGTAGTGGATAGAAATGCTTCTCTTGCTGATTATCGGGACGATCTTTAGGGTCTAATGTTTGGTCCCCTATCTTTATTTGGGATAGTTTTGTTGATGGGGCCTCTTTGTTTAGTTTTTTCAACACTGTTAATGAGGCTTGTTTAAGTGACTCTTTACAAGTCATGGTGAGATGTATTTGAGTAAGAACTAGAGTTTACGGTTAGCTCCTATTATTTAAACTTAGTACGCAACTTTCCCCATTGCATCTTTTGGAGGCTGGTGTACATATATGTAGACACACACACTGACACACAAGATTGGTTCCCCTCCATTTGATTCAGTTGTACGAGGGTGTTATGGCTGTTAGATTAGCCTATCTTTTCTAGTGTTTGAACCCTTTCCTAGGGCAAGATATTCCCTATAAATATGCACTCGTAATGAGGGAGAAAGGCTGGCTAACATGTTGAAATGGTATCAAGAAACACCACAGTAATGAAGGTTAGGACTTGCTTGAACGCCCCTTAATCAAGCTGTTATAGTCCAATAGGTTGGGGAACACCATCATACACGGAGCCGGTATATTTTTCTTTCTAATTTGTACTTCCATTGGTGTTTCAACCTATTTCTTGCTCTTCATCTTGTTTAGTTGTTTCTGATTTGCTCTACTTGTCAAATTGCTGGTGGTATTGTTGGACTAGTACATATACCGGTGTCTGGTATTAATCTCTGCCATGTTTGGGTTCATGACCTTGTTTGTACCAGCTAGATTAGGCATGTGGCAGAGCTGGAGTGAGAGGAATTTGTGGATTGTGAGCAGGATTGAAGAAATAAACTAAACAAGGGCTTACATTTACTTGTGTTTCAACTAATTATTAATTTCAATTTCTTTGCATGTATCCTGGGGCCTATAAATTCATATTATTTGAGTTTGTGCCGGTTGTCTCACAGGAAACAACTATTCATGGATTTATGGAGATCCTTGAGTGTGTAGACAAAAACCATTTTTTAGGGTTCTTATAAGCCTAAGTGTGTATTTTTGTGCATTTTTGATGTTACTGCATCTGTATTTGGTAGCCTGTACAAACCAAAGCGTCAGTTCTTTGTCTGTGAGATGTGAGTTAGTAACCTATCCTGTTAATGTAGTAGTTTGGTTTTTAGCTTTTGTTCTGGCATATTCCTGCATGTTCCTCTCATTCACGCTTCACATTTCAAGTTTCAGAATCTGTATTGAATATTAGAGTTTCACCAAACGATTATTTTTTTAATCATTTCCTTGATATGTTTTGCAGATGCATAATAGGCAAGACATTAATTTAGAAGGGCTTAATGTTACAGAGGAGATGTTGAGTCCAATTTCAATAACAAGGCAGCTTAATGATCAAATTGCTTTGGCTAAGTCCCTTGTTGTGATAGCTAAAGAAAGCAACAATCTTCAATTTGCTTGGGAGTTGAGTGCTCAGATCCGAAACTCACAGAACCTCTTGTCTAATGCTGCAACTAGAAGAAGCCCTCTGACAATTGGGGAGTCTGAATCTGCAATCAGGGAAATGGCCCTTCTGCTTTACCAAGCTCAACAACTTCGCTATGACAGTGCAACCATGATTATGAGACTGAAGGCCAAAATTCAGTCTCTTGAAGAACAAATGAGTATGGTGAATGATAAGAGTTTAAAGTACGGTCAAATAGCAGCAGAGGAAGTGCCAAAAAGCCTATATTGTCTTGGTATCCGGCTGGCAACGGAGTGGTATAGAAATCCAAGAACACAAAAGAGGCTTTTGGAAAGAAAAGTCAGTGCCAGAAAACTCGAGGATAACAGCCTATATCATTTCTGTGTCTTCTCTGACAATGTCCTTGCAACGTCAGTTGTTGTGAACTCTACAGCAACTACATCCAAAAATCCAGATAAGGTTGTGTTCCACCTTGTAACTGATGAAGTTAACTATGCGCCAATGAAGGCATGGTTTTCAATGAATGACTTCCGGGGAGTAATTGTTGAGGTTCAAAAGATTGAGGATTTCAGTTGGCTTAATGCTTCTTATGTTCCTGTCCTCAAGCAGCTGCAAGATACGGAAACTAAAAACTACTACTTCTCAGGAAACAACGTTGACCACAAAACACCAATCAAGTTCCGGAATCCTAAGTACCTTTCAATGCTGAACCATCTCAGGTTCTATATCCCAGAAGTCTATCCTGCATTGAAAAAAGTGGTATTTCTGGACGATGATGTTGTGGTTCAAAAGGATCTCTCCCGTTTGTTCTCCATCGATCTGAATGGTAAAGTAAATGGAGCTGTTGAGACATGTATGGAGACTTTTCATCGCTATCACAAGTACTTGAACTATTCCCATCCTCTTATAAGATCCCATTTTGACCCTGATGCATGTGGGTGGGCATTTGGGATGAATGTATTTGACCTGGTGGAATGGAGGAAAAGAAATGTGACGGGTATCTATCACTATTGGCAGGAAAAGAATGTAGACCGGACATTGTGGAAACTGGGCACACTTCCACCTGGTTTGCTGACCTTCTACGGATTGACTGAACCGTTGGACCCCTCGTGGCATGTCTTGGGATTGGGATACACCAATGTGGACCCAAAGTTGATCGAAAAAGGGGCTGTTCTGCACTACAATGGAAACTCAAAGCCATGGTTGAAGATTGGCATAGAAAAATATAAACCACTCTGGGACAAGTACATTGATTATCATCATCCTCTCCTGCAGCAGTGCAATGTCCATTGATTCATCCATGCTACCCCTCCACGACAGACATATCCCACCCTTCCTGCTCAACAGCACAGCAGGTGTACACTAGGAGCTCAGATTTTTGTGAATTACTTGTGCTTGCCAACCTAATGTCTATGTCAGCTAGATTGGCAACTGTCGCTCAAGAGATCTGCTTTATTGTCCTTGTACCATCAACTCTATATATAACCCAATTTTTGGGGTCGAACAACTGCCAAGCGATGTTATTTAACCCCAATATTGTTATATTTCCATCTGCCGTTATTCTGTATTTATTCACGTATTTGCTTCCTAGCCCATTGCCATTTTTGTATTTAAATAATATAATTGTCAGCGAACTCTTTTTTTTTTTTTTTGGATAGAATATTCATATATCAATGTATGTGGCGTATGCAATCCTTAGGAAATGAGAATCTATTCCTAGTGGACTAACTGGGCAGCGAAGCATGTGTTGTGAATGCGGTCTCGAGATTGAGTATATGTGTTGTGATTGTGGTCTCGAGATCGAATACAGTAGCGATGCAAGTTATTAGGTGCTCTTGAAGTATGTGCTCCAGATTTTACAATTATTTACATATGTATTAGGTTGTTCACTCTAATTATTATAATTGTTCATTCTGATTCATATGATTGCTCACTCTAATTATTATAATTGTTCACTCTGATTCATATGATTGTTCACTCACAAGTATTTGAAGCACATGCTCCGGGTACATGTAATATATTGTAATAGTGAGACCAAGGGTGAAGTAGAAATATATATTCTACAATTGTTTACCCATATGATTGTTCATTGGCAACGTTGTAAAAACTAGATCGGACGAGTCGGTTCGACCCACTCAATTGTGAACGAGTGAGTTGACCAGTCCAGTTTCAGGTTTAGCTTGGATAATTGATTCAACTAGGAAAAAAGAACGGGTGAAGTGATTGATCCGTGCGGTTCACTGTTAGACTGGGGTTATGGTAATTTAATTCAAAAGTTCCGGTTTTTTACTAGTTCAATTTGTTTTATGATCGGTTCATTCTGGTTTTTCATTGGTTCATGCCATATTTACATGTCGATTTAATTATTTTGGTCGTTTAATTATTTTTGAAGTATATAATTTTTTTTAACTCATGGTCGGTTAATGCTGGTTTTGACCGGTTCAGCCGATCTAATTCGGTCAAACCGATTTGACTAATTGAATCATTAACCCATTAGGTCAACCGGTTCGATCATCGGTCCGGATCTGACAACATAGTTCATTGGGAGACTGGGAGTTGAGCCTAGTGACATCTCTCTTTTTTTTTTTTCTTTTCTCCCCAACGAAGACAACAAATAACAAAATAAAACAAACTACAAAATATTACCTCTGGTAAAACCCTTGCCTACTTTCTTCGCTGTCTTGGGGGCTTCTTGGACTTGCAAGCAGTTCACCTCCTCAATAACAATTTTCGAAATTGAGCAGCTACAACTGCCTACAACCAAAGTTGTTAGAATCGGGATTCCAACTCGGATCCATGAGGCAATTAGGACTGGAATTAACCCACGTAGGATCGTGGATCGGAATGTAGATAGTAGAATCACATCAGGGATTTTGGATCATAAAATTATAGGATCATAGATTAGGATATAATTATGCCTACAACAAAGCACAATCAAATGGCAATTCGAGTAGGATTTATTACTTGGGTTTTGAATAAAGCTTAGAGCCAAGACGCTATCAGACTTGATATGCACAATTTTTCAACCCTTTTTCATTGCACAGTATAGCGCTAGGCTATAGCTTCCATCTCGGCACTAGGGCAAACTGAAATTAGACGTTGCGCACAAATGAAGCATTTTCACTCCCACAATTGAGCACCACCCAAGTCGTGGTTGCTCTAGAGTTCGATTTGCTGGACGCCCATCCACTACTAAGATTCTTAAGGTAGTTGAGGTTGCACCCAAGGTCTAGACGAAGGATTGAGAGGAGCAACCGAGCAAGAAAGCAGGCAGTGCTGGCAAAAATTCGGGTCCGAGTAAATTAAGGTTGGACAAATGGTCAATGTCTATATTCGGATCAGAAATTCTTAAATTCATGTTCTAAACCGATTTTTATTCGGGTCAAACAAGTCGAACAATTCGGACAAAGCAAAATTAGGGTTTGAATCGGGTTCTACAATAGAAAAAAAAAAGTAATATTTTGTCCGACTATTCGATCAATTCGGTAAATATCAAAATTTCGGACAAAAAAATCTATGACCGGACCCAGTTTTTTCCCAAATCGGACAATTCCCTTTTTCGGGTCAGACAAAATTTTCCATCTCTAAAAGCAGGCGACCATCTTCATGCTTTTATCCCTGAAGCTCTCTTTGACTGTTTTTTGATAGGTCTCCCATACCTCTCTAACTACTTTACATTTGCCGTTCTGAACTTAAAAGGTTGGGAATCACAATTACATAATCACCATAACATTTGAAAATTCTACTGTTCCTAGCCTACAATATATGCTAGATTTTGTCAACGAACAGGAAAAGTGAGTCCTTATCGGAGCTTTTGTCTCTTCTCAGGTTGCTCCACCAATTAGTAAACCTCTCAACGCATGATATATGTCCAACTGTATGCACCTGGATTCCTATATGCTCACAAGCCCATATTTGATGAGCGGTCGGGGAGTCTCTTAAAGGGTATTCCACTGTTTCCTCACTCGTTCCATAAAGATAGCCAAATGGTGGTTGAAGCTGCCGTTGGCATATACTCCACCCATTCCATATTAATTGTCGTCTTTGGAAATTGTGCAGTCAAACTTTAAAAATTTTGATCATAAATTTCTCAATATATATAATGAATTGCTATATAAAATTACCATTATTAGATCCGTAACGAAAACTACTATCATACAAGTATAATATTACAATTACTAATAACATGTTATGCAAGAAATTATCAATCAAAGACTGATATTGGAGATCGTGAAAGTCAAAATTATGACAATTAATGTGGAACGGAAGTAGTATTATTCTCTATTGGGAGGGCATTGTGAAGACTCTTCGATATTAAAAGCTTCCATTTGGGGGGAATCCTTACCCCCCATAGGAGCTTCCAGATTTTCAGCTTCGCTCGAGGGGGCACATCATTAGGAGGACGTTTGCGCCAACCTCCCGCTTTAGCCTTCTGGAAGACATAAATACCTCTTTAGTCTTTAGTGATTGAGATTCATCCATCAAAGGTCCCCAACAAAAGTAGATAATTTCATCTTCCGAATGGCGCGTGATATCCCGCCAGTGCACGAGGTACTGTACAGTATATCAAGGTCGTTTTGGTCGAGGATTTTCTCCGACTACGCACTAAACTATCTTATTATAAAGGATGTTAGGTCGGCCAAAAGTTGGATTTTCTGCTTACTAAATGACTAAACTTAATTAATCAAAGCAACAATTAGTAGTTTGATAATGTTCAGGGTCTAAAATCATACTAGTCAAATCACAATAATCTTTCGATCTGGGGTGAGTTGCAATGATTGAACCAAACACTTATTCTCATGGCTATTTAATTCAATCAACGATAAGAACATATTACATAACGACCCTAAGCATGAACACATTATTTCTAACCGAGTTTTTTGCCTATTCAATCTTTGTCAATTCAATTCAAAATAACATTCTTTCGACCCGATATTAAAAATCTAAACCAGGTAAAAAATGATCAGTCAATTACTATGACATACAAACCATAAAGATTAAACAAACTGAAATACTACTTAAGGTTAAAATTAAACACCGAAAGATAATTAATTAACATCGAGTTTATCCCCTAAACCAACAAACTAACTACTCATAATCTATATATATATATTAAAACAAAATGAACATAACTAGCTAACTGCCACGTGTCAGCTGTCAATATAATTGCCATGTGTCATAAATCCGCTGAATGAAATAACCACGTGTCATAAGTATGCCGATTGGAACAACAATATTCATTAACATGTTGATTGAGTGATGGACAGTAATTTAGTTGGCAATTAATTGGCATCAGTTATAAACACTACACAATAATATTAATACAAACACATTATAATTCGTTGGCTTTTAATTGGCATGACATCGGTTACAAAAAATAATATTTATTACTACAAGCACATTATTACTACAAAGACAAAAATAAACGAAAACTATTAGTACAATATTATTATTAATATATCGATTACTACCACTATTATTATTATTATTATTATTATTATTATTATTATTATGTAATTTAATAATCAATTACAAAAAAATAAATAAAGGCATAATTTTTCAAATTCCATACCTAATTATAGTTATCAGTTACTCAAAATTTTTATAAAGACTATGGCATACATAATCCTGCATGTGATCAGTCACATGCCATATGACGATCCCTAATTACTAGCATTGTTAGATGTTCTACAATTCCCCTATATATACAAACGACGCAGCACCTTAGTTTTTACAAAAGTTACAAAACACACTCATAAGGTAATAATATTTCATTGTTTTTACTACTTATAAATTAATTTCTTTTAATTCATTCTCAACCTAATATAGTACATGTCTAATTCTTAATTTTAATAATCCGTATTAGTTATGAAAGCCAAGACTTCCAACCGTAGATTTGCAGCGATACAAATTCCTAATTTCATCTTTCCCAGGTAATATATTCTTCTCTCTTTTTTTTTCATAACTTCTATGATTCCTTTTCTATAAATGGAAAAACAAAAGAGAGCTCATGAGATAACACTCAAACAAATACTGTGAATATGTTATTTATTTGATTTTTTGGACACTATTCCAATAATAAAAATAACTTAAAATCATATTTATATAGTTTTACCATATGTATTTCTAATTCTTCACCCAAATATTTCATCCGTTCTATATTAATTGTCATAATAAATCATCAAGTGAGGTATGGTGATCAAAAAAATAAAATGAGGTATGGATGTGTCCAATATAATGTAACAATCTTACCCCTGAATTTTACAATTTAGAGATACTAATTTGAATTGACGTAATATTTGCAAATAATTTGGTACCTATTACTCTACGTGAAAGAAATAGAGTAGGTTTAATAATACATTTTACCACAGTTAATTACAATTAAAGTTGGACAACTATTCTTTTTCCACCTATCCAGATTATGTACATGAAAATATAGACTGATTTTCAAATTTGGATGATGGATATTATAGAATGCTATAATACACGTCACTTTTAATTTATGGAACATTTCTAGAATGTGTTTTGCAAAAAAAAAAAAAAAAGGGAAAGGACTTGCAAATTTTGTATCACTCAGTTAATCAAATATTTAACAAAGAAATGGAAAAAAAATCAGAAAAAAATACAAAAATAACAAATAAGACATAATAACCCGTGCATTGCGCGGGTACAAAGACTAGTTAATAATAACAAACACAACAATAATAAAATTCGCACTAGACAACACAATGAAATTAAATAGAAATAACAACAATTCGAGAGGTCGAATATGGTCTCCTTGTGTCACCCATGTCGATCCCAATCTTCTCCTCGTGGTTGTTTAGGCCCATTTTTAGGCCTAAATAACACTCTTGGACTTGGTCTTTTGGCTCAATTCCGGTTTACTTTTATGCTTTTTACTTGGTTTTTAGTTCTTCCGTAGGTTTCTTGCGTTTTTTAAGGAAATCAAAGCATAGGAGCCATTTTGAGGCTTTTTAGGGAGTCCCGAAAGATTTCTCGAGCCAAGCCGAGCCGAAGAACGAGCGGAAAATAAAGCCGGGGCTCAAGAATCCCCTTAAGGAGCAAATCACAGGCCATCGCATCCGCTACCAACTTTGTAACATGCACGAAAAAGCCCTGTTGTTCATGTCCAGATGGTCGCCCCCGTTACAGTTTTTTAGCGGGCGCCATGCTCAAGAGAAGTTCCTTCAGGAGGTCGTCGCAGCTGTGACAACTGTGGTGGCGCCCCCGACGCCAGTTGGGGAAATTCCAGGGAGAAAACTTCCTTCACAAAGGTCGCATCCGCGACCTCGCGCTGTCAGGAGAATCGCCCTTGGTTTTCACTCCGTCGCGCCCGCGACGTACGACCTGCAATTTTCACTCGTTTTGTCGGTTGAAATGAATGCATTTTATGCAACCTCCTTACTTTGTATATATAGGATTTGTGGCGAATTTATTAGAGAGAACTTTTTAGAGAGTGAGAATTAGAGAGTTTTCTACTGTTCATCTTAGGTAATTTGTGAGAAATTAGTGAGTGATTAGTGAATTTGTACTTGGATTCTTGATTGGATTGACGTTTCTATTGAAGATTAAAGTTATTTTCTGCATTGGAGTGTGAAGTTCATCCTTATTCTTGATCATCCTTGGTTCCTATTACTTTGCTAAGTATTCCTTGCCCTTTTTCTCTTTTAATTAGTGTTAATTACTACTTTGATCATCAATTTGTGATTGATTGCTCTTTGATTATTGCAATTGCTAGCTTATTGTCTTGACAGTATTGTGATCATGAATTGCTTTGTGAATGTGAATGTTAGTTTAGTAATTAGCATGATTAGTGGCTAGAAACCCTATGGGTTAGGGGGTAATTAGCGATGTGGATAGGAGATTAGGAATAGGTTAGCACTCTAGTGAGTGATTAGGTGGAAAATCACCTTCCCACTCTAATCCTTCCTTCAAGTGTGATGTATTTCGGTCCAAAAATTCCCGAATGCATCGAAAATTGTCATGGAAGGTTGGATATGGGATGGCTAACTGATAAAGGTCCTCCATCAAACATCCAAAGTGCAGCACCAAGTGATCAGGAGCCAGCATCAAGAGCAGCAAGGAGCTCACCATCTTCAGCATCAAACACTGACATCCAGGAGTGTTTCATGATGGTCCAACAAGTCATGAGGTCGTCCAACAACAACAACATCAACATCAACAGCAGCAGCCAGCCAGTGAGGTTGTTTCTCAATTCCATATCTTTGGATGGAGGTCCTCACCAGTACTTTGAAGACTTCACTTTAGAGCTGTTGAGGACTTTCCAACTCATTGAAGATGTTTGCCAGTTCTGAGGTCCTTTATGAAGACATCACTTCTGGAATTGTTGAGGATATTCCAGTTCTGTGAGGTGATCCTGCATTGAGGTCCTCCATGAAGACTCACTTCCGAGCTGTTGATGCCATTTTCAGCTTGTGAGGTGATATAACCGTTTGTAATAAAGAAAACGCGTTTGTTAGAGTTTATTTCATTTTATTTTGAAGTTATCCAGTTTGTAATGAGGCTTAATTAGCTTGCTAAGTTAGTTAAGTAGTTTAATGCTTAATTAGTGAGTTTCTTGAACAAGGGGAAACCCTTAATCATCCAGCTCAACCCTAGCTTTATATAGCTTGTAATCGGCAGCTTGAGGTCATTATCTATCAGTGAAATCAATAGCATTTTGAGTGCCTTAATTGAGCCTCTTGTTTGTGAGTGACGTTAAACTCTCATCTCTGGTTAATTCTACTACAGTAGCAAGGATTTGGCAATCCTTGTGGTGGGTGTAGAGCTTGGTAATCTCAGTGGTGGTGTGCCTGTATCCATTGAGGTCATCCAGTCCATTGCCCTTGAAGTTCTAGCTGTGGTGGGTCAGACTACTGAGCCTCAAGACTATCTTCGGTTACTTTTTGATTGTAAGTTTGTTCATCCGATCATCATTTTATCATCATCCATTTCATCCATTCGTTCATTGGTGTTTGTGCTCTGTTTTGAGGAGGTTGTAATTGATTTCTTGTCGTGAGGTTCTGTTGTGGTGTGTTTGTGTTTGAATCTCTGTTGTGAGGCCAGAATTGTGTGTTTGTGTGTTAATGTGGTGTATTGTGAGGTCAATACTATGATCTTAAGACCTTTGCATACATCATAATTGGTATCAGAGCCGAGTAACATCTTGGAGGAAGGTCTGTTTGTGTTATTTGTGCATTTCATAATGTCGGGCTGTAGTAAAACACCTCAGGAAGTAGCAGAACAAGCCTTGAGGGAGAAGGAGGAATTGGAAGGGAAACTAAAATTTGTGAGTGATCAGTTGAAATATTATATGAGGTTGCACAGAAATAGGCTTAATGGAGAGACTGATGTGGAGTTTGAAGAAGAAGAAGAGGAGGAGAACCCTTTTAGTGAAATTGGAAGGGGAGGAGGAAGACCTAGGTATCACAGAAGAAGGAGGTATGTAAGGAGATCACCTAGGAGTAGTGTTAGTGAATCCAGGAGTAAGAGTGAGAGGGAAGAAAGGAGGGAAAATAGAAGAGTTGAGAAGTTGGATTTCAAAATAGATATTCTAGAATATGGAGGAGAGTTGGATCTTGATGTATTTTTGGATTGGTTGCAAATAGTGGAGAGGGTTTTTGAATTGAGGGAGTTGTCTGAGGAGAACAAGGTGAAATTGGTTGCATTGAAACTGAGGAAATATGCATCTACATGGTGGAACAACTTGCAAAGAAGAAGGGAGGAAATCAATGAACCTAAATTCAGCACATGGGTTGAAATGAGGCAGAAGCTCAAGGAGAAATTCCTACCTGAAAGTTACAAGAAGGAAAATTATTTCAAGCTTCAACACTTTGTCCAGGGTAGCAAATCTATTGAGGAGTATACCAAGGAGTTTGAACATCTGCTGTGGAAGTGCAATATGAAGGAGAATGAAATTCAGACCTATGTGAGGTATCTTGGAGGGTTGAATGAAAGCATCAGAAATGTTGTCGAGCTTCAGGTGTATCATTCACTTGATGAGCTCAGTTCTTTGGCTCATAAGGTGGAACAGCAGAAGAAGGCCCAAAGGAAGGAGTATGGAAGCAAGTACCCAACCAAAACCTATCCTCAAACCAAATCCTATAACCCACCTCAAAGGACCTATCCATCCCCACAACCACAAACCAGATATCCAGCCCCTAAACCACCTCAAACACAATCCCAAAATCCCTCACAAAGAACCCCAATCCCTACCAATCGACCATTCCCTGAGAGGAGGTGCTTTAGATGTCAAGGTCTTGGATATCTAACCTCAGAATGTCCAAACAGAAGAGTAGTGACCTTAGCAGAATATCAAGCAGCACTGTTTGTTGAACTCGAGCGATTGTTGAGGAGGAGCAGTATGAACTCAAGGAGATCCTGTATATGATAAAGAGGAAGTTGAGGCGGACACGATGAAGGTGAAATGTTGGTGATCGGGAGGATCCTTAGTAAAGCTGTGATTGATGAGGAAGTTGAGCGAGAGGAGAACATTTTTCACACAAGATGTACGGTCTGAGGAAGATCTGTTCCTTGATTATTGATGGAGGCAGCTGTAGAAATGCAGCATCACAGACTATGGTGCAAAAGCTGAATTTGCAAACCTGTCCTCATCCAGCACCTTACACCATCCAGTGGTTGAATCAAAGTAGAGGTATCAAAATCTCATCTAGATGCCTTGTGAATTTTTCAATTGGTTCTGTTTATAAAGATGAAGTGTGGTGTGATGTTATACCTATGGATGCATGTCATTTGTTGTTGGGAAGACCTTGGTTGTTTGATAGATCTGTTAACCATGATGGAAGAGCCAATACCTATTCCCTTAACCTAAACCACAAAAAAATTGTCCTCACCCCACTTAAACCATCCCAACTCACAAAAAGAACCAAGAACCTGATTGTTGATTCTTCCCTTGATGTGATCTTACCAGCTGAATATCATGAGTTCTATGAACAGAAAGAGTTACTTTTGCTTGATCTTGATGAAGAACCAGCCTCACAAAATGAGCCAGCCCCACAAAATAGCCATCCTTTATTCCAACCCATCCTAAACCAGTACCTACATGTTTTTCCAGAAGAAATGCCACCAGGTTTACCCCCAAAAAGAGACATCCAGCATAAAATTGACCTCATCCCAGGATCTATTTTACCAAACAAACCAGCCTATAGAATGACCCCAGCTGAAACCAATGAGATCCTGAGGCAAGTTGATGAGTTATTGGAGAAAGGAATGATCAGAGAAAGCTTGAGCCCTTGTGCAGTGCCAGCATGATTGGTCCCTAAGAAAGATGGAAGTCAGAGGATGTGTATTGATTGTAGAGCCATCAATAAAATCACAATTAAGTATAGATATCCTATTCCAAGACTTGAGGATATGCTTGATGAGCTCCATGGCTCAACTGTGTTTTCAAAGATTGATTTGAGGAGTGGATATTATCAGATCAGAATTTATGAGGGAGATGAGTGGAAGACAACCTTTAAAACTAAGGGAGGTCTGTATGAGTGGTTGGTCATGCCTTTTGGTTTGACAAATGCACCTTCAACATTTATGAGGCTTATGAACCAGGTTTTGAAGCGTTTGATTGGGAAGTGTGTTGTTGTGTATTTTGATGATATACTCATTTATAGCCAGTCTGAGGAGGATCATGTGAACCACTTGAGGAGTGTTATGGAGATTCTGAGTAGAGAGCAGCTATATGGGAACCCCAAGAAGTGTCAATTCTTCACCAGCCATGTTATATTCCTTGGTTATATTGTGACATCAGAAGGAATTCAAGTAGATGAGGAGAAGGTCAAAGCCATTAGAGAGTGGCCTATTCCTAAATCAATCCAGCAGATAAGGAGTTTCCATGGTTTGGCATCTTTCTACAGGAGGTTTGTGAGGAACTTCAACACCATTTTAGCTCCCATGACAGAGTTAGTGAAGGGGAAGAGCTTTACTTGGACACCAGCAGCACAGAAAGCTTTTGAGGAGGTTAAAAGACAGTTAACCTCAGCACCAGTGTTGGCATTACCTTGTTTTGCCAAAGTCTTTGAAGTGGAGTGTGATGCCTCGGGTGTGGGCATTGGAGCAATGTTGACTCAAGAGGGAAAACCAGTGGCTTATTTCAGTGAGAAACTCAATGAGGCCAAGAGGAAATACAGTACATATGATAAGGAGTTTTATGCTATCATCAGAGCTATGCAACATTGGAGGCATTATCTTATTGGAGCTGAATTTATTATGCACAGTGATCATGAGGCCCTCAAATTCATCCAGGGGCAGCATAAACTCAACATTAGGCATGCTACTTGGGTTGAGTTCATGCAGCAATTCCATTTTGTGATCCATCATAAATCTGGGAAGCTTAACAAAGGAGCTGATGCATTGTCCAGGAAGTATTTGTTGTTGCAAGTTTTGGATGCAAGAGTGCTTGGTTTTGAACAGTTGAAAGCTTTGTATGAGAATGATGAAGATTTTGGAGAGTTGTACCAGAAATGTCAGGGACATCCTCAAAGTCTATACCATATAGACCAGGGATTTCTCTTCAAAGGAGCAAGGTTGTGTATTCCAAGGAGCAGTTTTAGAGAGTTGTTGATCTCTGAAGTTCATGGAGGTTGCTTGGCAGGTCATTTTGGCATCGAGAAGACCCTTCTTATGCTGAAGGAACATTACTGTTGGCCTAAAATGAGGAAGGATGTTGAGCATTGGATCAGGAGGTGTGCTACATGTCAGATTGCAAAGAGTCATAGCTTATCTCAAGGGCTATACACACCTTTGCCAGTTCCAAACAGTCCTTGGGAGGACATCAACCTAGACTTCATTGTTGGTCTACTAAGAACTCAAGGAGGAAAAGATTCAATCATGGTAGTTGTGGATAGATTCAGTAAAATGGCTCACTTCGTTGCTTGCCATACCACCTATGATGCTGTGAGGGTGGCTGAATTGTATTTCCAGGAGGTACTGAGACTCCATGGTGTTCCCAGGAGTATGGTGTCTGATAGGGATATCAAGTTCCTAAGTCATTTTTGGGTTACTCTTTGGAAGAAGTTGGGCACCCAATTGAAGTATATCACAACTTGTCACCCCCAAACTGATGGGCAAACAGAGGTCACAAACAGGACACTTGGAACACTATTGAGGTCACTGATATCCACAAACAAAACAGGATGGGACACCCTCTTGTCTCATGCTGAATTTGCTTTCAATAGAGCACTATCCAAGGCAACTGGCCTTTCACCATTCCAGGTTGTCTATAGTAGAAATCCTATAACTCCATTGGATTTATCCCCACTAACAAATTCTGTGAGGTTTAGTTATGAAGCAGGTAAACATGAAGAGGAGATCAAGAAGCTTCACCAGCAAGTCAGGGAGAAGATCATCAAGTATTCTGAGCAAGTTTCTACATCAGCAAACAAACATACGAGGAATATAGTTTTCAATCCAGGAGATCTAGTGTGGATTCATTTAAGGAAGGATAGATTTCCAAGCAAGAGGAAGGGAAAGTTGACCCCAAGAGCAGATGGTCTTTTTGAAGTGCTAGAGAGGATTGGAGACAATGCTTACAAGTTAGATCTTTCTGAAGACTATGGAGGCAGTGCTACATTCAACGTTGCAGATTTGAGGCCTTACTTTCCAGAGCATGAAGACCTTCCAAGTTAAAGGACAAACTTTCCTCAACCTGGGGAGGATGATGGAGGTCCTCCATCAAACTTCCAAAGTTCAGCACCAAGTGATCATGAGCCAGCATCAAGAGCAGCAACGACCTCACCATCTTCAGCATTAAACACTGACATCCAGGAGTGTTTCATGATGGTCCAACAAGTCATGAGGTCGTCCAACAACAGCAACATCAACATCAACATCAACAGCAGCAGCCAGCCAGTGAGGTTGTTTCTCAATTCCATATCTTTGGATTGAGGTCCTCACCAGTACTTTGAAGACTTCACTTTAGAGCTGTTGAGGACTTTCCAACTCAGTGAAGATGTTTGCCAATTCTGAGGTCCTCTATGAAGACATCACTTCTGGAACTGTTGAGGATATTCCAGTTCTGTGAGGTGATCCTGCATTGAGGTCCTCCATGAAGACTCACTTCCGAGCTGTTGATGCCATTTTCAGCTTGTGAGGTGATATAACCGTTTGTAATAAAGAAAACGCGTTTGTTAGAGTTTATTTCATTTTATTTTGAAGTTATCCAGTTTGTAATGAGGCTTAATTAGCTTGCTAAGTTAGTTAAGTAGTTTAATGTTTAATTAGTGAGTTTCTTGAACAAGGGGAAACCCTAAATCATCCAGCTCAACCCTAGCTTTATATAGCTTGTAATCGACAGCTTGAGGTCATTATCTATCAGTGAAATCAATAGCATTTTGAGTGCCTTAATTGAGCCTCTTGTTTGTGAGTGACGTTAAACTCTCATCTCTGGTTAATTCTACTACAGTAGTAAGGATTTGGCAATCCTTGTGGTGGGTGTAGAGCTTGGTAATCTCAGTGGTGGTGTGCCTGTATCCATTGAGGTCATCCACCCATTGCCTGAAGTTCTAGTGGTGGAGTGCAGACACTGAGCCTCAAGACTATCTTCGGTTACTGTTTGATTGTAAGTTTGTTCATCCGATCATCATTTTATCATCATCCATTTCATCCATTCGTTCATTGGTGTTTGTGCTCTGTTTTGAGGAGGTTGTAATTGATTTCTTGTCGTGAGGTTCTGTTGTGGTGTGTTTGTGTTTGAATCTCTGTTGTGAGGCCAGAATTGTGTGTTTGTGTGTTAATGTGGTGTATTGTGAGGTCAATACTTTGATCTTAGGACCTTTGCATACATCAGTAACACTCGCCCATGAAAATGGGAAGGAGGTTAGCTAGGGAATTCCGTTTCATTAACCCTCCGGGTCCTTGGTGGACTTTGAAGTAGTTAATCCGGACTATCTTCGAAAGAGAAAGGTCGATGAGTACTTTCTAACGGAATTACCATTTGATTTTCTTCTCTTGTTGCTCTCTTATTGCAAAACCTACTTTCTTGATCCCATTTGCATCTTGAAAATCCCCCGAAGGCCATTGTCTCATCCTGACTAAACCGTAGTTTGTTCTTTGTTCTGTTTCGCTACCTATAGACAAAAATCTTGTTCCCAAGAGATCTTAAACCTTACCGAGACCTAGTTACTTTGACTAAAGTCCCTTGCTCCTCAAGAAAGAACGAAAAATCTATCGGATACCAACCCACTTGCATTACAGTGGTTTCCTTCAATGTTATCAATGGAAATCTCGAAAACTAGGTTAAACCGGAACTTGAGAGATGGTGAAAAATTTGAGCCCCCTTGCTCCAAAACGTCCGCGACGCCTTTTATATTAAAGGTATCAGGGAGGAGGTGCATGTTGCGCCTTGGGGGACAATGGTCGCGCCTGTCTCCTTTCGTGTGATCCTCATTATTGGCGTTAGGCGCGATTGGCATCTAGTAAGCGTTGGCTACTCATACTTTCTTCTTCGTTGTTGTTGTCTCTGCCCTAGGCGCGACTTGCGCCAGGTGAGGCGCAACTAACGTTGGGGTCAAGTGTTTTATGGGGCCTGGCTCCTTGCTATCTTGTTTTCTCCTTCAACTCTTCTTGTTTCTCCTTTGTTTGGCTTATATTAAATTTTTCCATAAAATCTACAAAAATCAATATTCTCTAAACCAAGTGAAGAAATCATAAAATTTGACATAAAATATCAAGTTTACATTATAAATTAACTAAAATACATATGTTAATCACCATTCTCTTCTCTTCGTATCTTTCTTCTTCTCTTCTCTTTTCAACAACTCCACAATACTCCAATATTCGCTTGATCAAGGCCTAAATTTCAATCCAACAAAATTAATCACAAGGGAACGGGGCACCAATATGATCATACAATGGAGAGTGGTGTAGTAGGGAGAATGAAAAGAGAGAATATAATCCTTACTTTAAGATGTAGATGAGGATGGATGATAATAAACTTGATGTTCTTGTTCTTGATTTAAGATAGTAAACACAATCTAAAGGAAGAGATAACAAAGACCTTGAGTCTCCAAAAGAACTGGATATGATCTTGGATAAAGTAAGATTCCATCGCCAAAACCTAACATCGATCCCACCATGATTAGATAAAGGAATGCCCACCACTAATCAACAAAGGAATAACTTACAATACCACCATTAACAAATAGATAAAGAAAACAAGATCTTAGAGAGGGGAGAAAGCATCAAGCCTTTCCATTACATTCATAATCAAAAGTCATTAGAAAGTCCCTTACAAAATATTAACAAGAGCTATTTATAGATGAGAGGTTTTAAACAAAATTTATGGTCCAGACATGGTGTCGCGGCAGTGACACCTTGGCATGGGAAGGACCACCTCTTCGTATGCGGCTGTGACACTGCGATTGATACTCCCAGTCTTTGCTACGTCGTAGGTGTGACTACGGGTGTTGCGGTCGTGTCCTTTCTCCCATTGCTATTGGGTTGCGGTCGTGACAACGGAGTCATAGGTGCAACGTTCTTGAGCCCATGAGCCGACGCATTCGTGACGGCTGATTCGCAGTTGTGACCAACTTCGACCCCAATCTTGGAAGGAATATAGAGAAAGGGGGTCGCTGGCACGACGTGTCGTGTCGTGTCGTGTCGAGGTCACGACGCCCTGTTGCCCTAGCCAAAGCATGCATCAGATGGGAGTCATGGTCGTGACGAGCCTGCTGATCCTCTCTTCACACCATATTTACCTCCTACAAACCTTAGCCTGGGCCCTCATATATTATTAGTGTCGAGGTGGAAAGGAACACTCATCTGGAGGGCGTCCCGGGTCATCCTAGGGATGGTATTGGCAGTCTCTTTGGGCCTGGGGTCCACCTTGAAATGGACCCCACACCCAACCCGAAAGTTCATTTGCTCGATATCGTTCAAGAAGTGTCCATAACCTTCCCATTTAAAGTATTTCTTTCCCTTCATCTTCCGTGTAGAACTGTAGGGGAAGCATATGAGATTCCTTTGCTTTTGCCAACCCTCAGAGGCGAGGGAGCAGTAATAGTACACATGGTATCTTGTGGACTAGGACTCTAGGTGACACCAAGGGTATCTTCTTTTGTGATTGAGGGAGATAAACCGTTCAAGAACCACATCATAATTTGTTCAGGCGGTTGTTGTAGATCACTCTTGATCAAGAACTACTCGAACTCTTGAATATATTCGATCGCACTTCTCTTCCCTTGCTCAAGGGCGAAGAGCCTTTGAAGAATGTCTTGTTTGTTGGTACTCGAAAGAAATCGCTTGTTCATAAGCTTTTTGAGGTTTTCCCATGAAGAAATCTTTCATTGACCAACTCGTGCTCGTTACGCCTTTACACTTTTAAACCATAAGGATGACACCTTGGTCAATTTCAAATTAGCTACTTTAAACTCCTTTTGATTGTAATATCCTTTGGCCTCGAAGATACGCTCAACCAATTGAACCAACTCCAAATACTCATGCAGATCAAGGGAACCGTTGAATTCAAGAAGCTCAACCTAATTAATGTCATGTAGGTCATCCCAAAGTGGTTGCTCACCTCTTCCCCTTCTATGGAACATGTGGGAGGAACCCTCATCATCGTCACTCAACTCAAAATTTGGAGGTGGACGGATGTGACTAGAGGAATGTCTCTCTCGTCTCGCAGGTTACGGTCGAACTTGGAGTTGTGGATCGATTTGAGCGAGTCTCGTCATGATAGCCCGGATTAGTGGCCTCTTCGAGCGAGAAAATCATGGGTGCCTTTTGATGCCGGCTAGATTCCTCTCAGTTAGGATCGTTGGGGCGTTCCATACCAAAAAGAATGGGTAAGGGACGAATTGTGTATAGGAGACTTTGTTAAGCTAGGTTCTTTTGTAGTTGGTTTTGTGTTTGGCTTAGGGTTTTGTTGTAGCTTTTGTACAAGAGAGGTTATAGATGACAATATGATGTTGAAGTAGGAAAACCAACACCAATGCCAATCATTACCAAACTCCCAAAATCCGAACACCACAATAAGATCACAACTCCACAACACTTCAATACCACACTTGATTGAAGCAACACTCAATCCAACTAAATAATCAATCCGGGAATGGAAGTCACCAATATGATCTCAACAATATTCAATAACCAAATAAAACTTCGAAGATGGCAAATCAATCGATGATAATGAAACCCCACTAATAAGAATGAAAACTCTCAAGAACTTTCAACCCCAACAAATTTCAACACCCACCAATTTCATGGATTTCAACGTGTTCATGACCACCAAAAATCACCAAAATCAATAAAGGACAACAAAGCTTAAGAAACAAGTAACTTGGATGCTCTGAAGCAAATGGAGCATGGCGCGGTGGGAGAATGAGAGATAGATAATCCTTGCTTGAACATGTAGATGATGATGGAGGGATGATAAGATTGTTCTTGATTGAAGATAATAATGATCTTGATAATGATCGCTGATGATAGTGTTCTTGATTTAAGAAAATAATCTTGAGAAATAAAATAATCACAACCCAAAATAAAGATATTAAAGAACTTGAACACCAAAGAAAATGGATATGATCTTGGATAAAGGAAAATCCTTCACCAAGACCTAACAATCCACCATGAATAAATAAAGCAAGGTCCCACCACTAATCGATAAAGGAAAGACTTACAACACCACTATAACTTAGCAATTATGGATAAAGTAAACAAGATTTTTGAGGAAATTGAGAGCCATTAACTTCTTCTTTCTATTCATAAGTAAAGCCATCAAAAGTCACTTACAAAAGATTAACAAGAGCTATTTATAAGGAGGGGGTTTTAAAACACAAATTGAGGATCAGACAGGGTGACGCAGGCGTGACATAGGGTGTCGCAGCTGTGACTTGGCGATAGGCGCTCCTAGACTTCGCTACGTTGCTGGTGTGATCCGGAGTGTCGCGGTCATGACCTCGCGTTCAATGAAAACATGTCGCGACGGAGATGACTTGGCCGCGGGTGCGACGACCATGAACTCAATAGTCGTCACGGTCGTGATAGTTGAGTCACGAGCGTGACTTGCCTCGGCTACAAATAGGGGTAGAATGGGGAGAAGGGGTCGCGGACGCGACGCCCTATTTCCTAGCTCAAGTTCATTTGTCACGAGGGTCCATGATGGTCACGCCCGTGATGAGATGCAGGCTTTCTTTAACATGATTAACACTTCCATCATCCTTAACCCGGAACCTCCTCCATTATCAGTATCGAGGTGAAAAGGGAATTCATCTAGAGGGTGTCACGGGCCATCGCAGGGATGGTGTTGGCTGTCTCTTTCGGTCTCGGGTCCACCTTGAAATGGATCCTACACCCGATTTAGAAGTAAAATTGCTCGGAGTTTTCAAGAGGGGGACACAGGAGGGGTGGATGGCCATAAAATTGTACTCTAAATGCATTACTCTTAGCACAAGATTTTATACTCATCACTCTTAGCACACTAAACCGTATGCACACTAAAATAATACTATAAGCATGTTGAATTGACAACACATGCACATGATACATATTAGAATAATATTATAAATTCACTAAAGTAATACTATGGGCATATTAAATTGACAACATAAGCACACTAAAACAATACTATAAGCACACCAAAATTATGTTATTGCGCACTAAAAATAATAGGTATACAAACCATTTACGCTTTCTAATACACCATATGTATTTGATATTTAAATTATACGTCTATTCTTGTATTTTATAGTTATCAATCATATCTTTTCTCATAATTATCTATATACAGTGCATAAGCACTCCAAATATTGTATTATTACACACTAAATATTATAAATTATACACTAATTATAATATTTATGTACCCATAAATTTAGGCTTTTTTTTTATCTATTTTTATAATTTGTCTTAATAACTATTTATGTTATTTCACCAGTTCTTTTTATGAATAATTTTTTATATATTATAATCTTTTATGTACACTAAAATTAAAAGGAAATGAAATAAATAAAGGAAATTAAATAACAATATTCACTTGAAAGGAAGAGAAGAAGAAAATATTCGGAATACATATTTAATAGGAAGAGAAGAAGAAAAAAAAAATACAAAATGGGGATTCAAACCCCTAACCTAGGACAAGTCTAAGACGCTTTGTCCATGTGGCCTGTGTTATGGTACATATTCATTATCTCCCTTAAATGATATCTAGTCACTACAGGAAATCACGGGAGTAAGCTCGTAGTCCAACGACATTACGATATAAGATCTGCAGTTTAGGTAATCGTTCTCTAAATCTAAAACTCTATCCATAATAAATCACCATTTTCACATTCAAAATTAAAGTTCTCCATAACTATTTATATTTTCTTTTGTAATTTACTTGTACGCTACCTTGAGCTTTGATGCATGGGTCTTTCCTCGTGATAAAACTTTGGGGAGTGTCTTACTTTGTAGGTGGAGAGCGCCACCTAAATGTAGAAAGCTTTGTTGGTGTGATTTTTATTGTTCCACTTTATAATTTGCTAGTTTCTCCAAAAACATTTACTAAATGTTCATAGAATTAATATGCAAAAATATCCTTACTATGTAAATAGAAAAAAAAAATCATAAAAACTTAATCTTGCAATTTTGCAAATTAATATTCATATAAGAAATTATGATCATCCAAGTATAACATAATGAAATTTTCAAATTGTTTAGGACACCATGTTATGTTATCTATAATCATTATAAACTTGGAAAAAAATCAAGTTATGGCCTATAATTAAAGATTTGCAAGAGTGACTCAGTTGACCACTATATTATAAAGAGTAGAAACATTAATTTGAAGTCTATACCAAAAAGGAAAGTCTTTAAATTGATACAATCGGGGTAATAAAAATTAAAAGGGTTCAAAAAAGCAAGTTATAATGTGCAGGGACGTTAGCGTGACGAATCCATGTCCCTTGTAAGAATGGGATGACAGTGTAGTTTTGGGCTTCATGCCTAGTAATGGACTTCTTGTAGCCGGGCCAATTGACCCGATTAAAAGTGTCGGCACCTGGTCCATTGTTGTTAAACTCTGCATAATACAAAGTGTTGAGAGCAAAGTTCCCTTGCCATGGCATCCACCCTTCTGGTTGGATGAGCTCTCCAATGTTGGATTCCATGACAATGGTTCTGGAATATTCCTTCCAGGGGCGCCCCAAGTAAGTCTTGACCTTAAGCTTGTCTGGCTCGAGCTCCTTGTCAGGATGGATCTTGCAATTGTGAAGTACAAATCCAGTGTTCTCATGCCTATCTGCTCTACCCTGGGCGGTGATGATGTTTTGTTGGTTCTCCATGGGTTTCCTGACCATGATTTCACAATTCTGAAAAATGGCAGCTGCATCACCAAAAATGAAGTCTATGGTTCCAGTGATGTAACAACTACGGTAGAAGTGCCTATGCGTTTGAGCGTACAAGGTGTCCTGGTACCCTTCCATTCGGCAATTTAGGAAGATTGCTTTGTCCGCCTGAACACGCAACGCTACAGCTTGATGCTTTTGTGGCCCTGCTGTGTTCCTAAATCCTATGGCTATACCAATGAATCCTTCTCCCAACACAGCTGTACTTCCAATTTTAATTAATTTACTCAGAATTCTTATTTGCTACCTTTTAACAAGCTAGCTAGCTAGGATAATTAATAGTTGGATAACCACTTACCAACGGTGGCTGTCTCAAAGGTACGAACTCCATCAACAAAATTTTTGTTGCCTGTTATCATGGATTTTTTTGATCCATCACCATACATAGTTATATTTACCATGTTTTTCGTAATTGTTACATACTCTTCATAAAATCCTTCTTTCACATAGATAAATATTCTGCAATTTCAAAAACAATCTACAGTTGTCATATAAGATCCTTTTGGGCTCATGAATATCTAATAGTTTTGTTGTGTGTCAAATTAGACTTAAAAATTACACATACCTTTCCTTATGATTCTCAGGCAAGTTCTTGAGGCAGTCATTGATAGAAGTGTAATTCCCACTTCCGTCTTTGGCAATAGTGATATTAGGTCGTAAGCCGGTGGTTGCCCTGACCGTAAGTTTCCTCTCGTCCCGGCCAACCCATTGAGGGAAGCCTTCCTCATCAATGAGGGACGGTGAACTTGCACCCTGAAGGACCATTAGCCGACGGGCAGATCCTGATTCCAAGCCCATGTCAGAGTCCATGGCACTAGGGCTAGGGGACGGGGCTAGCTCACTTTCGTAAATCTTGGACTCATCTTGGACGAGGGTAGCAATTTGGGAAACGAGAGCTAAGGAGTTGCTCACGAATTCCTTGGTAGAATTTAATGTAGCCTTAACATCATCCTTGGCTTTACTATCGGGAAAAGCATCAATGCATGTTTCTTGGTAGGAGTAAACAGCACTTAACCATGTTTTCAAGTCAGTTGTCCTTGATGCGAACACTTCCTGCTTTTCTGTGTTGTTTGCTGACCTCCGCAACTCTTCTATGGAATCCTAAAATTCAATTTACATGATTAAAGTGTAGTTAGACTTACCACTCATGCTCTATAATCAATGTGTCGTGTACCAAACAATCAAATTTGCATAACAGTGATGATAGTGTAATATTATATTATACATACTTTTTAAAGATTGACATTTTTTATCATCAAATTTATGTATATGTATTACGAAATTTGACATCAATGCTTTTGAAAGTCGTACTAATTATCAATTATAAGCAGACACTGCTAAAAAATATATACTTTAGTTGAATCGACCTCATCCATATATTAAATGATTTTTTTACAAACATGGAAAGCTACAAATTAAAATAATTTTGGCAAATTTATTAATTGTGTTATATGCTAGACTATCTGTTGTAATTAGCTTTATGTTATAATTAGTTAACAGATTAGTTAACAACTCATCCTTTTCTGTTATGTATGTTAGCTATAGCTAGCTTTATGGAGGTCCTATATATATACCTCCCCTCCTTGCATTTTTAATCAATCCAATTCAATACAATTCTCTTCTCACGGATACTCCCAATATTCCTCTCTCTCTCTCTCTCTCTCTCTCTCTCTCTCTCTCTCTCTCTCTCTCTCTCTCTCTCTCTTGACTGATTGTTGATTTTGTCAACATGGTATCGGGGCAGAAGTAAAATGGATGTCTGGGGATTTCTTCTGCTTTCATTCTCTTATCGTTTTTGAGGATTTGTTGCAACATTCTCAGGTGTCCTTTCTTTAACTCTTTTATAATATTCTTATTTTCTTTCAAATGGTTGGTGTTGAAGATAATTCAGCCCTCTATGTTGGAAATTCGTGTGACCCCAATTATGTTTTGTACGTTCATCCTTCTGATAACCCCAACAACATTCTTGTGAGTAAATTACTCAATGGGAGAATTATGGACACTGGAAAAGGTTGTTGAAATAGCTTTAATTGCAAAAAATAAAGTGAGATTTGTTTAGGGTGAATATGGTAGACCTACTGCCAATTAGTGTGTAGCTAAATGGAAAAGATGTGGCAAGATGGTTCAGTCTTGGTCAATGAATGCTGTTATTCATGACATTGCACAAAGTATTATTTCCTCTGCTAATTCAAGGGATGTTTGGGTTCAACTAGAGGAAAAGGTTTGGAGAAGCCAATGTCACCAAAATTTTTCATGTTTAAGGAGATTTGATAAACTTATCACACGAAAATTTATTAGCTACTTATTACATTAATAAAATCAAGAAAATGTGGGAAGACTACAAACTTTGATTGTTATCCCAAGTTGTACCTATAGTCTGGATTGTGTCTGTTTGCAAATTACTAAAAAGTGATTAAGGACCAACAACTTATGCAGTTCTTGGTTAGTCTTGACGAAATTTTTCGGGTTACAAGAGGAAATATCCTCATGATCAAATCCCTACCAAATATTGATAAAGTTTATCAGATGGTATTACAAGAAGAAAAATAAAGTTCCAATTCAAACTCTGTTGCCTTCAACACCCAAACCACAGATTCTGCGCTTGCTTTCCAACAAAGATCTAACAACAATGCTGCACATAAGCCCAATAATCCAAATTCTTTTTATTAAGAAATAAATAAAAACATTTGGTGTTATATATAATTATGTTCATTTCTATCAAAATCCAAAATCTTCCTTTAAGAGATAACTATATGAGTTTTTAAAAGAAAATTTATATTAATTTTCATCTAAGTATACATTTTATTTTATTTCTTGTGAGTTCTTCATTTTGATTTACTGGATCTAATAAATCTTTAACATTGTTCTATTGGCATCAATCACACCGTGCTTATGGAGGACAAACTGTTCAAAGAACAATTTTTTCACTTTCATTAAATTTTCGTAAAAACTGATACAGGGTGCAAATTACACGGAAATAAATTAGTTCTCGAAAAGGCTACAGTTAGATATTTAAAAATAACTTAAACCTAAGAAGATGTAAACGTAAATTTATCAAAATTATTCATTAAAATAGCAATAAAAATTCCTATATTCATCTCCTCCCATCCAAACACTCTCATTTGTCGGTTTCTTCCATAAGTTTAGAATAGGTACTCTCGCTTTCCTAATGATTTAATCTAATAAAATAAACATGTTATCATAAAAGTGTAGCTATAAATAATCATAGATGATATTCATGTTGATAATTAGTAGCTATCTAGATAATATAAATATGGAGTCCAAGGCTATGGGTTAAGACTTGATGATGACGACAATCTCAAGGCTTATCTAGATTATATTTGTAATGTTGCATGCATGCAATGTTTAGAAAAGGTGCTTGAAAGTGAAGGAGGCATGCATACCTCGAAAAGCTTCTTGCATACATCATAGGCAGCCTTCTCCTCAGGCTTGTCAAACTTGTGTTTTGCAGTCTCGTTTTGGGCCTTGAGAACCGCATCGACTGCAGCAGATATTGCCGTTTTGATAATAACCCTAGGCTCGATGGCAGGACTAGAGTCATTGACATTAACCAATTTTGTTAGGGTTCCCTCACACGTTTTCTTGTAGTTAGTAGGTTCACATAACATCGCTACAATCTTGCTCGAGGTTCTTACCATACCATCATTTCCGCCATTAGTACTCCTGCTTCCCCCTCCTGACCTCGAGCTACCATAAGAGCCACCATCCTTGGGTTGGTCATGATGTTGGGCTTTCTCCTTGTTCTCTTTAAAGTGTAAGTATGCAAATATTCCCCCTACGACAAAAACAAGGAGAAAAATGACCAAGAAAACAACAATTAACACCTTCTTCCTAAACTCTTCAGCTCGTTCTGCTCTCCTACGTTTTGACAGTTGGCCAAACGTCTCGAAGGCCATGGATCAAGATATCAAAATACCAATAGTTCTCCAATTAGAACAAAAAAAAAAGGAGACAAGGGTGGAGGGAGAGGCCTATTGCTTTCAGTTTTTAGCCTCCTACCCTAGCCCTCTATCTTTCTCCTCCTTCAACCTTTTGCTTTTATTTTGTTCTTTAGTTTAGTCTTATTTTTAGTCTTTTCCTTATTTTTCTTAATTTATAGAGGTCGGGATTCTAGAGTTTCTATGATGTAGAAAAACTTTTCCAATTGTTGTTATTCTTGGAAAAATGAATTTATTCAAAAATGTAGTTAAATAATAGGTGAAAATGGATGATAAATGGCAAACTAGTAAATCATGACAACCGTTTTCCTCGCACTTTTTTTTTCTTATCGAGGTTTATTACTTTGGATCATTTGTACTTTGTACTCTTAAAGTTGTAGGCATTAATTTTCATCCCTCCATTCTTTTAAATTTGTGTTCTTTACCCTTAAGTTTATCGAGAGAATGATTTTAAAATTATAAGATGATATTAATTGGGTTGCTCATATCTTAGGTTGGCTTTTAATTTGTTTTTTTTTTCAACCTTGACACTAGAATTTCACTATTTATAGTCTCAAACTTTAAACAAATATGAAGGAAAGAGATTATTTTTTTAGATCATATGAAAGAAAGAACTTATACTTTTAGATTTGAACTATGAATGTTGAAGTGCATTTGAGAGGTAGAGAAGAGGATACAAACAAGAGTAGAGTAGAGAGTAGAGAGATGAAAAGAATATGAGTTTTTAATTAACATTTTAATTTTCAATCATACTAAAGAATATAAAAGTGAAAAATATTCCAGTTTAAGCAACAAAAAAAGATGGAATAATGTTATGCACTTAAGATATAAAAAAAGGTAATCCATTATTTTTGTCGTATTCTTGTTAAATAATGTGTCTTGGAATTAGCGTATCCATGAATACAAAGGTGGAAAGAAAAATCTCAAGAATAAAAGGGCTAAACAATTAATACCAGAAACTCATTGATTAATGGTACAAATGACTCTCATTACTTTGCTTTGATGTACCCTTTCAGACTACCTTGCTAGATAGTCCAAGGATGACCTATTAATTTAACAACTACCAAAACATTTGAACACTCTAAAGTCATTATCATTTAAGGAACCCTTGGACAACTGCTAAGACTACATACACTGAAAGTCAAGTTTCCTACTCAATTAAAATGTTATAGTTACCGGGTTTCCTTAAATGTTATTTTAAAACGTTTTTTGTTCAATATGACATACACATTAACTTGATCACAATGATAAATGGTTTATTTCAAAGACAAGGTTTCATTCTAATAATTTTTCATCACATTGGTCGAAGAATGGTCATCTTTAATACAGTATTCTTTAATTAGAGTATCTACATTGTGGCTCAAAAAATTTAATTTAAAAACAAAGTTCATCAAATTTTATTGCAAAATTCATCATAAATTTATCAATATTTTCGTAAAATTTAGAGTTGAATAAAAATTTATCACATTGTTACAAAAATTTATCAACGGATAAATTAACCTTATTCAAATTATATACTATTAAAAAAAAACTTAGGCAAATCCTCTATAGTGTATGGTATAACTTACTACTATTTATAGAGAGTTTATTTTATACGAAAGAAATATTGTTGAAATTTATTTTTCTAGTATACTCTGTATATAAGTAGTCGTTTTTACTGACTTATGTGGGGTCCCAATATTTTTAATGTAGTATAAGGACGTATTATAGGGTAGGACTTTTTTATATTTATTGTTTTAAGTCAGTTATATTTATTCTTTTATCTTTATAATTAAAATTATGATATTTACTTAATGACTCACTTCTAGGAAAATGAAATTTTGTCAAAGGAAAAACAGTTGTGGAAGTTTGGAAAACGGTCGTAAATAGCATTTACAACGATCTTTTGGTTCGTTGTAGGTCCCATCATAAGGTTATTTACGAGGGAGCAATGGTAAATAACTAGCGTCACTTTTTCAGAGGGATACGTGTCGCCTGCCGCGCTATTGGGAACGCCAACTTAGCTCGATCTCGGTCGAAAACTCGAAAGATGTTTACTTCAGTAGCAGCTTATGACGAGTTTTAGATGTACGCTTCTTAAACTTTTGGATATATTTTTATAATTTGCAAATAACATTATTTTCCTTATTATGGTCCTTTCTTGTGGTACAGATTCGTGCAACCATCAGAGGTTATACTATAATCCCGCGGGAGTATGGGTGTCCACTATAGTTCCACTATTTCTCGAACTGATAAATAGCAGCCCACCTTAAATCCCTCATGTATGTAGTATTCGCGAAGTGGTTGGGCGGCAAGTACTTGTATCAGAGGTTTTGGTTTTGAAGCTTCTTAAGCATACTTCCGTTCTTTTCTATTTTTTTATTCCGCCAACTTATTTTTCTTGCAATCTTTTCGAATGTTTTAGTAAATTTGTTTTACTGAGGCTTTTGTGTTCGTCCATTCGATAAAAGTGCTTATCTCATGCATTTCTAATTACTTTGTAGGTTTTGTTTCAGATGACTATGCATTTGAGCCGAATTGACTAAAACTAGTCGAAAAGAGGTCGGGTTCGAGGACATTCAAGCAAAACCTGACTCGGGACTGAGTCCTGAGGGGCACTTGAGGCACTCGAGCCAAGAACGAGAAAAGAATAAAGGCCAAGGTCGAGGAAATAATCAAAAAGAGGTCTATTAGCTGCATCACGACCGTGACACTTACTGTCACGCCCGTACGTGAGGCCCTCATAGTTGTTAAGTATTTCTTCAGCAGAAGCTTCACGGTTGTGACACATACTCTCAGGCCCCCGTGGTCCCTCCAGGAACTCCCCATGACATTCTTGACCGAAGGCTGTCACGTTCGTGACATCCTAATCGTGACCGTGGCACTTAAGAGCAAAATGTTCCCCAGCAGCAGTGTTGCAACCGCGCCAGTCAGTGTCACAGTCGTGACACCGCGAGCAGGAGAACTCAAGAATTGCCTTGCCGTGAGCATGACACACTTAGTCGCGACCATGACACCTGAAGGGTCGAGACGTCGCGACCGCGACAGGAGACGTCAAACACGTGGCACACTGCTCCAGAGGAATTTGAAAATTAGCCAGACAAAGTTGTCGCGGTCGTGATGTTCAGCGTTGCACCCACGACGCCCTTCCTGCAGCGCGTATGTTAGTCACATTGATGTATTTTGGCCCACGCCAAAAACATCAAAGAAGGCCCATTACCTTTGCAAGGAGATAACACGAGCTATGAAGGAAAGATTGAGCACAGAGGCCCATAGGCCCATTCATATTGTGTGCTTGATAAGACAATTTTACATAGAGTTTTTAGGGCTCAAATGATGACAGTTTCATGCACCCGATATCTCGTATTTTTATATCAATTTCTGTGATTTATACGCTTGTTCGCGAGTTTGGTATGTTTTACAGGAATTGGTGGAATTATATCAAAAAGCATGAAGAATTGGAGAAGAAATAGCAAAAATCATGGAAAATATAAAAAGGGAATGAAGAAGGAAAGAAGAGGAAAGGAAGAACGACCCAAACGACTCGGCCCAAGTCCAATTGAAGCGGAGAGGCAAGGCGCAGGCAACATTTTTGGAAATGCAGGCCGCGCCTTGTCCAGAAAGTTTTGCAGCCGAGAAAAGACAAAACACAGCCCGCGTTTTGGAGGCGTGGCCAGCGCCCTCTCACGGAGAAATCCGCTACTTGGGCAAAACGCAGCCAACGTTTCCAAAACGCAGGCCGCGTTTTGTGCCCTAATTCAATCACCATAAGAGGGCTTCGATTTCCGCCATTTCAAATATCAAGCAGTAACGAGCGATTCTCTTCCGTTTACTCTAGTTTTCAGAGAGATTTTTAGGTAGCTTTTAGAGTAGATTTAGATCAATTTATTTTACAGTTGATTCCAAAAGATTGTTATTAGATTAGATTATTGTTCGTGATTGAAGAACACGAAAGAGATCGATTTGGGTGACACGAAGAGATCGATTCCGCCAATTCGAACACGGTTTATTTCTATTCTTCTTTAATGCTTTCTTGTTGTTATTTAAATTTTGCGATGTTTACTTTTAGAATTATGAGTAGCTAATTTTCTTAGTTTAGGGGATAAACTCGATGTCAATTGATTGAATTTGAATACAGTTTCGGTGTTAGGTTATCTTTTTGTTTGTTTAATCTGCGTGCTTTGAATGTCATGGTAATTTGACAATAGAACGACAGTTTGAGTCTGTACCTGGTTTTAGATTCTTGACAGTAGAACGACAGTTTGAGTCTTGAATCGGATTGCGTAGATTGAATAGGTTAGAAAATAGTTAGACATAATGATTCTTGCCTAGGGTCAATTTATAATCAGTTCTTATCTTTGATTAGGCTAAATAGTTAGAAATAATGATTAGGTTAATCACTTTAACTCACCTAGGATCGAAAGATCGAAGTGATAGGGCCTAGAAAGATTATAGACCCCGAATTATTTTATTACTTGCACCGGAATTGTTGATAATTTGATTAGTTGACTAGAGTGCACTCCCCTAAACGCTTTTAAATATTGGATAAAACCCCTGTTTTCTTAGTATAATTTAGAAAACTTTACCACACCCTTTGGATCGACCTAACATTCTTTGTAGCGAACTAGTTTAGTGCGTGATTGAACACAAATCCCTGAGAGAGAACGATATTTTATTACTACACAGACCCGTACACTTGCGGTACACAGACACCTATATGTTTTAGGTCTGTCAAGTTTTTGGCGCCGTTGCCGGGGATTTGTTTCCCCAATCGCCATTGGACGAACGCGCTCTGGGTGACTAGGTTATTTAATTTCTGTTATTTTTCTTTATTTTTCTTTATTACGCTTGGTGTTCTTGTTTTTGTCTTTTTCAGGTTTATGCAAAAAGATTTCTCTTTCGAGTACAATCTTGAGATCGAACGAACACTTCGAGAGAGAAGGAAAAGAGCAAGACTGGAGAAAGAATTTAAGAAAATCAAGAAACGGACGAAGAGGAGCTAGAATCGGAATCGGAAAAAGAAGAAGAGATGGCAGAACAACGACCAAAGACATTCAGGCAGTATCTTACTCCCAATGTCACCAACCCGCAATCAACAATCAACGTTCCCACCATCCAAGCCAACAACGTATCGGAGGACGCCGTCAAACTTCGTCTCTTCCCGTTCTCGTTGGAAGGCAAAGCGTGGGAGTGGCTTGACACACTTCCACCAAACTCAATCACAACATTCGACGAACTTGCCAGCGCCTTTCTGACGAAGTACATTATTCGACAATGTACCAGCCTTAGGAATCAGATTTCTACATTCACGCAAGAGCAGGATGAGTCACTGTACGATGCTTGGGAAAGATTCAAGGACATTATTCGACAATGTCCTCAGCACGGATTCGAACGATGGGTTCTCATCCAATCATTCTATAATGGAGCGAGCGAGTCAACAAGAGAAAGCATCCTCTCAGCAGCCGGAGGCAATATTTTGGGAAAAACAATTCCGGAAATCTGGACTCTGATCGAGAACCTAGCGAACAACTCATGGCAGTGGTCAGAACCCCGCCCTAGAGCGTGAGGTAAGCAAGATTTAGATGTTATTTCATTGTTAACTACTAAACTCGATTCTTTAGTGAAAAGAATAGACCACCACGACTCACCTGCACCCTTACGTTTATTATGTGTACTCTGTCATTCGACCAATCATGCAACTTCTGCTTGTTCAAAGGAAATAATCTGTAATACCCAAACCTAACAGATTCACCATGTGGACCAAAAACCCGACTTAGAAATTTCGGTGAAAAACCTTATGTCAAACCAGCAAGAACAAGCAGGAACCATTAAAAGCATCTTAGAAAAGATAGAGACCTTGACTCACCTAAACGAAAAATTGACCTCCCAAGTGACTTACCGAATGATCTTCCACCTCCCTTACCGATAGCATATCAGGGGATTGTAGTGCCCTGACCTTTAGGAGTGGAAAACAATTAGACGAACCTAGACGAAAACCACCTGAAGGTGCCTCAACTGAGCCACTTCCAACCGATAGTACTCTTGATAAAGACCCTGACCCAGAAAAAGAATCGCCTATAGATGAGACCGATAGGGGGAGGAAGAAGAAACAAGAGGAACCTCCGGTAGTTAACCAAAGAGTCCATGTACCTGTACCACCCTACCCCGATAGGTTAGTTAGTAGAAAACATGACAAACACTTTGGGAAATTTATGGAGATAATAAAACAACTTCAGGTTACTATCCCGCTCAATGAGGCGATTACGTAAATGCCTATTTATGCAAAATTCCTCAAGGAGATCCTTAGTAACAAAAGAAAACAAGAAGAACATGAGATAATGGCCATAAATGATTATTGTAGTGCTGCCATACAAAATAAACTGCCTACCAAACTTAAGGATCCTGGTAGCTTCACTATTCTCTGTGCGAAATTGGTACCTTGCACATTGACTGTGCCCTATGCGACTTAGGATCTAGCGTCAACTTAATGCTTTACTCTATGTATAAAAAGTTGGGGATAGGAGATTTAAAACCTACCACTATTGCTCTACAGTTAGCCGGCCGATCTATAAAATACCCTGTAGGAGTTTTAGAGGACGTACCCACTAAAATAGGAGAGATTTTCGTCCCTGTGGATTTTGTTATTTTAGAAATGGACGAGGACTCTCGAACACCCATCATCCTTGGAAGACCATTCCTAGCAACTTCTGGATGTTGTGTAGATGTTAAAAATGGAAAAATGACCTTTAATGTGGGAATGGAAAAGATTGAATTTAATCTAAAGCATGCTACGAAATTTCCCTCCTTCTCTGATGATTGCAATTTGGTATATTCTATTGAGGGAATTAATACTAACGCGTCCCCTAACGATCGGTCAAGTGACCCGCTTGAACTATGTTTGCTCAATGATTGCTCAGTGCAGGAAGAAGAAGATGCCATAGCCGCTTACGCAAGACTATTGGATGCCGCACCTGAGGTAACAAGCGAACCTAAGGAGGAGTATCACTTATCCAACAATTCCGACAGCGCAGAATCAAAGGCTCCTGAAGTGGAACTAAAACCGCTACCAGATACACTATGATATGAGTTCCTCGGGCCAGATTCTACTTATCCAGTGATTGTGAGTTCCACCTTGACAAAGGAAGAAACGACTTCGCTGCTGGAAGTCTTGCGAACCCACCAAAAGGCAATTGGGTATGTCATCGACGATTTGAAAGGAATACATCGTTCCTTCTGCATGCATAGAATTCTCCTTGAAGAAGACCATAAACCTTCCGTTGAACATCAAAGGAGACTCAACCCAAACATGAAGGAAGTAGTAAAGAAAGAGATACTAAAACTTCTCAAGGCTGGTATAATTTACCCCATCTCAGACAGCGAGTGGGTTAGTCCTGTTCATGTAGTCCCGAAGAAAGGAGGTATGACAGTAGTCAAGAATGAGAAAAACGAGTTAATTCCAACCAGGACCGTTACTGGATGGAGGATGTGCATTGACTACAGGAAGTTGAACAAGGCTACTAGAAAAGATCATTTTCCGCTTCCATTTGTAGATCAAATGTTGGAGCATTTGACAAAAAACTCCTATTTTTGCTATTTGGACGGATACTCGGGATTCTTCCAAATCCCTATTCACCCTAAAGATCAGGAAAAAACGACATTCACCTGTCCTTACGGAACCTTTGCCCACAGAAGGATGCCTTTTGGATTATGCAATGCACCTGCCACATTTCAGAGATGTATGATGGCAATCTTCGCTGAGTTTCTTGAGGATTTTGTAGAAGTATTCATGGACGACTTCTCAGTTTATGGAACCTCATTCGACCTTTGTCTGCAGAATTTAAAACGGGTACTGCAGAGGTGTGAAGAAGTCAACCTAGTTCTAAATTGGGAGAAATGTCACTTCATGGTGCAAGAATGAGTAGTCTTAGGACATGTGATTTCTAGCAAGGGAATTTCAGTGGACAAGGCCAAGGTTGAAGTAATCGAGAAACTCCCCCCGCCAGTTAGCGTGAAAGGTATTAGAAGCTTCCTAGGACATGTAGGTTAGTATCGCCGATTCATCAAGGATTTTTCAAAGATAGCGAAGCCTCTTACAAACCTTCTTGCCAAGGACGTTCCGTTCGAGTTTAATGAAGAGTGCTTGGCTGCTTTTCAAAAATTAAAGCAAGCTTTGGTTTCTGCTCCCATAATGCAAACGCCGGACTGGAGTCTACCTTTCGAAATTATGTGTGACGCAAGCGATCACGCTATAGGAGCAGTGCTAGGGCAAATGGTTGCTTATGCCATCTACTACGCTAGCAAAACTCTTGATGGAGCTCAAGTGAATTATGCAACAACTGAAAAAGAGTTTCTAGGAGTGGTATATGCCTTAGACAAATTCAGACCCTATTTAATCAACTCTCAGGTCATAGTCTACACAGATCACACAGCTATCAAGCATTTAATGACGAAGGATGATTCAAAACCTCGTCTTATTCATTGGGTGCTACTACTTCAAGAGTTTGATATTGAAATTCGAGACAAATCCGGCCTACAAAACGTAGTAGCCGATCATCTATCGAGACTTCAGTCTGATTCTTCAGTTAAAGATGATCTGCTAATCAATGAGTGGTTCCCGCACGAACAACTCTTAGCTATAAATCGGCACTCAGCCCCATGGTTCGCAGATTATGTGAATTATCTAGTTTGCGGAACTCTCCCACCTGACTTCATATATCAACAGAGAAAGAAATTCCTCTCCGATGTTAAAAGATATGTTTGGGAAGAGCCGCTATTATACAAACTCTGTGGTGATGGAATTTACAGACGATGTATACCCGAAGAAAAAGTACGAAATGTGTTATTCCATCTCCATGCTACCCCCTTCGGTGGACACTTCGGACCCGACAAAATGGTAGCCAAGGTTCTTCAAGCAGGTTTCTATTGGCCCACTCTTACAAGAGATGTCAAGCGTTACGTTGTATGCTGCGACAAATGCCAAAGGATAGGAAATATATCCAGGAGAAATGAGATGCCTCAAACCGGGATGCTAGAGGTCGAATTATTCGATGTGTGGGGAATAGATTTCATGGGACCGTTTCCACCATCCCATAAAAACCTTTACATTCTAGTTGCTGTGGATTATGTATCTAAGTGGGTAGAAGCCATAGCCTCACCAACTAATGATACCAAAACAGTCATCAAGTTCCTCAAAAAGAACATCTTTTCTAGATTTGGGACTCCCAGAGCGCTCCTTAGCGACAATGGAACCCACTTATGCAACCGACCACTAGAAACCCTCCTAGCCAAATATGGAGTCAAACATAAGGTGGCCACACCTTATCATCCCCAAACTAGTGGTCAAGTTCAGCTCTCGAATAGAGAAAAAAAGAGCATTCTCGACAAAACAGTTAATAGATCAAGGAAAGATTGGTCCATAAAACTCGATGATGCGCTGTGGGCCTACAGAATTGCTTTCAAAACTCCACTAGGCACCACACCCTACAGGTTGATATTCGGAAAAGCTTGCCATCTTCCAGTTGAAATTGAGTACTGGGCCATCAAAGCCCTCAACTTCGACCCCAATATTGCTAAAGAATAGAGGATTCTGCAACTTCAAGAACTTGATGAACTGCGGCTAGAAGCATACGAGAACTCCCGAATATACAAGGAAAGAACAAAGTCTTGGCACGACAAACATATTATGCGAAGAAGATTTCGAGAAGGGGACATGGTGCTCATTTTCAATTGAAGGCTAAGGTTGTTCCCCGGGAAACTAAAATCAAGATGGACCGGACCATATAAAGTGCTTCGCGCTTTCCCTCACGGAGCGGTAGAGATTTGGCATGAGAATACTGGTTCATTAAAGTCAACGGACAACGATTGAAACCATACTTGGTTGGTGATCCCGACCTCCAGTCAACAAAAAGATTACTCGAGGACCCCGATGAGTAGGGTCCATAACGTCGAGCTAACGACGTTAAACAAAGCAACCCCGGGGAGGTACGCTATTATCTACATATTTATTCCTCCCCACTTTTTTATTTTTATTTTAGTTCAATTATTTTAGCTTTCAGTTTATAATCCCTAGCAATTTTATTTTTATTTTGAAGTTTACTAATATTTTTCTTTTAGTGTGTAGAAGAAGGAAGAAATTCGAGAAATTCATGGCTTATATTGATTTTTTTATTTTTAACCTATTGAATTCTATGTTGGTAGATGTTTGTATGGATTTTTGATGTGTCAGTTTGTAGGGAAAACAAGGAGGAAACAAAGAAAAGGGAGAAAAACAAGCAAAAATTGGCGAAAAACAAGCTGCCAACATCAGGTAGGAAAACGCTGCCAGCGTTTTCCAGGCGCTGGCTGCGCCCTGTCCAGAAACTTCAGGTATGCGATTTTAACAAAACGCAGCCTGTGTTTTGAAGACGCAGGCCGCGTTTTGATCCTTTTCTAGAAATTTTTGCCCGCCTTTTGATATAAGTCGGTCCCTTCCCTTTCTTTCAAAACACAACACTCCCTCCTTCTTTGCCCTAACTCCCGACGCCTTCTTCCCCAATCTCCCCCAATGCTACCTGCGCCACCAACGACCACCACCGTCGTCGTCCTTCTCGCCGGCGCCGGCGAACCACCTCACACCACCCTTTCTCCTCTCTCTTTTCTCTTCTCACTGGCACTCTAACACTTTGAGTCTTCACACTCCATTCCTCTTCAAACTCAAGGTATGGAATTCTCAACTCTTCCTCTTGTTCTTTGATTATACACTTCGTTCTTGGTATGATTTTGGTTGAATACTTGAGTTTATTGAGAAATTTGTTCAATTTATACCAATTATTATGTCCTAAATTCAAATTTCTTGATTTAGGTTTGAATTCTTGGATTGATTTCTTGATTAGGGCTTGGGTTGAGTTGGATGATATCTAATCTTTTTGTTCCAGAATTGAGAGAATTATGTTGTTAGATGTGTTTAGAGAGCAATGTGATGATGAAATTGAGAAATTTAGGTCTAGGTTTTGGTTGTGATTATGTTGTGGTGTTGTGCTATGTTTTTAGTAAGGTTTTAGGTTAGATATATGTTGATTTCAATCCCTAGTATCAAATAAGCATGGGGGGATTGATCATACTAAGTTTATATGTCATGAACATGCTTATTTGATACCTAGGATTTGTCTTGGTCAATTTACTGATTTTGTGAGTGTTTTTAGATGATGCGAACTAAGAATCCTAGCTTCTCTGGACCACCGGGAGATGATAATGAAGCTGGAGGCAGCCGGAAGCGAAAAGCCACGACAACAGAGAAAGGAAAATAGAAGGTCGCGCCTTCAAAAGATTCGAGCAACCCAAACCCCTTCAACTTTGAAGGGGACGTCAAGAAAAGGTACGACTCCCTCTCCAAAAGAGCCCTCGTCCCCACCAAATATATGCATGAACCTTTCTTACGTAGTTGTGGTATGTTGGATGATGTAGATTGGATGTTTGGCCGTTGCCACATGACCAACGTAGCTAGGTTAGGAGAGCCGACCTATAGGGGACTTACCCTTGAATTCTTGTCGACCCTAGTTGTAAACCTCCAAGGGAGGGATGGGTGTATTCGTTTCCAGCTTTTGGGGATAGAGAGGAACATGACCGTGTCCCAATTTGCCCGCGCCTTTGGTTTTCCTAAACAAACATGTAGGGATTCATCCCTTATACCCATAGAGTGGGACGGGAGAGGTTTCTTTTTCAGAATTTCTAGTTTTGATAGTTGGGACCCTAGCAACACCCCCGCGTCCTTGATTAAGAACCCCGTATTGAGGTATGTCCACCGCATACTCTCTTACGGTATTTTCGGGGGGTCCCGTAGCTCAAACAAAGCTACCCGGGCTGATTGCTACATGTTGCATGCCATGTTGGATACCGACCCTCGTGTCGACCCAACAGCTATGCTAGCCCATCATCTTTCTAGTGTTGCGACCTCAACCAACAAGGGCATTTCCGTAAGGGGCTACGTAACTCACCTTGCATGCCAATTCGGCTTTAGGCCACCTAGAAACCCCACTGACCTAGTCCCGAGTAACTTATTCTTGGATGGGGGGCAGTGTAATTTCTTTGGCTTGTGTAAGTTTGACAAGGACTCGCGTTGTCTCTGGGTCTATCCCAACAACGCTAGGTTTCCCGTGCCTAACCCCCACACCTCTCCTCAAGTTGTTGAGAATTTGATGTGGATGCCTCCCTTCCCCGAGTTCGATCCAGAACCCGAACCCGAACCCGAACCAGAATCAGAACTAGAAATCCACCCTAACCCTCAACCCGAACAACCCCAACCAGACTATGAGGCGCGCTTTCGCGACCTCCAAACCTCCATTGACCGGACCGAACACCGTGTCAACAAGTTGAGGGATAGCTTTGTTGAGTATAGGGGGCAGTCTGACCTGCGATTTGACCGTCTCGACGAGTCAATCGCCAACCTCACCGACCTTATTCAGGCTATGTTCGATCGAGCCTCACCGCCACCAGGACCCATCCATACCGACCCTTCCCCACCGACCGAGGATCCTTGATCTTTGGCTAAACCCTTACCCTTCACCGTTGTCTTCTGCATTGAGGACAATACAACATCTAAGCATGGGGGGGTTGAAAAATATTTCTTCCTGCAAATTTTTCTTATTTATCTGTTTTTCGTTTATTTTTCTGTTTTTCCTTCATTTTCTTTTATTTTCGTCTTTCTTTTTCTGGTTTTATGATAGTTTTTCAAATTTTTAGTGTGATTTCTCTCATCTTTGTGTGTTTCTATGCTTGTTCATAGTTATTTGAGTTCCTAGTTTGTTTTTTCCTTTTTGTTTTTCTAGTTTCTTAAGTTTTTCTTCTAAATTTTTCTTTAATTTGCATCCACCTAGTTTGCATTAGATAGAAGCATGTAGTTTTTCCTTTTTCTTTTCCTAGTTTGTTTCTTTTTCTTTTCCTTTCTTTTGCATCCACCTATTCAAAAATCCAAAAAAATCAGAAAAATTAGAAAAAGACCAAAAAATTTAGAAAAGAAAAAAAGAAAAAAAAAATTATAGGATAGGATTAGGATGAAAACCGAAAACACCTTCAGTGATGATTTGTAAACCTTTCTTACTTTCAGTTTAGCTTGCTTCGCTTAGAAAAGTCTGGATTAGATCTTAAAAGTTTTTGAAACCTTTTCCTCCAAATCTTCTGATTTTGAGACAAGTTATGAAAGTTGTATCTTACTGCTTTGACTATCTTAGAAAGTATAAATGTGCGTGCCGCAAATCTGTGGGCTAAGTTTAGCTGATTGAGCCCCATCCCGTGAGTCCACATTGCCTAAATTTTAGAATTGATCACTTTTATCATACATACATACATTTATATATATATATATATATATATATATATATATATATATATATGGGAATAGATAGGGTGAGAACAGAGATATTGTGAGCATGTGAGAAGGATGAGTATTAGACATTAGATCAAATATCAAGGGTTGGGATTAATCCACCCTTTCCCCCTCTTTTTTAGACAAACACACGTCATGCTTACATGCTCACCGTAAGAGCATGCTTACATGATCAATTCCATATATATATATATATATATATATATATATATATATATATGTATATATATATATATATATATATATATATATATATATATATATATATATATATATTGGAAAAGGATAGAAATGATATTCCAAAAACGGGGAAAAACCCCACTCATGTACAACCTAGTTGCATAGTATATCTATACATTTGGTATACTTCTTAGTCTTGCTATTTAGATACAGTAGTCTATCCCGCAGAAAAAACTTCAAAGTTTTGAAAATATGCTTGGGCTCCTCAGCCTTGTTTTTGAAAATCCTTTTATTCCTTGCCATCCAAATATGATATATGTAGCTGTTGAAGCTAGAAGCAACAAGCTCCTTTTTCCATCGAGGTGCCTTCTTGTTCTTTATTTTATTACACCATTGCTCCCAGTTCGAAGCCTCTGGGATGTCCAACCAATTCTGCCAGCTCCTCCTGATGGTAGTAGAATAGGTGCAATCGAAGAGAAGATGCTGAATAGTTTCCTCTTGCTCCTGACAAAGGGGGCAAGTGTTGCCTACATGCGGTTGGTATTTCCTTATCCTGGTTCTGACAGATAGTTTCCCGTGCATGGCCAACCAGGAACAAAAGGAGTGTCTAGGGGGTGGATAGGTTGTTCTAGATTAATCTAGCCCAAGGCCAGTGACCTGCATCCCCCTGTAGTGTCTTATAACCATCTTGAATTCTGTATGTACCCTGGTTGCATGAGTTTCCCTCCATTTCATCTTTAACCCGACACAATTTTTTGAAATACCAGCAGGAGTCGGCCCTCGGCTGATATTCCCACCAGTCTTTCCCCTTGATGTACCGTTCATGGACCCATTTCACCCATAAGGACTCCTTGCAGTCAGCTATGGCCTGGACTTGCTTGAAAACGAGTGCCTTGTTCCAATGATGAAGGTTTTTCAGCCCCAAACCCCCTTGGCTCTTAGACCTACACGCCATGCTCTAGCTGATAAGTGGGGGTTTATTCTGTCCTCTTGTGTTCCACAGAAAGTCCCTACATATGTTGGTGATTTGATCTATGACAGTAGTTGGGATTATCATAATAGATGCCCAAAAAGAGTTGATGCCCATTAGGACATTATTGATAAGAACGACCCTACCAGCATATGAGATATTTGCACTCTCCCAGCTTTTGATCCTTGAGGTTATTTTTTCCATTAGCTTACTGCATTCCAGTTTACTCAGCCTACCATCTGTAATCGGCATGCCAAGGTACATGAAGGGCATTTCCCCTTCATTGTAACCAGTTTTGCGCAATATTTGGTCCCTTGTTGTGTGATGCACTCCACTTATCAGTATTGTGATCTTCGTTGCGTTGGCTATTAAACCCGAAGTTTTTCTGAAGTGATCCAACGCTTCTGTCACCAGTGTTATTGTGTGCAGGTCTGCTGCGGTGAAAACCATTAGGTCGTCTACAAACACAAGGTGAGTGATCTTGTGCTTCCTACATCTGGGGAAAAATTTGAAACCTGGATCCTGAGCAGTAAAATCCAATCCTCTAGTGAAATATTCCATTGAGAGGACAAAAAGGAGAGGTGAAAGTGGGTCTCCTTGTCTTAAGCCCTTTTTTCCTTTGAAATATCCATAAGTATTGCCATTAACTTGGATAGTATACGCTGAGGTTGTGATACAGTTCCAAATCCAGCTTATGAAAGTTGGGGGGAACATGTATGCAGCTAGGATCTCATGAATAAAATCCCATTGTACACTGTCGAAAGCTTTCTGAAGGTCTATTTTATAAATACATCTTGATTGACTTGTCTTCCTTTTGAAGCCTCTAGCAAGCTCTTGACACATTAATATATTGTGCAGCAGCTCCCTACCGGGCACAAAAGTTGCTTGTACCTCATTTATCAGCATTGGCAAAGTTTGCTTGATCCTTGAAGCCAGTAATTTGGAGACACCTTTGTAGAAAACATTACAGCATGCTATCGGTCTGAACTCAGTAGTCAGAGTTGGAGTGCCTTTTTTTGGGACTAGAGTGAGAATCGTGGAATTAAAAGCATAAGGCATGATCCCAGTATCGAAGAATTCTCTCACAGCATTGCAAACTAGATCCCCTATTTGTGGCTAAGCTTCTTTGAAAAAGCCACTGTTATATCCATCAGGTCCTGGGGATTTTGAATTAGGTATAGAGAAAAAAACTTCCTTTATTTCCTTGTCGTTGAAGCCTTTACAAAGATCTAACTGTTGCTCTATGCTTAATTTTGGTCCCATGTCTATTACCTCCTGATCAATAGACATTCTTTCAGTAGGTGTAGTACCCAACAACATCTCATAGTGTTTAACCATAGCTTGACCAACTTTATCAAAACCCTATACTTTGTGTCCATGTTGATCAGTGATGGTGTAGATTGTGTTTGCAACTTTCCTCTTCTTCATCTTGGTAAAGAAAACTTTTGAGCAGGTGTCCCCATAAACTGATGACTCCAGCTTGCTTTGTTGACTGATGATAGCCCTTGCAGACTTTAGCAATGTCAGGTATACTTCCTTCTGGGATTTCTCACAGTCCAGTAGGCTAGGATCACTAGGCCTGGTTATGAGTTGATTCTGAATTTCTTCCAGCTTCTCCCTTACAATTGTTGTTTGCGTGTGAATATCAGAGAACCTTGTTCTGTGCAAGGTTTTGAGATCTGGTTTGATGTGTCTCATCAGATCTTGTAGATCTCTCATTGGGGAGTCCCCCTGAATATTTGCAAGACCATTTTCTACTATCTTCCTGAAAGAGGGATCTAACGTCCACATGTCGCAGAACTTGAACCTAGGTCTTGCGGGAGGGCTGCATATCATGTTCAGGAGTATTGGTTTGTGGTCTGATAAACCTTGTACTAAATACTCACCTCTTATATGGTTAAATAGGAGATACCAATCATCATTAACAAAAACTCTGTCAATCTTTGATTGAACATGCCCATTACTCCAACTATAATCCGCACCATAGCAGGGAACTTCACTTATATGCCAATAATTTATGCACTCTCTAAAATCTTTAGCGTCCATATCTGTCACTGGCGTACCATTTAATCTGTCCTCCATGCCTGTAACCGCATTAAAATCCCCTATAATACACCAAGCTTCTCTCTTATTATCAGCTATTCTCTTTAAACCATCCCAAAGCTCCTTTCTCTCCTCTCCCTTATTGAAACCATATATAAATGTTACATAAGCTTATTTTCCACTCCCTTTATCTATAAGGAGACAGTGCATGTATTGCATATCTACTTTCAGAATAGTTAAAGAGATCTTACTAGCTTTCCAAGCAATTAACAATCTTCCATGCCTTGGGTAATGAAAGTTTGTTTTTACCTCCCAGCCTCTGAACATGCCATCTTTAATTAAGGTCTCCTTGGCCTGTTTAATTTTTGCTCGCTTAAACAGACAATATCAGCATTTAGCTTCCTCAGGTAGGACATAGTGTCCTCCTGCTTTAAGGAGTCATTAAGACCCCTAATATTCCAAGAGACGATCTTCATTTTGGATCACATGGTGATCCTCCTGGCTCTTGGGCCTGCTCTTCAACTGAAACCTCATCATCCTGCAACATTTGAAATTTATTCCCTGTAGGAGTACCTTGTTGCATTGTATGTTGTGTTTTTATATTAGTCCTGGCCTTGTTCTTTGACTTAGTTGGTTGAATAAAGCCATGCTCATCCACTTCTCTGACTGCCCTCTTGACCTGCTTCCAAACTTGTCTTTTCTCAACTTTACCATTATTTGGTCCTTCCTTTCAATTCTCCTCTTTTTTCCTACAATCCTTTTCCTCATGTCCCATCATTTGACAAAATTTACACTTAGTAGGCTTCCAGTCATACTCCACTTTTTGTGTTTGAACAACATCATTTTCATCCACAAACTTGATTTCATCCGGTAGATCTCCTTCTAAATTCACCTCAATCAACACCCTAGCACAAGAAAGATGAGTTCTTTCCTTAGTAGCCCTATCAGTCTTAACAGGTATTCCCACCAGGCTTGCTATGCTGCTCAGGTTTGTAGCACCAGTATTGCACATTCAGAAACGGGAATTTGACCCATATTGGTAATGACTTGATTTCATCAACATTGATTTTCTGTGCTGGAGTCCAAGGTTTAACAGTGAGGGGTTTGTTATAAAAAAAATAGATTCCCCTATTTAGAACCTCTTGTCTTTGTTTTTCCTTATTGAATTTGATCACAAATAATCCCTTCCGTACTGCAGTAATTTTAGCCAGATCATATCCTCCCCATATACGTTTAATAAATCCTTCCATGATCGGAAAAGGGGGATTAGATCCAAGAACACAACATATAACAAAATTTTTCCAAAACTGTATTTCCTGCACAACTTCCTCCTTTGCAATTTTGGCCACTGATTCACCCCCAATTGTTTGACATTCCACATACCTCAATGTCGTTCCTGCATTAGGGTCCAACAGTGAAGCATATGAAGTCTCCTTTTGTGTTGAGGCCGATGAAACAGTAGGCTCCTACACAAGTTCTCTACCCTTCGATGCACTTGACATAACAGGTGATTCAACACTTGTTTTCTTGGCATTATTATTGCTCGATCAAGTGTTAACCTTAGCATGATTATGACCATGATTGGTCTTCGCTGCTCTTGCCATGGCTAGGAGAATCAGAGAGCCTGAAACCCTAGAGCAGAAAAAACCTATATTATATATATATATATATGTGTGTGTGTGTGTGTGTGTGTGTGTGTGTGTGTTTTGGAAAAGATGAATGATATTCCAAAATACGGGTAATACCCATCAGTTACAACCTAGGCACATATTGTATCTATACACTTTACATATTTTCTAGTCTTGCTATTAAGATACAAAATTCTATCACGGAGGTGAAACTTCAAAGTTTCGAAAACTTGATCCGGCTCGTTTATTTTGTTTTTGAAAACCTTCTTGTTTCTAGCTAACCGGATATGATAGAGGTAACTATTGTGCCCAGAAGCGGTGATCTCCCTCTTCCATTTTGGCCCCTTTTTTGTTCTGATTTTATTACACCAGTGATCCCAGTCCGTTGCCTCTGAAATTCCCAGCCATCCCTGCAGTTTCCTCCTAATGGATGTGGAGAATTGGCAGTCATAGAAAAGGTGGTGTATTGTTTCTCCATGATCCTGACATAACGGACAAATGCTGTCAATATTGTGTTGTTGCTTCTTCAGTCTGGCCCTGACAGATATCCTACCATGCATGACCAACCAGGAGCAGGAGTGTCTTGGAGTTGTGAGATTGTTCCAGACTACTCTGACCCATGGCCATCTATCAGTTTGCCCTTGAAAGCTCTTGTACCCCTCCTTTGGCTTGTAAGTGTCCCGGGTATCGGCAACCCCTTTCAACTCATCTTTAACCCGACACAATTTCTTGAAATACCAGCAGGAGTCGTTCCTTGGTTGGTATGACCACCAATCCTTATCCTTAATATACCTTTCGTGGACCCATTTCACCCACAAGGACTCCTTGTGATCAGCAATGGCCTGAACTTGTTTATAAATGAGAGCTTTATTCCATACCTGCAGATTCTTTAGGCCAAGTCCACCATGGCTTTTAGGTTTGCACGAAGTGCTCCAGCTAATGGGAGGGGGCTTGTGCTGTCCTTGATTTTTCCAAAGGAAATTCCTACAAATGTTAGTGATTTGATCACAACAGCTGTAGGAATTATCATAACAGAAGCCTAGTAAGTAAGAACCCCAAGCAGGACATTGTTTATAAGCACAATCCTTCCAGCATATGATATGTTCGCACTCTCCCAACACTTTATTTTTGAAGCAATTTTCTCAACAAGCCTACTGCAGTCCAGCTTCCCCAACTTGCCATCTGTGACAGGCATTCCAAGGTAAATGAAAGGCATGCTTCCTTCGATGAAACCCGTGCTTTGTAGAATCTGATCCTTTATGTGTCTTTGCACCCCATTGATCAAGACAGTGGTCTTAGCTGCATTAGGAGTCAACCCAGAAGTAGTTCTGAAATGCTCGAGCGCTTCAGTGACCTGATTTATAGTGTGTAAGTCAATTGCAGTGAAAACCATCAAGTCATCCAAAAAGACCAAGTGGTGATGTTGTGTTTCCTACACTGAGGGAAGAATTTGAAACCAGGTTTTTGTGCAGCAAAAGCCAATCTTCTAGTAAGATATTCCATCGAGAGCACAAATAAAAGAGGAGAAATAGGATCCCCCTGTCTCAAACCCTTCTTCTCATGGAAAAAGCTAAGTGCCGCTATTTATCTGAATTTTGTATGTTGTTGTAGTGATGCAGCTAAGGACCCAATTGATGAACTGAGGAGGGAATTTAAAACCAACAAGAATTTCATGAATAAATTCCCAATACACACTATCAAAGGCTTTTTGAAGGTCAATTTTGAAAAGACATCTGGATTGGCTTGTCTTCCTGTTGAAACCTCTGGCCAACTCCTGGCACATCAGGATGTTATGAAGCAATTCCCTCCCCGAAACAAAAGCGGTTTGAACTTCATTAACCAGGATATGTGTGCTTCAATCTCGCAGCTAGTAACTTGGAAACACTCTTGTAGAACACATTACAGCAAGCGATTGGCCGAAAATCTGTTGTTAGACTCGGAGCATCCTTCTTAGGAATTAGAGTCAGAATAGTAGAGTTGAGAGCAGCCGGCATAACCCCAGTATTGAAAAATTCCCTCACAGCACAACATATAAGGCTCCCAATTTGAGGCCAAGCTTCTTTGTAAAAGCCACTACTAAATCCATAAGGACTAGGCAATTTTGTATTTGGAATAGAAAAAAATACTTCTTTTCTTTCTTTATAGTTGAAACCTTTATACAGTTCTACTTGATACTCAACACTCAGTTTTGGCCCCATGTCGATCACATCTTGATCAATGGGCATCCTCTCGGAAGTGGTACCCAACAGATCCTCATAATGCTGGGCCATGGCAAAACCCACATTGTCAAACCCTTGAAAATGTTGACCATGCTGATTTGTAATTTTATAGACAGTGTTTTCTATCCTTCTTTGCTTCATTCTTGCGAAAAATACTTTGGAACAAGTATCCCCATACATTGCCGCTTCCAGCTTACTCAGTTGTCCAATGATGGCCCTTGCAGATTTGAGCAAAATAAGATATTCTTCTTTCTGCTTCTTCTCTTGATCTTGCAAACTTGTATCACTCGGATTGAGTAGAAGTTGCTGCTGAATATCCTCGAGCTTTTCCCTTGCTTTAGCTGTCTGAAGATGAATATTCGTAAATTTTGTCTTGTGCAAGGTTTTGAGATCTGGCTTAACATTCTGCAGCAGGTTTTGCATATCCCTCATAGGAGAGGTCCCTTCCATTTTCTCCAACCAGTTACTGAGGATCTTCTTGAAATTGGGGTCTAGCATCCACATATCACAAAATTTAAAACGATGTTTAATTTTTGGATTATTCATCATGCTAAGGAGCATCGGAGTGTGATCAGAGAGTCCCTGAATCAAGTATTCCCCACGAATGTGTTCAAACTGTAGAAACCATTTGTCATTGACAAAGACTCTATCAATCATTGATTGAACATGACCATTAGTCCATGCGAAATCAGATCCATAGCAGTGCACTTCTCTTAGATCACAGTACCTTATACAATCTTTGTAGTCTTTGGTCTCAGTATCTGTGACCATGGTGCCATTCTTTCTATCATCCTTGTCAATGACAACATTAAAATCTCCTATGATACACCACGCCTCATGAGTATTATCAGCAATTTTCTTTAGGCCCTCCCAGAGCTCCTTCCTTTCCTCACTCCTATTGAGGCCATACACAAAAGTTACATAAGCATGCTTTCCGCTCCCTTTATCTACAATCTGGCAGTGCATAAACTGCCCTTCAACTTCCAGGACTGTAATTATACTTTTGTTAGCCCTCAAAGCCACAAGCAATCGGCCATGCCTAGGTAGATGAAATTTTTTTTTAACTTCCCAACCTCTGAACATACATCCTTGAATATAGCTCTCCTTGCACAACTTAATTTTTGTTTCACTAAGACAAACAATATCTGCACGAACTTTCCTCAGGTAGGACATAGTGTCCTCCTACTTTAAGGGGTCATTCAGACCCCTAATATTCCAATATACTACATTCATCACGGAGCACTTGGTGATCCTCCTAGCTCCTGGGCCTGCTCATCATCTAATTCCTCTTCTTCATCCTCAGAGTGCTCCTCCCCTTCACTTAGCATTTGATATCTGTTTGCTATAGGGGGTTTGCTGACTTTGTTGCTTCTATGTAGATGTGCCAGCTTTTGAGACATTCTTTGTTTTAGTAGGCTTAATAAACCATTGCTCATCAACCTCCCTAACTGTCTTTTTGACTTTTCTCAAAACTTGCCTTTGCATATCTTCTCCTTTGTTCCCAATTTCCTTTTCATTGTCTTCCTTCCTTCTGCAATCCTTATCTTCATGCCCCATCATGTGACATACCTTGCACTTAGTTGGTTTCCAATCATATTCCACTTTTTGTGTTTGGACAACTTCATTCTCATCCACATATTTAATCTCCTCTGGTAACACTCCTTCCAGGTTTCCAATCATATATACTCCCTCCAGTTTTTTTAATTGTCAACTTGGTAATTGTGTTGAAAACTTTGACCGCTAATATCTTAATTTGTACAATGATTCATCATACAAAATTAATGTTGTTAGATTCGTTATAAAAAATACTATTAGAAAAGTATAATCTCATAGACCTTTATGAAAGTATTATATATATATATATATATATATATTATATATATATATATATGTATATATATATATAGGGAATGGATCATGTAAGCATGCTCTTATGGTGAGCATGTAAGCATGTCAAATCTCAACCCTTAGATATGCAATCAATAGATGTTATTTTTTGAGGGATTGTTTTTTATATTAATTAGTAGGCACGTGAGGTTTGTATAGCAAATTTAGGAGGTGTGAGATTTTGGGAATAAAAAAAGAAGTTTGTTGCTTTCAGTCCCAATTGCCTAAAAATACACCACTGTGATCTTTGAGTTTCCTAATTCAACTTCTCCTCTTCAGCCTCCCCCATCGCACGACTATTGTTTGAAGATGAAGAGCCAAGCGTTTTTCCGGCTGGGAACAACTGCACAAGGACGACTTCTCGGGATCTTAGATGTGGCCAATTCCTTTTTTTTTTAAAAAAAAAATTTAAACAGCTTGTCTTGTTCACTGTTGCATTGACGTTGAAACGGATCGACATGCAGCAGTCGTCCGATGGGGAGCAGAATGTCGATGAGAGGCACGCCGGTCACAAAGAAACCATGCGGTGAGTGTTGCTACTATTCTGAATCCAGTTTTGCTCAATCGAAGGCAATTTAACGAGCAGTGGATAGAGAGTACAGGGTTGTAAGTGCTTGAAATGTATATAGTTCGAGGAAACGTACCAAAATTTTGTGATGTGATTGTCTATCTGATGGGGAGCTCAGATTCTAATGGAGTTGGGTTGTTTGGTAAATTAGTTTGATGAGTTATTGTATTAATTAGTAATGGAAAATCAATTTTTTAGTGAGAATTATCCAGATAAGATGATATGTTGCAGTAAATATGGTTTAGTATGGCTTTTGAAAGGGTGGCTGAGTATGTGACGGAGTATATGTGATTAAATATGACGATTCAGTGTGACTATGTGTGCAGGGTGCAGGGAGGGGTGGGGGGACATCAAGCTTGTACACAATGGGCATGAATGGTTTTTGAAAGGGGCATTAAAATGTAACTCATGAATTTGTGGTATCTTTTAGGTCGCTAGTGGAGGAACTAAGCAATGCTCAACATGTGACGGATTCTGTTAGCATAATGCTAAATGCAACATCACAAGTTGACATGGTGAATGCGTGCGACAGACCATGTAGCCCTCTTCCACCTGTACTTGATGCTTCACATCGCTTGGTCATGACTACAAGCACGTTTACAATTTTCTATAGGCTGAGGGGCTGTTGGCGTTGAGAAGATGTTATTGCCATGACATGGTTACGTACGAAGGCAACCGAGTGAAGGATCAAGTGATGAAGATGGCGATGTAGTTGTATAAACACGCCCGTTTCCACCCCGGCGTGAGCCTTAAATGAAATGCAAGCGGGAACGATGCATTGCTTTTATTTTCCTATCTCTTTTGTTTTTGTTTTTTTTTTTGTTTTTTTTTTTGGAAACAATTGAGATGTGTCCCCCTGTTATGTAGACACTATTTTGTCGTTAAGGTGTAATGAAACCAAGAATGAGACATAAGTATTTGTTTTTATTATGAACACATACGGTGTGTGAACATTATATGCAATGAAGTCATCGTTTGGTCAGTTGGATGTCCAATTTAGGAAGCACTGATGTGCAATTGCGCACTCTATGTCCATTGATGTCCATAATAAAGTTACCGGCTTGAACAAAGCTAATGTTCGATGGTGGTGAGTGCATGTTGAATCTGATGTCCATGTTAGGCATAATTGATGTCCATATTTACATCCCTTCAACGAGCACCTCAGAAAACGTAATGTCCAGTATTAACCTAATGTTGTCCTTTACCAATCTCACTGATGTCCATTCCAATTTTGCTTTGATGTCCATTCTCATTAAATGTGTTGTCCATTGGTGTTTTTAACAACTAATAAAAGAAATTCATATAGCCCATTGTTGCAACATTATAAATCACCTATGCTTGGATCACATGTCCATTTCATTGAATGCTGATGACCATTCTCACTAAATGTGTTGTCCATTGGTGTTTTAACAACTAACAAAAGAAATTCATCCATCATTGCAACATTATGAATCACCTATGCTTGCATTAGATGTCCATTTCATTGAATGTTGATGACCATTCTCACTAAATGTGTTGTCCATTGGTGTTTTTAACAACTAATAAAAGAAATTCATATAGCCCATCGTTGCGACATTCTGAATCACATATGCTTGCATCAGATGTCCATTTCATTGAATGATGATGACCATTCTCACTAAATGCATCGTGTATTAGTGTTTTAACAACTAACAAAAGAAATTTATCCATCATTCCAACATTATGAATCACCTATACTTGATCAGATGTTCATTTCATTGAATGTTGATGAACATTCTCACTAAATGTCTTGTCTATTGGTGTTTTTAACAATTAGTAAAAGAAATTCATATAGCCCATTGTTGAAACATTATGAATCACATATATTTGCATCAGATGTCCATTTCATTGAATGCTGATGACCATTCTCACTAAATGTGTTGTCCATTGGCGTTTTTAACACCTTAAACGACCCGAGATTGGCTCTCGAAAACTTGTTCATGAGGTTAACGTGAATCTTACTCACTTTTCGCGCGGATCGCTCCAGATGTCGTTTGCTTGAGCTTGTCACCTCGTGGGCATGCCCGACATGAATCTTGAGAACCACAAACCCCCCTTCTTGTTTATCTTTAGCGTTAGCTTCGCTCCGCACCCCTCCCTCGTTTCGACAACCCGACGCCTCTGCTTATTTTTTGGAGTCGTCGGCTCACGACTATTGCTCCGTCTGTACACGCCGTAACTAATGCCTTTTTCGGTGTGCCCCAACATAACGTTGCACAACACACACCACGAAACAAAACACAATGATACGCCAGGCTCAATACCAAAATGGGAAACTCTTGGGTCAAGACCACAATAGGAGCCTAGCACAAACACAACTCTTAACGCAAATAAGGTCCACACTGGACATACACTCTGTGGCATCATGGGCAATATGTATCACACAAAAGGATATTCTACGTTTGTGTAATGGACATTATCCAATAATCAGATTATGCCTTTTAGACTAATAATCAAACAAAACTCCATGTGCATTTGGTGTCATTGAGGTGTGCATCAAGTACATATAATTGCCCATACCTCGGTGGAGACCGATCAAGTACAGAGGGCAATAGGAATGTTATAATTTCATGTATCCCACATGTTGTATGCCCTATGGACATTCGGTGTCTATTACACGGACATTTACACATAGACATAGACTACCAAACCTAATAATCTGAGTATCAAACCTTTTTTTTTTCCACTTCAGTAACATGCTCTGTTTTCCTCGTTCATTCTCATCACAACCAGCTCATCATCAAGCACTTTTGATCGTTCCTCGCTAATGTAGGATTGATGAACAATTGCTAACATAAGATTGATATCCATTTTATATCATGATAATCGTCATTAGCAAATCATAGGGGTGTTGTGCGTGATTAAATTGTAATCATAGAATACCTCGTCTCAACCTCGTCCATGGCCAATATACGATTGGTGTCCGGTTCGGCAGCGTCGTCTCGGTCGGTAATGCACCGTCGACCTTCACCGGTGAACAGCGACGGCAACGACTAGTGCTGATAAGTGTTTTCCCCTCCAACGAACTCTCGAAATCCCCTAAATCACGCACTGTATTCTCAAATAATTAGGAAACTCCAGGTGGGTTGTCACGTGATGTGTCAAAAAATTAATCTAAATTCTCCAAAAATAAATCAACCCTTGGATGTGCATCCAATGGTAGAGATGGATCATGCTTACATGCTCATAATAAGAGCATACTTACATGATCTGTTCCCATATATATATATATATATATATATATATATATATATATATATATATATATATATATATATATATGTATATATATATATGTATATATATATGTGTATATATATAGATATATATATATATATATATATATATATATATATATGTAATAGATAGGGTGAGAAGAGAGATTAGGTGAGAATGTGAGAAGGAGATTTAATAGCCATTGGATCATAGATCAATGGTCATAATAAAAACATAATTTATCTTTTATTTGGCTGATTAAAACTGGAAAAGAAAAAGGAAAAATTAAGGCTTGCATTGGGAATTGAATATGTCATTAGTAGCTCCCAAACCCAAAAAAAAAAAATGTTGAAATGCCTTAATTATAAGTTTGAAAAAAGAAACAAATTCAAGGCAAATAGGCATTAGATTAATTTCAATGAAGACAAGGAAATTCATGAGTATCTTGTTGTGAAAATCGAACATTCATCCAAACAATTATGAGAATCGAACAATTTAAAGGAAAATGATGCCCATCTTGTATGAGCACGATGTCCATTTGGGTTGTACTTTATCTCCTTTTGGTGAAGACTTCATGTCCTTTTGGCGAAGACATTATGCCTATTTTGTTTCAATGTGATATCCATCTTGTCTGAGGACGATAACCATTTGGGTTATACATGCTGTCCTCTTGGTCTACACTTGATGTCCATTTTATTTATACGTAACGTTTATCTTGATAATGACATGACGATTTAGTTTGATATCTTGTTGGTTTGAACATAATGATGTCTTTTGTAGTTTATATTATGCCAAACATTGTACACATGATATCTAGTTTGTTTCAACGTAATGTGCATTTTAATTGAGCACGACGTCCTTAACGACCATGGTTACAAAAATAAATTAAAATAAATTGAATGTCATTTACAAATCATATAAACACATATGAACAAAAAATCATAATAAAAAAAATCAGGTACTTCCGAAATGAACAACATGATCAAATCAAATGAACAAGTAAATTAATAACAAAATTATTATAAACATATCATGTACAAATCAAATGATCATCATGTGTGTAATCACATGAAAATCACGCACAAACAAAATGAACATAAAATTTTATAAAAATGAACATCATGTTCAAATGAAAATGAACATCATGTATCAGTCAGATGAGCATGACGAATAAACCAAATGAACAAACACACAAAAGACAATGACGTGTGGGAGTTGAAAGGTCTGAAAAATATTTGCATAGTTGAATAGTATGAAAAATATTTACATACAATAATCTCAGCCAACAATTTTTTGAACATTTGTTGCATTCATTGCCTTACCTATTTTCAAGGCATCAATTTTTTTTTCTTTTTCTTTTCTACACTAACTCACATGACCAATAAGGAAAAAATAAATAAAAAATAGTGAAATATTTAGGGCCCTTGATTTACGCTCTAAGAGTAAAAAAGACTCCTTCTCACATTCTCACCCAATCTCTCTTCTCACCCTATCTATTCCCATATATATATATATATATATATATATATATATATATATATATATATATATATATATATATATATATATATATATATATACATATGGGAATAGGTCATGTAAGCATGCTCTTATTGTGAGCATGTAAGCATGATTCATATCCACCGTTAGATCCAAATCAGATGGCTGCTGTTTATTGGAGGCTTTAGATTTATTTTTTGGCAAAACACGTGACCCTTCCCTCAACATTTCCTTATTACTTCACATTTGCTGCGCGTGATTCACAGGAGGGTTTGAGATCCCAAGATAACATATGTGCAATAGAATCTTGTGCAATTTGGAGAGTTCGTTAGAGGGGAAAATCGATCATCACTGTTCACGGCCGCCGCTGTCCACGGGTCGAAGTCGGCGTTGTACAGGCTGAGACGACACTGCGAAATTGGACATCCATCTTAATCCCTATTTAGCCATGGATGATGTTGAGATGAGGTAAAGTATGATTTCAATTTAATCACGTACAACAACCTAATGGATTCGTCCCGTGATATATGATATCAGTTAATAACGATTATTATGAAAATTAGTTCAACGAACAATCAAAAGTGGTTGATGATGAGCTCGTCCTAATGAGAACACATGTTGAAAAACAGAGCATGAGTTTGCAGCGGAAAAACAAGGGTTTGATGTTCAGATGATTAGGCTCGAAGTTAATATCCATGTAATAAACGCTAGATGTCCACTAGTGTGTAGCATATGGTATAGTGGAAAACATAACATTCCAATTGCCTCTGCACTTAATGGTTCTCCACCTAGGTATGCGGGCCCTGAATTCATTCAGCAACATTTTTATGGTAATGGTTTGTAATTGATGCACAACTCAATAACACTGGATGCACATGTGTTATTTAGTGTGATTATTATTATTAGAAGCAGAATCTGATTCTTGGACAATGTCCATTCTCCAAGCACTAGATATCCAGAATCTGATTATTAATATTATTATTAGAGCGCCTACCACCCCCAGTTTCCGTCAAGGGGGTGCGTAGTTTCCTTGGCCATGCCGGCTTCTATCGCCGGTTCGTCAAGGATTTTTTGAAAATCGCTCGACCTCTAACCGACCCCTTGTGCAAGGATGCTCCTTTCATTTTCACTGATGAGTATCTTGAGTCGTTTTACAGATTGAAGCAGGCTTTAATTTCCGCTCCGGTGGTTTAACCTCCGGACTGGACACTACCATTTGAGATCATGGCCGACGCAAGTGACTTTGCCGTGGGGGCGTGTTTGACCCAAACAGTAGACAAAAAGCTGAGGGTTATCTATTATGCAAGCCATGCGCTTGATAGTGCCCAAAGGAACTACACCACCACGGAAAAGGAGCTTTTGGCGATCGTTTTTGCACTCAACAAATTCTGGCAGTACCTTATGTTCTCTGAGTTGGTAGTCTACACGGATCATGCCTCTATCAAATACTTGATGGGAAAGAAGGAGACAAAACCGAGGCTTATACAGTTGGTCTTGCTTATGCAAGAATTTGATTTGGAAATCCGCGACAAGGCGGGCACGAAGAATGTCGTGGCCGATCACCTCTCGAGGATTCTTGTCGACTTGGAAGACACCCAACCGATTGTAGATGCTTTCCCGGACGAGCGACTCTTGGCTATCAACTCTCATCCTTGGTATGCGGATATTGTGAATTATTTGGCAAGCGAAGTGACTCCTCAACACTTGAACCATCATCAAAAGAAGAAATTTCTCCACAACATGAAGCATTACTTTTGGGATGACCCCTTCCTTTTCCGGCTTTGCAACGATGGGATGTATCGGCGATGTATTCCCGAGAGTGAAGTGCAATCTGTTTTGACTCATTGTCACGAATTTCCGGTGGGGGGTCACGGTGGCTCCCAAAGAACGACGGCGAGGGTTCTACAAGCCAGCTATTGGTGGCCAACTCTTTTTCGTGACGCCCATTTGCATGTCAAGCAATGTGATAGATGTCAAAGATCCGGAAACATCTCCCGGAAGAATGAAGCACCGTTGAACTATATTCTTGAAGTTATAGTCTTCGATGTGTGGGGGTTAGACTTCATGGGACCCTTCCCGTCATCAAGGGGTTTCCAATACATCCTAGGGGCGGTGGACTATGTCTCAAAGTGGGTCGAAGCCATACCATGTGTAAGGTGCGATGGGAAGTCCGTTTCGAGATTCTTGAAAAAGACCCTATTCTCAAGATTTGGCATTCCACGGGTGATCATTAGTGACAACGGTTCCAATTTCATTGAGAAGAAGTTCGAGTCTCTTTTGGCAAAGTATGGCATCAAGCATAAGAAGGGACTCCCTTATCATCCACAAACACAAGGTCAAGTGGAAATCTTAAACCGTGCCATAAAAGAGATCTTAGAGAAGACGGTCAACTCCTCAAGGAAAGATTGGGCAGAAAAATTGGATGAAGTTTTGTGGGCATACCGCACCGCTTTCAAGACACCAATCGGTACTACTCCTTACCGTCTTGTCTATGGAAAGGCATGTCACTTTCCCGTAGAGCTTGAGCACAAAACCATGTGGGCAATCAAGAAGTTGAATTTCGATCTCAAGGCGGCCGGAGGTAGTCGGTTATTTCAACTAGAAGAACTTGAGGAGCTGAGGCGTCATGTATATGAAAACAACAAGATCTACAAAGAGAGAACGAAAGCATGGCATGATAAGAGGTTGAACTGACATGAGTTTGTGGTAGGCGATAGGGTTCTCGTCTTCAACTCTAGGCTGAAGTTATTCTTCGGGAAATTGAGATCAAGATGGTCCGGGCCATTTGAAATTGTGAGAATTCTCCCCGCCGGAGTGGTTGAATTGAAGGATGCACAAGGAAAGTGTTTCAAAGCAAACTCATCAAAGCTTAAACCATACATCATGGGTGAGGAATATGTCGGGACAGTTGTGGTGTACCTCGCAGACTTTGAAGATTGAAAAGCGTCGGGATAGGTCGAGCTAGGACCTACAAAAACAAGCACCCGGGAAAGGTATGAACTACTTCCCCTTCTTTTAGTGTTTTCTTTCATTCTCTTCCATTTTGATTTCCCTCGTTTTAGCTTTTTCATTCCCTTGTTTTTATTGGAAAATTTGAGAAAAAGAGAGAAAGAAAATTATTAGAAAAATTGAAAAAAAAAATTAGAAAAGTTTGAAAAGAAAAAACAAATCGAGAGAAGTTCTATGAGAGACGGGTTCGAAAGTGATTTTGAGTGTTGGGAAAGTGCCTTTGATTGATGCTTGAGCGAGAAAGAAAAAGGAGTGGATGACAAGAGGGTAGATTTTAGGACTTAACATTTTTTCCCTAAGTTTTGAGCCTTGTAGGTACTGTAGATGGGCCGAAAGGTACCGTGCCCACGGTCGCCTGGACCGTGGCCACGGTAAGGTTAGGCAATTGATGATCAGTTTTTCAAGCCGCAGGTGACCGTGACCACGGTGGGTTTCACCGCAGCCACAGTCTCATCAAAGTAGTTCTTGGAAATAAGTTTCCCGAAGATCACTATGGCCACGGTGAATGTTACCGTAGCCACGGTCTCCTCCCAGTCAATTTCGCACTTTTTCTCAACCCGAAAAACTGCAATTATGTCGGGGTTTCATTCTCTCTCACATTCATTTTTCTTTCATTTTCTTCCATTTCCTCCCATTCGAAAATCACCCCCAACCCTAAAACCCTAAATCCCTTGCCATATTTGACAAATCCATCACAAAATCCTCCATTTCTCTCAAAATTTCTCCTGCGTTCTTGCCGTAGCTGCGCACACCTGCTGAGTTTCGCCATTTTCGGGTCTTCCTCAAGCGAAATTCTGGGTTCTTTGTTCCTTGTGGGGCTCGAATCTCTCAAGAAAAGTCTCCAAAGTCTTCCACCCAGGTATTCCATGTTTGTTGATGCATCAATTCTTGTTTTCCTTGCATATTTGGGTTAATTACTATACGATTTCTTGAGGGTTTGGTTAGACGAGTTTGGTTGAGCTTTGGGGTGAAATTTTCGTGGCTAGTTTTGAAGTTAGGAGCGTTATTGGTGAACTCTTGGTTGGGATTTTGTTGTTGGTCGTGATTTTGTGGTTGTTCGAGATTTTTGGGTGGTGTTTTTGTTGTATTTTGTTGTGTGGTGGTTGTGTGTTTTTCAGTTGCTTCAATGGGTCGTGCAAAACGTGCCCGGACCGAGCCGGCATCGATTATTCAATGGGATTATTCAATGCGACCCGAAAATTAAGGTCATGTTCTGGGACGATATACACAAGGGAAGGTATGAGAGGCTCAAGAAGCGGAAAATCTGTGCTCCGGACCTCTATCATGAAGAGACGGCTAAGGATATCTTTTGCAAACCGAGCATGGACTTTTTCATCAAACTTATAGGTTGGGAAGTCTTCGCCACAATCAACGAACCAATCATCGAGCAACCGGTGCTCAAGTTCCTTAGCTCTTTGGTGGTAAAGGAAGACGGCACATCCAACGCCTCTTTCTCATACATTATGAACAAAAAGGAGGTCGAATATACGGTTAAGGATCTTTGCAACGCTTTTGGCCTTCCCGAGGACGGTATCTTCTATGGCGTGTGCGTCAATTTCAATGAACAAGAAGCTATGCAAGCACTCGCTTGCAGGAGGAGACGTTACCCAAAGGTTCGAACCCAACGAACGCAATTCTATTGCCCAAGCAACTCCAAGGCCAGGGATTTCTGTAACCTAAGCGTCCGCATCTTCCACCGCATCATCTCGAACTCCGTATTTGGCCGTGACGCCGGGCGTTCGAGCATCCGGAAAGACGACCTCTTCGTCCTCTACAATGCACTAAACGGTCGCCGGGTCAACACCAGCTCATGCATCCTCCATTGTCTCCGGGAAATAAGCCTCGAAACCCGAAACATGACCATTGGTATGGGTCACATCATATGCCATCTTCTACGGAAGCAAGCGTTCGAGTCTTATCTCGACAAGTGGACTCCCCGGTTTTTCCCCGATCCTATCGACAGTGTTCGCCTTCGGAAGATGGAATTCTTGGAGAAAAACAAGACGCGAACATTCTACCGTCACGGAAACGAGCCCCATAGCGTCGTGGTTCATTTGAGTGATGACAATGCCGAGAAACATCTTGATGTCACCGACCAACGCAATTGGTCGTGTGGCCAAACATTTGGGGATCGTTTTGCGGTGGGTGGTCCCGGAGATCACGAGGAGGAGGGTGAATGTAACACCCCCAGGTTACTAATCACCAGATTAAGCTAATCACTACTTAACCTAATGATCAGCAGCGGATAATTACCTGAGAGCACTACCGCCGTCCATGAACATGGACTCGGCTAAGACTCCAACACATCACCAAAAGACTTCACACAACCACATACTTAGACCACCATAACAAGACATCGCAAATCATCAAGGTATGAGACTCTTAGAATTATACAACCCAGAGAAGTAGAACCAACATAATATACAAACCATTCATAACACATGCCACAAAACCAAAATTAACAACAGTTTCCCAAAATTCCATCACACTCCTAACCATGGCTCCTATAGAACTTCCAAAAAAGGAGCTTCAAGATCACCTGAGTACCACCTAGGTTGCTTTTGGGTTCCGCCCCTCGATGACTTTGCCCTTGCCTTTCCCTTGCGGCCCTAAAAGTAACAAACAACTTAAAGAGGTGAGTTTTACTCAGTACGTATACTAATAGAATTGAATAAAGCAAGCAAATGTACGACTTTGATTTTATTACCCCTAGGCGCGCAACTCCATTTAATAATTAATTGAAGTAAAGCTTGAAAGAGAAGAGTTTAATTAATCAACTTACAAGAATTCCAATTTGTGGTAACTCCCTGACTTCGCAACACAAATATCCATTTAACAGGGTAACCGACCACAGGTAATTAGACGTGTACAGGCAAACCATGATTTTTCATAATAGACTTGCAAAAACTACGAACACAACCACAATTTACAAAGAGCATAAAATCAAACGAATCTATAGAGATATTGGAATAAAACGCTTATAAACGTAAAAGTTTACAAAAAGAAGATAACGTGGTATAGTAGAACTTAACATGGATGCCCCTACTTGCGATCATCGGCCAAGCCTCCGTATGCGCATACCCGGACCGATCGGGAGGTCCGGATGGTGGATATCTATCCTACTGGCCAGATTTTCCTGGGGTGCATCTAAGGCACGTAATGATCTTTCACGAGGTGCTCAAGGCACGCGAACATGGTGTGTTTTAAACACTATTTCCTTGGTGTGCTTTTATGCACATAAATCATGGCGGGGCTTTATAACTTAAAACAATTCTAATTTTCTTGGAAAGTTTAACCGTAAAGAGAATCTTTAATTAAAACTCGACAACAAACATGAAAAGATCTTTTTCCTCAAGTAAAGTTATCTTATAAAAATGTTCCTTAAGAGTTAAACCCCTTGATTTTTGTGTGTTCGACAGAAACTAAAAGTTTACATTATAAAGGGGATTTTCCTCTTAAATTTCATAGAACACTAGTTTTTAAAGCATGAAGTTCACTTCAAGATCCAAATATTTACTAGTAAAAGAGCATCTTTCTCGTGGACATGTTTAGTAGTAAAACTTTCAGCATGTAAGCATATAAATAAGAATCATTTCGACGCATAATTAAGGTAATACAATGATAAATAATCTAAATACATGTATAGCATAAAAGCTAAGTAGTATACGTACCGGAAACCTTAGAAAACACGACAACACGAGCAAGGACTTGAACAATGGCGGGCAACGACCACTTGGAGGGACTTAGAAAAGAGAGGAAATTTAGAATTAGACCCCTATCTAGGTAGAAGAAAGGATGGATAACTTGAATAAATCAACCGGCTTGAATTATGAATTTAATTCCCTAACATTCACTAAAAAGGGCATAACTATCACTATGGACATTGTAACGTTGCATAAGAGGACTTTCCGGAAAGCTTAAGACACGCCCTACAACTTTACAATTAACTTCAAGGGCTAAAAACATGATTAAAAGGGTCAAAATACTCAATCACTTAATCTGCCCAGAATTCGCACATGTCGACTAGTGTTTTTCGGAAAGCGATACCTTGAATTATCCTAATCGGTTTTGGACGTATAAGTTGTCTACGGAAAGCTCATGACTCGTACTCCAACTTTCCTTTTCATCACCAATTGATTTAAGCTTGGGAAGGGGTCGAATTTTAACTTGAAACAGGAGCAGCCACTAAAATTTATACTTCTGGAAAAAAAAGAAATTCAGAATTTTTGTTCTTCAATCAAAAGCTTATAACTTGCTCATCCGACGTCCTATGGATGCATACCATACCATTCTGGAAAGCTTAGAGTATTCCCTAAAACGTTTATGTTCAGACCTTTGCCATATCAAACGCTAACTAGCCGAAAAATACCCAACTTCAAACCGACGTCATAAAATTCCAGATTTGCGCGGCTTTACAATTTTGGCCATAAATACTAATATACTTAACGAAACGCCGATCCGTAAAAACCGGGTGTTAGCTAACGCTTTTGTCTACCTAATTAAGTCTTAATAATACCAGAATCCTTTTCATTATTTCCTGGAAAAATGAAACTCAACCAGATTGTATTCCTCATTGACATCCATTAACATGCATGCTCAAGTCTTTGAGTTTTAGCCCCAAAATCTTTCATGAAACATAACACGATCTTCACACACACAACATCCAGCCTTGAAAGCCCAGAGAATCATCAATTACAACCATCTTAAGTCCATGCAACTTCACAACGAAAGCTATTTTCATAAACTAACACCAAATTCTACATGCATCCCTTTTAAAACACCCCTTTTTCTCATTTTATGAACAATTTATAGACATGCACTTGAATCAAACAATTTTTCTAGGCTATCACAGAAAATTACCCCACTAAATTCACATGCATGCCCACTATTTGTAAAGAATTCCCTTGGAATAAACTAAACAACAAAAGGGTTATCAAGACTCACCCAATTCTCTTCCTTTGGACTAGAATTCTTCACCTTCCTTTGAATAACCACTAGAACCTCACTAACATCTCTGGAAACAACATAAAAACCCACCAAAATTCATATTCTAATTTAGATTCAAACCATAGGAAAAGATGAGAGACAAGGAGAGAAGATTACACTTGCAAAAGAGGTGAAAGAGAAAAGGGGAGGAAGGTGGCGCGGTGGCCGGCGACGGGCGGCGACCGCCGGAGATGGACGCCGGCGACAAGGCCGATGGTCGGCGGTTGGACAGGGAGGAGGCACAGGGGTGGTGAGGAGCCACAAGAGAAATGAGAGCCAAGGTTGTGTTTTGAGTTTTGAAAGTGAAAGAAAACCCCTCCCTCCTTTCTAATATGCACATATATATTCATCATCCAATTACTAGGGCCCAAAAGTTTAACTCCCTCCTCCTTCTCTTTGAGGTAACCGGCCACTTGGCCCATAAGACCACAAAAAGTATCAATTTTTATTTCCTCTTCATAAATACATATCTCTCAAACTCCTAAAATATCTGAAATTTTTATAATCGTAAAATACTCATGATAACCCAAAAATAAATATCAACCACCTCATAAGCTTAAAGAGACAATTAGCCGATCGTTGCGCTGTTCAAGTCCTGCAAAACATACATGGGTCAATAAAATAAAGGAGCACGCGGATTACGCTAATTAACACATATTAAGGAGAGTTTTTCCTTGGGTCATTAACACATATTAAGGAGAGTTTTTCCTTGGGTCATTACATCTTACTCCCCTTATAAGAAGTTTCATCCCCGAAACTTAAGGATACTACCCTCATATACTCGGTGCCTTACCTTAGAACAAATGGGGGTATTTGTTCTGCATGTCCTCCCTGGATTTCCAGGTAGCCTCCGATGTAGAGTCATTGGTCTACAACACTTTTACCAGTGGGATTTCTTTGGAGCGCAAACGTTTAACTCTTCGGTCCAAAATCTGAACTAGCACCTCTTCATAAGGTAGATTCTCCATGAGAGCTATTGGTTCGGCTCGATAATGGATTCGGGTCAAGTACATATTTATGTAGCTGTGACACATGAAGCACATCATGGACATATTCCAAGTTCGTGGGTAACTTTAGCCTATGAACTACTAGGTTAATCCTGTCGATGATTTCATAAGGCCCGATATACCTAGGGCTCAGCTTCCCTTTGACGTTGAATCTTCACACGCCCTTAGTGGGTGAGACCTTGAGGAATACCATATCGCCTATCTGGAACCCTAAGGGTTTCCTCTACTTGTAAGCATAGCTTTCCTGCCGGCTCTGGGCGGTTTTAATGTGCTGCTAGATGACCCATACTTTGTCCATCATATCCTGTATCATCTCGGAGCCCACTACTAGAGTTTCATCTAGTTCGTTTCAACATAAAGGGGGTCTGTACTTACGACCGTAAAGGGCTTCAAAAGGCGCCATCTAAATCTTAGCTTGGTAGCTATGTTGCAGGAGAATTCCACCAGTGGTAAGAACTCTTCCCAATCTCCCTGAAAATCTAGGATGCATGCCCGAATCATGTCTTCCATTATCTGATTTATTCTTCTCTGTGTTGGCCATTTGTTTCTGGATAGTACGAGTTACTGAAACTCAACATGGTGCCGAACGCCTTCTGTAGAGCTGCCCAAAATCGCGATTGAAGTCTAGTGTCTCGGTCAGAGGTTATGTCTTTAGGAATGTCGCGAAACCTTACCACTTCCTTCACATAAATGCCTGCTAACTTATCGACCTTCCAACTCTCATTAATTGGAAAGAAATGAGCAGATTTGGTCAATCAATCCACGATTACCCGTATCGCTTTCTTCTTGGTGACCGTCAAGGGTAATCCCATGATAAAATCCATAGAGATTTAGTTCCATTTCCATATAGGGTTTTCTAATGGCCTTAGTTCTCCTACAGGCCGCTGATGCTCTATTTTCCCTTTTTTGTCATGTGAGACACTTATCCACATAATTGGCGATGACTCTCTTCATGTTAGGCCACCAAAACTTCTCTTTTATGTCTTGGTACATCTTAGTACCTTCTGGGTGAACTAAGTATGGGGCGTTGTGCCCTTCGAGAAAAATCCTATCTTATAGACCTCGACTCGCAGGCACACAAAGACGACTTTGGAATCTTAAGGTTCCATCCTCGTGAATCAAAAACCCTGGCATTTTTCCTTGTTCTACTCCTGCACGGATATACCTTAAATGATCATCATTCATCTGTTCTTCCTTGATTTCCCCCAACACGAAGGGTTGTACCTGAAGTTCTGCCAACTGTGCCCTTACATAATCTAGCGGGACTACTTCAATCCCTGCTTCCTGAATCTCCTGGCTGAGCTTTGATTTGGCCATCTTCAGTGCATCTGTGTCGTACTGATTTTTCCTACTCAGGGCATCAGCCACTGAATTTGCCTTTCTTGGATGTTATTGGATGTCTAAGTCATAACCCTTGATGAGCTCCAACCATCTTCATTTCCTTAAGTCTACCCTTTCTGAGCAAATATGTACTTGAGATTTTGATGATCTGTAACGACTTTGGTAAAAGCATCATATAAATAACGCCTCTAAATCTTCAAGGCAGAAATTACTGCCGCTAAGTTTCAATCATGTGTAGGGTAATTCAGCTCACATGGCTTTAACTGCCGAAAGGCATAAGCCATGACCTTGTCATCTTGCATCAAGACACACCCTAACCCTCGCCTGGACGCGTCGCTATATATGATATATTCTTTCCCTTCCACCGGCAAGGCCAAGATTAGGGCCGATGTGAGTCTCATTTTGAGTTCTTGAAATGCTTCCTCACACTTTTCTGACCATTCAAACTTGGTAGCTTTTCTCAACAACCTGGTCAACGGCAAGGCAATCTTAGAAAAGTCTTGAATAGAACATCTGTAATAGCCTGCCATACCTAGAAAACTTCTTAATTTGGTAATGGTTGTGGGTCTAGCCCAGTTCATGACGGCTTTAACCTTCTGCGGGTCAACTTTGATCCCTTCTTTGGTCATTATAAGCCCTAAGAGGCTACTTCTTCCATCCAAAACTCACATTTCTTTAACTTAGAATATAATTGATGTTCTCTTAAGGTCTGCATCACTATCTTTAAATGTTGTTCATGATTTTCTCGAGTCTTTGAATAAATTAAAATATCGTCAATAAATACTACTACAAACTTGTCCAAAAATGGCTTGAAGACTTGGTTCATAAGATCCATAAACGCTGCCGGTATATTGGTAAGCCCAAAAGGCATCACTATGAACTCGAAGTGCCTATAACGGGTCCTAAAACCTGACTTAGGTATATATTCCGGCCTCATCCTCAACTGGTGATATCCAGACTTTATATCAATCTTGGAAAACACGCTTGCCCCTTGCAACTGGTCAAATAACTCATTAATACGGGTCAGCGGATACTTGTTCTTTATAACAACCTTGTTTAACTCCCGGTAATCGGTACACAGCCTCAAGCTTCCATCCTTTTTCTTAATAAACAAAACTGGCGCTCCCCAGGGAAACACACATGGCCTTATAAACCCTAACTGAATCAACTCATCTAGTTGGGTCTTGAGCTTTTTCAACTCGGCGGGTGCCATTTGAAAAGGCGCCTTCGATATTGGTTGCATACTTGATATTAGCTCTATTTCAAAATCGTTTTCTCTCCTCAGGGGTAAGCTAGTTGGCTCTCCGGGAAAAGCATCTGGAACATCCCTTACTACGGGGACATCTTAGATTTTCAGTCCTTCCGACTTACTTCCCATTACGTAGCATAAGTATCCTTCAACTCCTTGGCGTATAAGCTTTCTTGCCTTCATCAAAGGCACTGTCCTGAAGTTGGGGTTCTCATATTCACCCTTGAAATGAATCTTTCCTCCTAACTGACTTCTCAGCACAACCGTCCCTTTATCCCATTTTATCTTGGCTCCATGCTTGGCTAACCAATCCATACCTAAGATAATATCAAATTCAGCTATGTCCATTATTGTAAGGTCCACTGGAAAACTTTCCTTTGATGTCCTAAGAGGGACATTCAAGAGCGCCCTTTCACATGCTATAACTTGGCCCTCTGGTAGCCTTATTATATACGCTACTGGTTGTTCATGATTTTGTAGGCCTAGCTCAGTACAAACATGTGCAGAGATAATGCATGCGATACACCAGAATCAAATAAGGCCTAAACAGGACTTGCATTTATTAAGAGAGTTCCATTTCCTCTTTGGCTTAGCTTAGCCTTCCTTGTCTTGATACACAAATCTTAATTCCTTCTTCACTCTCTCCACCTCAGCGGCGCATTCGTATAACTCTTGCATCGTATTGAAGGGTTGACCCCCCCAGATGACTTCGTATATATGGGGCCAGGCCGCCCTCGAACCTAACAACCTTCATCCGCTCAGTGGACACGTACACTGGCGCGAAACGGGCTAGCCCGTCGAACTTGGCAGCGTACTGCATAACTGACACCTCATGATTGGACATCCTCAGTTCCATGAATTCCTTCTCCTTTTGACGCTGTAAGGAGAGAGGGTAAAACTTGGCTCGGAGGTTGACCACGGAATTCCCTCGTGACAATTTTGTTCCTTGGTACTTACTCTTCATGGTGCCCCACCATAAATCCACTTCCTTAACCAAATAAAAGGTCCCGATAGTTACCCATTTCTCCTTCGGTACCTCAAGGATCTCCATATCCTTTCCATACCTCGGAACCAGTCTTCAAACTCCTCAAGGTTAAACCCTCCTGCATATGTTCTAGGGTTCCTCTTGGCTACCATATCAGCATGGTCATCATTCTTAACGGTACTACTCCCTTCCATAATGGGATTTGGGATTCTCTGTTAAAGTTCTCGTATCACTTGCCCTGAAAACTCGGGATGGTAAGAGTTAGGTGGGGGCATCATGTTCGATGAGGATCCTGATGTCAGATTAACTTGAGGTACCCCTTGGGGTCCCTATAGTTGTAGGTTCTGCCCTCGGAAATCGGCAATTCCTTCTCCTTGTTTGTTAAAAGAGTGGTCGTTGTTTGGCGGGTGCGACATGCTACATTATAAACGTAAGATTTTAGTTTGAATCCCGATCATTCCACCCCCTTCACATGGTAGCCACTAAAGAAGAAAGTCTCAAGCAATCCTTTCATACCATACCCCTTGTTCCTTGTTATCTTCACATAATTTTAATCACAACCCATGTTCCCAAAACTTATTATCCCCCCATCTTGTATCTATGGTTAACTTGCAGATTTAGTACATACGTAATTTCCCTTCAAGTCAGTAACATAACCATGCCTCCTCTTCCTCACTTCTTAAAACATCAGGTTCTAAGCACATGCAACCCTAAGACATTAAAAGTTAATTCTCAACCATAACATGTGAAAGTCAAACTTATCCTCGAAACATAAACCAAAATATGCATGAAAACCAAAAGATCATTGTTCCATGATTACACCATTGTTCTCCACATACTACGCAACAAAATACCACTTCTCATTCTTCTTCCCCTCTCTTTGCTTATACAGAATCTGAACTCCCTAAGAAGGGGTATAGTCATCATCGTCATCATTTTCATTCTCCTTAGTACCGTCGCTCTCCTCAACCTGAAACTGGACAAAAGGCTAGGGCCTAACATATCTATGAAATAGTAGGGGATTTCCCATGGTTGCCTCACCCAACATTCGGCATATTCGTAGACCTTTAACTAAAAGGTCACCACGGACCATGCTCCTAAAATCTGAAATCGTTCTGTGTGGGCGCCCTGTTCGAAAGTAAAGATAAAATTGCGGTACGTGTGCCGGAACCAAGTCCAGGGATGCACGTGTGGTAGAAACGCTAACGGACAATGAGTCCTCCTCACCGGATCGTGATATCGAGAGTTTGTGTTCTCTCTCCACATGAGTAATACCTCCATGAACCCCATGACGTAAGCAAAAACACTATCTTTCGGCTTTATTAACATAACATAGGGGTTCGGGGTCTCGGGTTCGGCCATCTATTATATCATATAACATTTTAACAATTTAATAAAATTAGACAAACATTTTACTAGCATAAACTTGTATCATAGACTTGCCCGGACGAAACCCATAACTCTTTCCAGCCTTAAACAACTTCATTTACCATAATTGATTTCACACTTATAATATCACATCACTGTATACTTGAACATTACTCATATGCATGCATAACATCATCATTTTCAGAACCTTGTTAAAATTGTGGACATGTAACAAATCTTGAACTTAACATTTTAACCTAAACTCAACTTTCCCATATTCATGCATACCTCTTTATTCCCTAGGTCTTTTCACACCACCATGCACATACTTAGACCGGTTTACTACCCCAAATTTCATTGTTCAACCTAGAACAAGACCCAAGCATTTCCGTAAGTACCTTATGTACTTAAATTCTAAAAGATCACATTACTTGATTGCCTCTAACGTTATCATATACTTTTTCCTCAACACCTAAAGACGTCCGAAAGGTGTTTCTCCCAATTTGTTTTGCTCTGATACCACAACTGTAACACCCCCAGGTTACTAATCACCAGATTAAGCTAATCACTACTTAACCTAATGATCAGCAGCGAATAATTACCTGAGAGCACTATCGCCGTCCATGAACATGGACTAGGCTAAGACTCCAACACATCACCAAAAGACTTCACACAACCACATACTTAGACCACCATAACAAGGCATCGCAAATCATCAAGGTATGAGACTCTTAGAATTATACAACCCAGAGAAGTAGAACCAACTTAATATACAAACCATTCATAACACATGCCACAAAACAAAAATTGACAATAGTTTCCCGAAATTCCATCACACTCCTAACCATGGCTCCTATAGAACTTCCAAAATAGGAGCTTCAAGATCACCTGAGTACCATCTAGGTTGCTTTTGGGTTCTGCCCCTCGATGACTTTGCCCTTACCTTTCCCTTGCGGCCCTAAAAGTAACAAACAACTTAAAGAGGTGAGTTTTACTCAGTACGTATACTAATAGAATTGAATAAAGCAAGCAAATGTACGACTTTGATTTTATTACTCCTAGGCGCGCAACTCCATTTAATAATTAATTGAAGTAAATCTTGAAAGAGAAGAGTTTAATAAATCAACTTACAAGAATTCCAATTTGTGGTAACTCCCTGACTTCGCAACACAAATATCCATTTAACGGGGTAACCGACCACAGGTAATTAGACGTGTACAGGCAAACCATGATTTTTCATAATAGACATGCAAAAACTACGAACACAACCACAATTTACAAAGTGCATAAAATCAAACGAATCTATAGAGATATTGGAATAAAACGCTTATAAACGTAAAAGTTTACAAAAAGAAGATAACGTGGTATAGTAGAACTTAACATGGATGCCCCTACTTGCGATCATCGGCTAAGCCTCCGTATGCGCATACCCGGATCGATCGGGAGGTCCGGATGGTGGATATCTATCCTACTGGCCAGATTTTCCTTGGGTGCATCTAAGGCACGTAATGATCTTTCATGAAGTGCTCAAGGCACACGAACATGGTGTCTTTTAAACCCTATTTCCTTCATGTGCTTTTATGCACATAAATCATGGCGGGGCTTTATAACTTAAAACAATTCTAATTTTCTTGGAAACTTTAACCGTAAACAAATCTTTAATTAAAACTCGACAACAAACATGAAAAGATCTTTTTCCTCAAGTAAAATTATCTTATAAAAAGGTTCCTTAAGAGGTAAACCCCTTGATTTTTGTGTGTTCGATAGAAACTAAAAGTTTACAATATAAAGGGGATTTTCCTCTTTAATTTCATAGAACAACACTAGTTTTTAAAGCATGAAGTTCACTTCAAGATCCAAAAATTTACTAGTAAAAGAGTATCTTTCTCGTGGACATGTTTAGTAGTAAAACTTTCAGCATGTAAGCATATAAATAAGAATCATTTCGGCAGATAATTAAGGTAATACAAGGATAAGTAATCTAAATACATGTATAGCATAAAAGCTAAGTAGTACACGTACCTGAAACCTGAGAAAACACGACAACACGAGCAAGGACTTGAACAGCGGCGGGCAACGACCACTTGGAGGGACTTAGAAAAGAGAGGAAATTTAGATTTAGACCCCAATCTAGGTAGAAGAAAGGATGGATAACTTGAATAAATCAACCGGCTTGAATTATGAATTTGATTCCCTAACATTCACTAAAAAGGGCATAACTATCACTATAGACATTGTATCGTTGCATAAGAGGACTTTCCGCAAAGCCTAAGACACGCCCTACAACATTACAGTTAACTTTAAGGGCCAAAAACATGATTAAAAGGGTCAAAATACTCAATCACTTAATCTGCCCTGAATTCGCACATGTCGACTAGTGTTTTTCAGAAAGCGATACCTTGAGTTATACTAATTCGCACATGTCTACGGAAAACTCATGACTCGTACTCCAACTTTCCTTTTCATCACCAATTGATTTAAGCTTGGGAAGGGGTCGAATTTTAACCTGAAACAGGAGCAGCCAATAAAATTTTTACTTCTGGAAAAAAAAATTCAGAATTTTTGTTCTTCAATCAAAAGCTTATAACTTGCTCATCCGACGTCCTATGGATGCATACCATACCATTCTGGAAAGCTTAGAGTATTCCCTAAAACGTTTATGTTCAGACCTTATGCCATATCAAACGCTAACTAGCCGAAAAATACCCAACTTCAAACTGACGTCATAAAATTTCACATTTGCGCGACTTTACAATTTTGGCCATAAATACTAATATACTTAACGAAACGCCGATCCGTAAAAAACGGGTGTTAGCTAACACTTTTGTCTACCTAATTAAGCCTTAATAATACGCAGAATCCTTTTCATTATTTCCTGGAAAAATGAAACTCAACCAGATTGTATTCCTCATTGACATCCATTAACATGCATGCTCAAGTCTTTGAGTTTTAGCCCCAAAATCTTTCATGAAACATAACACGATCTTCATACACACAACATCCAGCCTTGAAAGCCCAGAGAATCATCAATTACAACCATCTTAAGTCCATGCAACTTCACAACGAAAGCTATTTTCATAAACTAACACCAAATTCTACATGCATCCCTTTTAAAACACCCCTTTTTCTCATTTTATGAACAATTTATAGACATGCACTTGAATCAAATAATTTTTCTAGGCTTTCACAGAAAATTACCCCACTAAAGTCACATGCATGCCCACTATTTGTAAAGAATTCCCTTGGAATAAACTAAACAACAAAAGGGTTATCAAGACTCACCCAATTCTCTTCCTTTGGACTAGAATTCTTCACCTTCCTTTGAATAACCACTAGAACCTCACTATAATCTCTGGAAACAACATAAAAACCCACCAAAATTCATATTCTAATTTAGATTCAAACCATAAGAAAAGATGAGAGACAAGGAGAGAAGATTACACTTGCAAAAGAGGTGAAAGATAAAAGGGGAGGAAGGTGGCGCGATGGCCGGCGACGGGCGGCGACCGTCGGAGATGGACGCCGGCGACAAGGCCAGTGGTCGGTGGTTGGACAGGGAGGAGGCACGGGGGAGGTGAGGAGCCACAAGAGAAATGAGAGCCAAGGTTGTGTTTTGAGTTTTGAAAGTGAAAGAAAACCCCTCCTTCCTTTCTAATATGCACATATATATTCATCATCCAATTACTAGGGCCCAAAAGTTTAACTCCCTCCTCCTTCTCTTTGAGGTAACCGGCCACTTGGCCCATAAGACCACAAAAATTGTCAATTTTTATTTCCTCTTCATAAATACATATCTCCCAAATTCCTAAAATATCTGAAATTTTTATAATCGTAAAATACTCATGGTAACCCAAAAATAAATATCAACCACCTCATAACTTCTTATACTCACCCCTTAATTCCTCAATAAAGGAGAGTCTTAAAAATTAAAGATCTAGGTACACAGAATTAGAAATCGAACTGAGATATCTTGAAATTTTAACGGAAGAGTTCGAAGCGAAAAAAATAAGCTTAAAGAGACAATTGGCCGATCGTTGCGCTGTTCAAGTTCTACAAAACATACACGGGTCAATAAAATAAAGGAGCACGCACTTTATTTATTTCGTAAATAAATTTTTAATCTTAATTAATTACGCTAATTAACACATATTAGGGAGAGTTTTTCCTTGGGTCGTTACAGTGAAGAAGACGACGATGAGGAAGAAGAGAAAGAGGGTGAACAAGCACAAGGGGACGAAGCCGAGCCGAGTCAAGTACGGGATGCCGCTCTTGAGCGTATCAGCGAGCAACTCTAGGAGCTTCATGGTGAGTTTCAAGAACAACGGGAGCTCATCCAAAACCAGCAGACCTTGATCGAAAACTTGCAAGGGTTGATCGAGACCCAAAAGGAGATGCTAGCTAGCATCCAATCGCAACTTCAACCCCGTCCTCCTCCGGGAGGGTCCGCTTGAGGACCGTTTGTAAGCACTCAACCCCCCACCCGACCTTTATCACCATTTCTATTTACTTTATTTTGTGAAGTATAAGTGTGGGGGGGTGCTTGTTCGGGGTCTTGAATGCGCTTTCTGGTGGTTTTGGTTTGTTGGTCTCTCGGTTTTATTTAGCATGTGTTAGCATGTTTTGGGGCTGTTTGGTTAGGATGCTCGGGTTTGCCTTGTCTTGTTTGTCTTTCAAGTGTTGCCAGGTTGTCTTTTGGTTGATTGATGGTTGTTTCTGTGGGCTGGGCTGTTTGTTTAATCATGTCTCGTTTGTATTTTGGTCATGGATGGTTTGTAACCGAATATTGTTTGTGATGAATGCAATGAATCGTTTGTTTCGATCAGTGTGTATTGAGATTCGGGGATAAGGTAAGCAATTGACAATGTATATAATTTGTTAATAGTTTTGTTTTTCATCTGTTTAGTTTCTTTTCATAGTCTTTTAAGTTAGTTTTTCCTTTCTTTTGTTTTTTATCTCGTATGCGAATTCTATCGTTTGTAAGTCGTCTTTTACTCTAACATTGTTTTGATTTACTCGAACGACGACTCCGGATCGCTGTTTTAACGCTTATGAAGAGCTTGAGGTAATATCTTTCCACCTTACTCTTTTTATGTGAATTCTTATCATGATCCGTCGCATGCTTGGTTTTCTTTTGGGTGGCGAACCCCTTTGAGTGTTTGTGTTGGGATATCTTGTTGTTGGAGCGGTGTGGACTCGGGTCGCCACCATTTATACTTGCTAGTTGTTTTTGTTTGTGTTTTGTAGGTTCTCTACCCTTTTCATGTGACACCTTACCACAATGAGGAGAAAAAAAGGTATTCTGTTTAAAGGGTAGATCACCTAGTCGTTTTGTTCTTTGTTTTCCTAGTTTTTACATAAAATTTGAAAAATTTTTGTGTGAAAAAGGAGAAAAAAGGGAGTGAAAACCTTTTCAGTTTTTCTTTTCGTTTTGTCTTTGTTTGGTTTTGTTTCCTGGATCTCGTTATCAAAGTTGAGAAGCCGTTCTTAAACTTCTTTAAAAGTAACCGGTTGGAGCATTTTCGACCCTAACTCGGGTTCTAGTCGAGACATACCCTGAATAGACTCCCTTCATTAAGTGTCTAGTGAGACCCCCGTTCCTTTCTCGTTTTGTTTGGAATCGGGAAGTTCTAGGAGCTTGTGTCCGAGTTTGTTTTGTTTCTCGTTTAGCAAAAGCAAAAAAGTGCAAAAAGAAAAGAAAAGAAAGAAAAGCTTTCTTAAGATACAATAACCTGAATAAGTGGAGCGTGTCGCTGAATACATTAACCACCTACACTTAGCCAACCTACACGGGCCCGGTATTCGTGGTACGGCATGGATACCTCTTAACCCTCCTCCCATATCGCTTTGCGACGGAGAGGCGAATGGAAAAGACCGTGTTGGGAGGGTATACCCCTTATATGGGCCGTCCAATTCCCGAAAGTAAGGCTAATACCGACTTTTAAAAAGAAAAGAAAAAAAAAGAGAAAAAGAAAAGCAAATTTCGTTGGTAATTCCAACTCAAAAAGAAAGAAAAGAGAAAGTTCTTGCTTCTAAAAAGAGTGGGGCCTCCCCTTGCATCACCTACGGCCCTCACCAAGCCAAGGGCGACCAAATGCGAGGGAGGGCAACGCTTCTCTTGGTTGTTTCGTTGTTTTCAAATTCGGACGCGAGTTTTTAGAGTCTTTTGGTTCCCGTTAAAACCCTTTTTGTGCTTTTGCATGTGGGGTTTCGCTTGGTATAAGGTGTAGGGAGTTGAAAAATCTTCAAGATCGACCTTTATCTGAGTTTGGTGTTTGTGAGATGCTCCTAACGGTTACTTTGAGAGGCTTAATCACGTTTTCTTAGTTTGGATTGCGAGATCTTGTGAATCAAAGCCTTTGTTTTTCCTTCTTTTTTTTTGTTTTCCTCGGTTTTGTTTTCACTTTCCCTCTCTCCTTTTTCTTTGGCTTTTGTGGGCACAGCCGCTACAAAACCACACGAGTCCATCTCGTCCACCCGGGCTTCCGGGGGGTTCAAAGGGCTTGGTGCACACCCTAAATGCACCCGTTTCACTCCCACGACAGAGGAGTTAGTGTTAGTTAGTTTTTGTTTTGTTTTGCTCGGGACGAGCAAAAGTTTAAGTGTGGGGGGGGTGTTTAGACCTGTTTTCGTGTCTAAATACCGCCTAAATCCTTAGGATTTTGACTTGTTTCGTAGCTTGTTTTAATAACTTTAATACGTTTTGGTAATTTTTGTAGTTTCCGAAGTTTTTACTCAAACGATGCTAAATGGGCCAATTTTGCACCAATCTTGGGAATCCCGAGATTCCCTAAGATTCCCCGAGCCCTGGTCGTGTCGAAGGCAGCGGGAATGAAAGGGCCGATCATCTTGAAAGGCAGCGGAAGCGGAAGCAACTTGTTGAAGAGCACCTAAGGGTAGCCCCCGCCACGCTTGTCGTAGAGGGCGCTACGCCTCCCATCTTCCTTGGATGATCGTGCACACTCCCAATCGTAGAAGGGTAGCCCCCGCCACCAATTTCGTAGCAGGCGCTACACCCTGAAGAAAACTTGTGGCCGAAATAGACCGTGGCCACGGTCATGTTGACCGTAGCCACAGTGTGATTGAAGCCAACGCCTAAGGAAGGAGGAATTGCAACCCAAGATGGACCGTGATCACGGTCATCTTGACCGTAGCCACGGTAGGATCATGTCCTGCCCAAGGAAGAAGTTGGCCGAGCAACACCGTGGCCACGGTCTCTCACGACCGTAGCCACGACGGTGCAAAGGAGCGAAATATTGTCAGCCCTAATCGCCTAGACTGCGCGCACGGTACATGGGCACCGTGCCCACGGTACTGCGAAGTGAAGAGAAGATTTGTGTGCCTTACGCAGGACCGTGGCCACGGTCACCTTGACCATGCCCACGGTCCCATGCAGGACACGTTTTGTCTGTTGTGTAAAATGATGAGTTTTGAGTAACAAACTTAGTCCCTATTTAATGTATTTTAGGTCATTTTAGCCAAAAAAAAAAGACTTTTAATGAGCTTTTATCTTTCTTTTATCATACTTTAGCACATACTTTATCACATTTTAAGCTTTGGATTAGAGTGATTAGTGAAGATCTTTGCTGAGATTATTGGTTCTTGTATTGGATTCTCTAGAGTTTTATTTGAAGTTGGAATATTATTCTCATCTTTGGAGCATTGGAGCTTTATTATTCTGGAGTTTTCCTCTTTGTCATCACAATGAATGAGCATTTCTTAACTTTTCTCTCTTTAATTTACTGTTTATTTATTAATCTTTGTTTTAGTTATTATTGGTATTGTTGGTTTTGTTGATTGTTTATTGTTGTCTTAAGCATGAATGAAGTTGTTGATGTTATTATCATGATATTTAGGATGTTTAGTTGCTAGAACCCTAATGGGTTAGGGAGATATTAAGGGTGTGAATGGGTGATTAGGTTTGGGTTAGCAATATTAGTGAGTAACTAGTTAGGAAATCAATTTCCCAATCTTATCCTTCCCTCAAGTGGGTTGTATTTGGGTGTGAAAGCATCCCGAATACATCCAACGCTTGTTGGAAGGTAGGAATTGGGATAGTTAGTATTCTAGTTCGCGAAAGCGAATAGAAACTAACTAGGAAATTTCGTTCCATTAACTCCCCTGGGTCTGTCGATGGACTTTGGGGAAGTTAATCCGGGCTATCCTTGAAAGAGGAAGCCCGGTGGGTATTTTCTAACGAAGTTACCATTTGATTTCCCCTTCTCGTTACTCTCTTGTTGTGAAACCCATTTCCTTATCCCCGTTTGCATCCCAAAAGTCTCCTGACACCCATTATCTCACATTTTTTACTGAACTTAGTGTGTTTGTGCTGTTTTTTTTTATCTTAAAACCTATCATCCTTTCTTGATCGTAAACCCTACCTAGAGTCGAGTAGTTGTAGCTAAGGCCCCTCGCTCCTTGTGGAAGAACGATATAACCGAGGTCTTACAAACCACGTTACAGTATACACATTATTTTGCTTGGTACAAGCTCTAATGTGCAACCCCTATATTGCAAATGGTCCTCAGCATTTCATAGAATGGACATTGAAAAATCACATGAATGTCCTTTATTAGTTTGTTAACACTAATAACGGACAACAACTTTAGTGAAAATGGACATCAACGTTCAATGAAAAAATGGAAAACTGATATAAGACAAAGAACGGAGCCCAACCAATACCTGTTGTCAATCTTAGTAGGAACGGAAGAGGGAGAGGGTTGATTTGAATCATTTAGTGATATAAATTACCTTTATATGAATTTCTTTTATTAGTTGTTATTTGTTAAAGACAACGATGGACAACACAATTAGTGAGAATGGTCATCGGCATTCAATGAAATGGACAATTGATGTAAGCATAGTTGATTCATAATGTTGCAACGATGAGCTATATGAATTTCTTTTATTAGTTAAAAGTAACAATGGGCAACACAATCAGTGGGAATGGTCATCAACATTCAATGAAATGGACAACTGATCTGAGCATAGTTGATTCATAATATTGCAACGATGGGCTATATGAATTCTTTTATTGGTAGTTCAAAACAATAATGGACAACACAGTTAATGAGAATGGTCATCAACATTCAATGAAATGGACATCGAGTTGTGACCCAAGTTGATTCATAATGTTGCAACGAACATCGAATAAGCTATATGAATTTTTTTAATTAGTTGTTAACAATAACAATGGACAACACAAATTAGTGAGAATGGTCATCAACACATTTAACGATAGGCAACGGAGACCATACTTGTGTTGATGTACATTTATCTAACATTTTTTGTTGTTACATAATGGACATGAAAAGCTTATAATAGACATCAAGCTATAAATCCCAAGTTGATTCATAATGGACAACATCACATAGTCTGAAGAATATTACATCAATATGACCTACCCACAACTGATTCCATTGCAAACAATGATAAAACACCATGTGTGTTCATTACAAAAAAAAAAAAAAAAAAAAAAAAAAAAAAAAACGTACATACACTTCACTGTTTGATACTTGCCACATTAAAGACAAATTTAGTGGATGCATGATGCTGGTAGATATCCTTAAAAAAATCTATGGGACAAAATATACGGGGGACCAAATAATAGTGTGCCCACACTATTGCTTGCGGTCATCCTAGGTTCATGTCCGGGTGGAAACAACCGTGTTAATTCCATTACATCACCTTCTTCATCACTTGTTGCTTCACTTGGTTGCCTTCACATGTGACAATGTCATGACAATAGTGTCTTCTCAGAGCCAATAGCCCCTCCGCTTGCAAATTATATTATCAATTGTTACAAATAGGAGAATGTCGAGTACAAAATGTAAATGTACACAAGTGAAGACAAAATACACACATCATCTTTCTGTAGCCCGCATTCTTATTTATCGGTGGTCACACAATTAAAGACAATGTCGAGTACAAAATGTAAATGTACACAATGGAAGTGGACATCAACTAAACTCATATTGGACATCAGCTTCACTCGTTCTGGACATTACCATTCAATCGTTGACTGGGGACAGGGGGCAATCCGTCTTGTCCGATACCACAGGCATGGATTGTGCCAGCGTCAACTTCCTCCCTCACCGGTTCAGAAACCCATGAAATACGGGGTGGAAGGGGGCTACTAGGGTCGTCACACATTTTCATCATGTTACCCAACGATATTTCGGTTAACACCGTGCCCACCGATTTTGTCGCATGCTAAACCTTATTTAATTCATCCACTAATGAGCTGAATGGCGACCACACATTCGTTAGTTACAGTTTGATGCCCATTTTAGAATCAATTTATGCCCATTACATACATACTTAATGTCCCTTACCCTCATAACCAAATCATCCTAAAAGAGTGATTCTCAATAAACAATGGTTTTGATTAATGACATTCACACTGTTTAATCATCCTGTTATAACAAACGATCGGCATGTTCAACCAAAAAACGAACATCCGGCATGCTCAACCCATCTGAATTTTACCATCATAAACATCCGAACTTTACAAACACAAAACGATATCAATAATACAAACACAAAACGCTAACACACACCAACGTCCACTGAGTTTTACCATCACAAACATTCGAATTTTATGAACACAAAACACAAACACAAAACATCAGATTACTAACCTTCTAGTTTCTTTTTGGCAGTTGTTCCCTTCGTCGCCTCTTCCGGACCTCCCAGCAAGGTTGTTCCATGAAAACCCTACAAGCAAAACTTCGAATTAGCCGGAAATCAAACCTAACGACGAATACGGGAACATTCAACCTAGAAAACTGAAGAATAGAGCATGGGCATAAAATTCCGACGTCGTGCCGCCACTCGCCGACGGGAATCGTTGAAGGCCGGCGGACTCTCACCTTTGAGTTTGAAACCTAAATTGCGCGTGCGTATGTTTATGGAAGTTGTTGGGGGTGATTTGATGCTCTGTTTATTTGTCTCTCCTCCCCCAAATCTCGCTGGTATTCAATTGAATTGTCACGTGCCTTGCCAGAAAATAAAGATAAACCCCCCAAAAAAACGCAGCCTTCAGATGTATATCTAACGGTGGATATGGATCATGCTTGCATGCACACAATAAGAGCATGCATACATGATCTATTCCCTATATATATATATATATATATATATATATATATATATATATATATATATATATATATATATATATATATATATATATATATATATATATATATATATACCGAGTTGAGTGGTGGTGACTCGGTGGTTTTCTGACATGGCACCTTGACCATGTGTTTGACCGGATTGATTTTAATGTGTCATGTCAGAAAACCACCGAGTCACCAATACTCAACTCGACGGCGTCCCACTCACATCCAATTTTATTTTTTTTTGGGACCCCAGAATACAAAGTGAAAGTAGGGATTATTATTGTCCAATTGGCGAAAGTAGCTAGGGATTATTAGAATCCAATTTTCCTATATATATATATATATATATATATATATATATATATATATATATAGGGATTTGATATAATGAGAAGAAAAATTTTATGAGAAAAAACAAATATATATATATATATATATATATATATATATATATATATATAATGAGAAGGGAGTTTTTTTGAGAAGAGAAGAAGGAGCAATCCTGGCCTTAATCAATAGATCTAGGGTTGAAATTAGGTAGTTGTTTTATCTTTATTTTGTAGAGATTAGGCTCATTTTGATTGGCTGGATTTTTTTTGTTTTATGTATATTTTATTGAAGGTCACGTGAGTTGAAAAGAAAAAAGAAAAGAGAGGGAGAGGAATTGTTTTACGCATGCAAACATCAGCCTCCAACATTAACACACCACACAATTTCCAAAACCCATCGTTTGAGTATTGAAAAACTGATCGGAATGGCCATAGTCGAACAGTATGGCGAATATTCATCTGGAAAATTGGTAGGGAGGAGGAAACCCTAGCGCGAATTCATCTGGGAAAATTGAACAATTCGGGGGTTGTTTCAAGATTTGTTGTTCAATTTTTTCTTCATCCCCTAAATTTCTTCATCCTCTGAGTTTGTCAATTTATAAGCTTCTCAATCATTTCTTCTCAATTCTGATTTTGATTTCTCCAGGAACAATAGCAGCATCTTCATCCATCAACATCATAAACCCTAATTTTTTTTTTTTGGTTTTTGATTAAACAATCTTCACAGACTGAAGGTCTACAGTTTGTTTGCTCAAATCGTACCATTCCATACATAACTGGAATTTTCTGGGGTTAGGTGGTCAATTATGGAGTGACGAGATGAATGAATGAGGTGATATGAATCTTGTTATGCTTTTTGAATGCATACATTGGATGTTAATTGAATATATTCAAAGCATGGGTTTCTTGTGGTGCATCTTTGAATTAGATGAAGATGTCCATTGGTGGGTTTGGAAGTTTGATAGTAAAGATGATAATCATGGGCTTAGACAAGGTTATTTAGTAGTTATTCAAAGATGACGAGTGAATGTTCATGTTTGGCCTAATGATGTTCATGAGTCTTTTTGGTGGATATTCATAGCATTGGTTATGTTGAACGGTCATTGAGGCTCTAAATCACTACGTTCGATGTTCATGACCCATATAATTGATGTTCATGTTTTGTGTTATGGTTGTTCATAGACGTCAAGCTAGATGTTCATAGTTACAATTCTGATGTTCATATTGTTAGTGTGCAATTCATGTTGTTAATATAATAGATGTTCAAAGATGACGAGCAAATGTTCATGTTTGGCACAGTGATGTTCATGAGTCTTTTTTTAGTGGAAATTCAGAGTATTGATTATGTTCAATGGTCATTGTGTTCTAAATCAGTATATTTGATGTTCATGATCCATATAATTGATGTTCATATTTTGTGATATGCTTGTTCATGGTCATCATGCTGGATGTTCATAGTTACAATTCTAATGTTCATTTATGTTATGGGTGGATGTTCATAGTGTGAGTGTGCAGTTCATGTTGTTAATGTAGTTGATCTTCATTGTAATATTGGTGATGCTCGTATATGACATATTGGATGTCATGGTGAAATCCTGATGTTCATGTTCAACATATTGGATATTCACGGTGAAAACGTGATGATCATGTTTGACATATTGGATGTTCATATTCAATATATTGGATGTTCACGGTGAAATCTTGATGTTCATGTTCAATATATTGTTTATGATGTTTAGAGTTGGCCAATTATGGGGAAACGCTGGTGTTCATTGTTCATAATTGATGTTCATTTATATTATTGGGGCATAGCCGTATTAGCTTAATGTTCAAACCTGATGTTCAATTTTGAGTAATAGTTGTTCAATCTGTGGGTTTGGTAAAGGTGAGGATGAACACACATTATTGTTCATCTCAGTACATCCTAATGTTCATTTATATTGTGTTCAATGTTCATGTTGTGTTGTGTTGTGTTCAATTAGGCTAGCATAGTTGATGATGGTCATCTTGATGAATATCTATGTTCATCTAAATTGAAAGACACATCTAACTTTAGTGTTTTGTCATATAGGTCTGCACTTGAGGTGAATTGCTTGAAGGACACTGTTCAACCGAGAGCAACGCATTAAAACATAACGAACAACCTCGCACCATTTTGATTTGTTTAGTGTTTGTAGTACTTGACGAAGTTTATTTCTCCCATTCTCTTTGTATAGAACTTGAATTTGTGTTCTGTTAGCTTTTGCATGGCATTTTGTCATCTAAGACATGTCTTGAGGGGAACTTGTATGCATTGTGTTCGTTTATGGTATGCAAGTATTCATTTTGTGAACATATATGTGTAATGAGATGAGCATCAAGTGAAAATGAAATGAACATCAAGTTGTACTGGAATGAAACATCAAATGTAATACTTAACCATGCACACTAAAAATGAACTGTTGATATTGAACATTAAATGAACATGAAATGATCATCAAGTTATACTGTCTTGAGGGGAACTTTGTATGCACTGCGTTACGAACATGAACACCACACCCTGTCATGCAAGCATTCGTTGTGTGAACAAATATGGGTAATGAAATGAACATTAAGTGACAATGAAATCAACTTCAAGATATACTTGAATAAATATCGAATTGAAATGAAAAAACGAACATCAAGCGAGAATGAAATGAACATCAAGTTGTATTGGAATGAACACCAAATGCAATACTCAACCATGCACACTAAAATTGAACTGTTTGGATTAAACATTAAGTGAACATGAAATGAACATCAAATGATCAATCGAACCCTAAATGGCATTAAATGTCTACGAAGAATGAAAATGAACATCAAGTGAATATGAAAAATGAACCGTTTGGATTAAACATTAAGTGAACATGAAATGAACATCAAATGATCAATCAGTATTAAATGATCAATAGGACTCTAAACGGCATTAAATATCTACGAAGAATGAAAGCGAACATCTAGTGAATATGAAAAATGAACTGTTTGGAATAAACATTAAGTGAACATCAAATGAACATCAAATGATCAATCAGTATTAAATGATCAATATGACCCTAAATGACATTAAATATCTACAAAGAATGAAAATGAACATCAAGTGAATATGAAATGATCATCAAGTCATACTGAGATGAACATCTATGGATATGAAAATGAACATTAATTGAACATCAAATGCACATCCCAATTGTAACATTTGGGTAAGGGTGGTAAATCAATTTGAAATGAACATCAAACTATAATCACATGGACGTCTAGTGAATTCAAATGCTCGTTGTGAACATTGAAACATGATATATACTCGATGAAAAGGAACATCGAGTGAATTTAAAATGAACATCAAGCTATACTATAAAGAACATCAAGTGACAATAAAATGAACATCAAGTTATCATGAAATGAACATCATGACCCATATAATGAACAGAAAATGACAATGAAATGTAACCATTAACTTATAATTAGGTGAACGCCAAATTAACTCCAAATTAACTTATATAATCAAGTGAACCCATGTAATGAACATTGAAGCTGGATATAAACTCGATGAAATGAACATCAAGTGAATTTAAATGAACATCAAGTTATACTGGAATGAACATCAAGTGACAATGAAATTAACACTAAGTTATCATGAATGGACTGTTGGGAATGTCCCGACAATGTTCGATATACACGGAGATTAAACCAAACTAATATAGTAATTATATGTCCTGCTAGAGATCTCTATAATTAGTAATTAAATATGTTTAATTACAACTATATTATTTGGTCCTACTGGGTCACATAAGTCAGTGCCCTGGAACAATGTATGTAACCTAAATGATATTGTATCACGTTTAGAAAAGTTGGGAATTGATTTCTGTGAGAAATCAGCCCAACACGGACCGAATTGGGTTCAACACGGGTCGTGTTGACCCAACACAGTCCGTGTTGAGACACCACAGTCCGTGGTGTCCATGGGCCGAATAATTGAACCTTCTGGAGTCCAAAACAGACCGTGTTGTCTCAACACGGACCGTGTTGGGCCCAGAAAGGCGCCGTAGTTTTAATTCGGCCCTTTAGGGTTTTTGAACCCTTTCCCTAGGTTTTCTAAACACTATATAAAGGGGTCTCTGGGAGAGATTATTCAACATCAATTGCCTAAGACTCTTAGAGAGATATCAGGGTGATTTCCTGAGTTCCTCTCTCTTTCAGTTTGCAGTTTCAGTTTCAGGAAACATTCTCTGTTTCCCGAAACAAATTTCACATACATCTTAGATTGAGATTCGTCTCGATCGGGTCGATCTAGCAATCGGGTTCCCGGAGTGCTGCGTGGATTTTTCAGTAGAGGGTTTCAGCATTGGAATCTGGAAGGTCAACCTCTTCATTAGCAGGAATTAGCGATCAAGTATAATTACTAAAGCCTCTGCAGTTGTTATTGATTAATTGTTTATAACTGTTATAATATTCCGCCAATTAATCTGTATCTGTTTAGGAAATAGATAACCTAAAACCTAACAATAGTATCAGAGCCACCAATTGCATGCTAAAGTATTGTACTTGTTTTCATAATTAATTTTGTCGAATTATATTATGAATATGCTAGAATAGATTTATGCCTAAAATTTTGAATCTTTAAGAAAGTTTTAATCTTTGATGTTCATGATAATAAATCTGAGATTTTATTGTAAAATTTCATGCTTTGTTATTATTTGTTTCTTATTGCCTTTAGTTAATCGATTTTATGTTTGTTTAATAGTTAAATATAGCATGAACTCAATTTAATTTTGAATGTTTTAGAAACAATCATGTTTAATATTGTTTTTTTTTACGCCATGTTTAATATTGTTAAACAATAGGCAATACATGAAATAGGTCTAAATTCGCAAAATAGGGTTTTGTAGAATTAATTTTCTGATTTAGTTTATTTACGGTAAATATGAAAAATTGAAATAAAATATCAAACGAACTTGAAAATTTCTGAAATTTTTACTGGAGGTTTCTGGATATGTTTTGGACTTTTCATAATTTTTTTAGATTTGTCCCAATTAAAATGGATTTTTAATTGAGTTTTCAGATCTGAAGTGAATTAAAATTCGTTTAATTCTCTGAATTTTATAAATTTGTCAAAATTTGTAAAACTTCTGAAATTTTTACAGTAGGTTACTGGGTAATCATATTTTTAGGAAAAAAACATTTCGTTAATTTATCTGGTCGAATTATATTTTTTAATTTAGATTTTCAGATCTTAGAGAAATAAATTTGTTACTTTTCTGAATTTTGTATATTTATAGAAATTTGCAAATTTTCTGAAAATTTTACAGTAGGTTACTGAGTAACCATTCTGTTGTGGATAAATTTTTCGTGAATTTTCAAAATTGTTTACTATTTTTTCTTTAATTTTCTGATTAACAGAAAAGTATAATTGTTTACTTTTCTGAATTTTATTCTAATTTTTGAAATTTGATAAAAATTTGAAATTTTTACAGTAGCATATTGGATGAACCTACTGTATGGGAAAATTATAAAATTTTTTTTTTAAACTTATTGGACTATTATTATTTCTTTTCCTCTTAAACGGAGAATTAAAAAGTTTAATTCCGTAAATTTTTACAATCTTTTAGAAATTGTTAAAATTCTGGAAAATATCCATATTGGGTTATTAGATAACACTATGATATGAAATCTTTTAATTCGATAAGTTATGATATTTTTATTTAAGTTTTTTTCATTCACGAAATTAACTGAAACTGGGAAGCAACACGGACAGTGTTGCCAGCAGTTTTGGTGAATTCGTGTATTTTAGGGTTTGTAATTAATTTTAGAAATTGATTATTAAATCCTATTACTACTAAATCAGATAATGGACATAAAATCTATTATTTTGTAAAGTTTAGGAAACTTACAATATCTTCGAAAGATATAGTATCTTTTAGACTCCTTGATTTTAGGAAAGTCAAGTATTTTGTATGTATTGGTATAAAATCCTAAATCTGTTTAGGTAACTAAGATAAAATTTGGATTTTGTTTATTATATTAATCATGCAAACCTTTTAGGAAATTTTATTTAGTATTTATTTCCTTGTGTTATATTGCAATTATATATATGCCTTTATAATTTGTTTTATAAGCATGTGTTATATTTGATATAATTATTGCAATATTACATGTTTGCATGTGCTTCTAGTATGGCCATAGATAGTCGGTTTTACCGGTCTGCGTACCGGGTTGGGTGAAATATGGTCTGTGTACCGTCTTTGAATTAAATTTTAAATTTAAATTTCAGTTAAGTTTATTTTAATTCATGTAAGGACTCAATTCTGAGGTCCAATTTTGTAAATTTGTTGTAATTGGAGACATCAAGTTGAGTGGGAGCCCAACAACAATGGAGGTGGTGATTCGAGTGGGAGCCCATCCAATGAAGTTGCAAAACCCAAGAAGATTTTCTTGAAGACTGTCAAGGCTTAGTTAAATTATTTGATTAAGTCTAGGTGGCCATACTAGGGGTTTTATTTATGCTTTAATTTTGTTATTGCATGTTTTATTATGCCTTTTATGCTTTTCGAAAGAGTTCACCAAGAATTGCATGCTTAGGATAATAAAACCTACTCTCAAAATGAATTATTGCTCAACCTATCGAAACACCACTTAGATGGATAAATAAAGAAAGCCAAAGCGAATTATTTGTCCGTCATTAATAAGTAGGGTGGGAGCTAGGTCAATTCAAATTGGCTATCAAAATAGTTTTGGGCCAAGAGCAGAGGAAGAGAAATATTGTATTCGATACAAATTTCTTGCCAAGAGTCATTTTGAATGATCGATCATAAGATGATCCACCAAAGGTAACATGGGCTCGAGTTTTGTTGGGCCAAAGTCCACTTGAGCCCATGGGTCTTGTGGGTCTTGGTTAAATTAAAACACTAAGTGAGAGTTAATAAAGTGTTTTGATTTGAAATTAAATTAATTTAATTTCTTTTGATGAATAATAACTAAAATGAACCAACTTGTCCCATAGAATTATTTATGTCTTTTCACTCAAACATCCACCACTAATAAAATATTGTTTTCTCCTTGAGAAAGAGAAAAACAATTAACACCAATTCCTTAATTGCCATTGTCATCGCAAGATTGTCTTGAAGGCGATTAAAAAGAAACATGTCTTTGATATAACATTGAGCTAGGCATCAATATTGAGAGGTCAATCAAGCCAAATGAATACATGTAGTGTCATAGTATTCATACAATTTTAACTTCAAAATGTTTGAAGATTAGATGAAAGATTTCAATATTACCAACTCAAAACCAAGTTCATCGAACTAGTTAGAGTTGATAAATATGAAACCAATAACCAGATAGTCTCGGTTGAGCTAGATAAGAGCCAATTGTTGGCGCTCATGTTTAGAAATAATTTGACTATTTTAAAATATGAGAAACCTCAGATCCCCTTTAGCCAAAAGATTGGCGACCAAAGATAGTCTTTTAGTGAAAGGGAAAATAAGATTTAAGAAATCTATCAAAGACAAGAAGTCAAAGGAAAGGTAAGGACAAACAGTTGTACATACCCGACCAATAACATCAACCGGTTAATAACCAGATCATGTATGACACTGGGAGCGTGAATAACTATAAGGAAGACTTGAGATATGATTTCAATTCTAGGCAAACGCGTATATGATACACACTACCCTTATTAAACCAACTTTGAGTATAAGATACTAGCTCTGAAACTCGCATTTATGCAAATGTGCAGAATCTACAGCAAAGTAGATGTGCTTTGAAGGATGAGAGTCAACCTACAAATAGGAACATGCAATTAGTTATAGTTACTTATGAAGAGTTGGTTGTTTATCCATTTCCTCAAGACTTGTGAGAGAAATTTATAGGTGATTCTATGTTCTCATTATAAGTATTTCTTACTCTCAATTAGAGAGAGATAGAGAATCTCGGATAAACACACCCAACACATCGAAACCAAGAGGTTTAAAAGGAATAACTCATGTTCAAACTTAAACCTTGTAACTATTTATTAAGTCATGCAAATTAGAGCGCATTCAGAAGCCTCACAGTGATAGACTTTTGAATTATAAGACTTTGAAACATGTGATGTCTGCAAAGCATGACTGTACCTTTTAGGGTGAACGTGCCAACAAACACTCATGCATATGGATGTATGTAGTCCAATTGAGCACAAGTACAAGGGATGAATTACTTCAAATCTTCAAAGATGAATAAAATAACACATGGTGATTCATGAGATTCATCTGAAGTTGGAATGTTAAAATAGTTTAAAGATTTCCAAAATGAAGTAGTTTTGGCGAAACAATGAGAGCACTTGGATATGATCGAAGAGATGCTAATAGTTGAGCCAAGAGTTTGAACAAATGACTCAAATGAAACATAATTTTGGCACCATAAGCTTAAGTCATATTAATCAGAAATGCATTCGGAAACTGCATAGTGCAGGATTTTGGAAAACCTAAACTTTGAAAAGTTCAATGTTAGTAAAGCATGCCTGATGACTAAGATGACTAAAATCACCTCTTATTAGAACCGGTGAACAAGGTAATGACTTAATTAGGATGCAAACATATTGATGTATGGGCCTATGAGCACTAGTGCTAGAAGAAGGTTTGATGTACTTTTCATCACTTTCAATGACAATTTTAGTAGATATGGGTATATCTACTTAATACGCCACAAGTCGAAATCCTTTGAAATGTTCAAAGATTTTCAAAGTGAAGTACAAAACCAACTTGGCAAGAAAACCAAAACCCTTCAATAAAGTTGAGGAGGTGAGTATTTGAGCCATGATTTCGCTAACCATTCCAGAGAATGTGGAATTGTTTCATAACTCTCTCCTCCAGGAATACCACATCTCAATGACGTATCTAAAAGAGAAATCACACCTTATTAGATATGGTGCGATCAATGATGGTTGAGTCAACATTGCCGATTACCTTTTGGGGATACACGCAGTTAACCATAGCTCTAATTACTGAATAAAGATTATCTGAAGCACTAGAGAAAAGAGGTTCTTGAACCAATTTCTGAAAGGAAGGAGTATCACTTCTACAAACTGTTGTAGAGGAAAGTGTTTGTGTCTCAAAATGCTTTCTTCTTAGAGAATACTAGGTTTGAACCCGTGCGATGCACGGAACGAACTCAATTAGCTACTTTTGAAATTTTGTAAAAGTCATGGATAAGTAACTGTCCATACAAATAAACCAAACGAAATTGTTACATGGAAAACATCATGATAATTTTTTCCGACAAAACATGTAATTCAGCAATAGAAAATTTCCGAAATGTGAATGATTTCTATTATAATATATAGATTATTATTATTATTATTATTATTATTATTATTATTATTATTATTATTACTATTACTATTATTATTATTATTATTATTATTATTATTATTATTATTATTATTATTATTATTATTATTATTATTATTATTATTATAGGCAACACCAAAATAATTATTGTTATTTGCACCAAAATAATTTAATTCAGAGTCCAAAGCAGTTAAGGATTAGTGATACTTTATGGTTTTTTTAATTTTAAAATAAAATCTGGATTGAAAATAAAAAAAATAGAAAATAGAAAAAAAATATAATTCTCTACGTTGTTATAGGCCAATTTCCTCACAATCACTCCCGTGTCTCTATTTCGTGGGACCCACAATGATTTCTATTATAATTGATAGATGATTATTATTATTATTATAATTATTATTATTATTATTATTATAGGTAACACCAAAATAATTTAATTCAGAGTCCAAAGCAGTCAAGGATTAGTGATACTTTCTGGTTTTTTAATTTTAAAATAAAATCTAGATTGAAATTAAAATAAAATTGAAAATAGTAAAAAAAAATATAATTTTATACGTTATGATTGGCCAATTCCCCTACAGTCACTCCCGTGGCTCTATTTTGCGGGACCCACAATGATTTCTATTATAATATATATAGATATGGAACAGTTGGAAACGTTATCAAAGTCCAAAGCCGTATGGGATTTGTAATAGTTTTTTTTAATTCTAAAATAAAATTTAATTTAAAACAGTTATGGAACAGCTGTAATTGGTGTCAGAGTCCCAAGAAACTTAGGTTTATAATAAAATCCAGTTGAAAATAAAATAAAAAATAATTAAAAATTGGGTCCTTTTTTTCTTAATTGTGATTGGTTGAGACTCCTTGAAACGCTCTCGTTGCAGTATTTGCTGGGTCTCACATAGATTGTCATTATAAGTATATAGATGTTATTCTCTAAAAGAAAGAGTGGGAGAGTTTTTGAACTTACCGAAGTTCGAGAGACACAAAACACTATAATCATCACTTGAAACTCCACTACTTGATCCTTGTTCAAATTTTTTCCCATTGGTCGGAAAATTAAGGACAAGGTTGAGGCAGTTGAAGTTTCTCAAAACGTTGAGGAGAAGGTATCATGAACATTACTCCAAGCAAGGTCAGGTAAACAACTCCGTCAGCCACAAAGATATCGATCTTCTATGGATAAGCGTGAGATGTTACTTTTAGAAAGTAATGACTCTACCTACAACAAAGAAGCTTTAGCAAGTCAAGATTCCATAAGGTCTAAGATGAAATGCATGTATACAATCAAGTTTAGAACTCGGTTGATTTGTCTGAAGGTGTGAGCCATCAGGCATAGAAGGGCTTTAAGGCAAAACATGGGTTTATTAAGATAAACATAAAGACTAACTTCAAAATTAGATTTTGAAGAAAGGTGTGTACTTGACACAAATGAGTTGTCTTTTGTTGGAATACTTGTAAACTTCAAGAGACCATCTGTGGTCTTAAGGAAGCTTCTAGGAGTTGGAATCATTGACCTTCTTGACCAGGATATCAAAAAGGTTTGGCATACTGGGAAGTGCCAAAGATAATATTGTGTTTACAAGAAGTTCAGGGGGAGCAATGCGTTTTCTGATATTGTATGTGATTGACATACTGCCTACTGAGAAGAATATTCCAATGTTGCTTCTACTGAGGTTGACTTGGAAATAATTTTCAAAGTGAAGATTGGTGGGGCTAAGAATTTTCTTGGAGACAAGATCTATAATGATAGATTAAAGATTTTGATTGTTTGAATCAAAGTTAACTAGGTGTTGAATAGTTCAACTCACTTCCAGAATGGATTAATTTCCAAAATCATGGCATATCCTTACGGAATTTGATTGTCTCAAAACAATCAAAAGTTCTAAGGATGAGACATATAACTCATGCTTCAGGCATGAGGTTAATGTATGCCATGAGATGTTCAAAGTCCAACATAACATGTATATTGTATATGTATAAGCAAAACTAAGGATGTGTCCTAAGTCTAAAGTGGTTGATAAAAGCTAAGTATGAAAAGTTGCATTGATGCTACACTCATGCAGAGAAATATGATTATCTGAAAGGTCAGAGAAAATTATACGATCTGTTTTGAGTGGTATTGAGGTGAACTGGAAGAAGTTCCTAACATGACATGCGGTTAATTCTACAAATAAGACAAGCATGGCACGACTTTAGAAGTTGTAGAAGAAACTGTTAGGATTGCGAAGTTCGTTTTTAGGACTGGGTGATGTTTCTAGCCTTGCGAGAGAAATGGAGCCTTGATTATAGGAGCCATCACTCAAGCAAAGGAACTGAAGCTCACTATGAATCCAAACATGTGTTCCGGAAATATCTTCCTGTATGAAAGGTCATTAGTGAGATGGTATATATACGAGGTTCATTGCAAGTATTATGAACTAAACCCCTGTTGTAGTTACAGCATGATAGTCATGCATGGGCAATAGGTATTAAACACATTCCAGAATATTAACAAGTCAAATTTACATGAATTGTTCATGAATTATGACCCTGTTGATTCATCATTAAAAATAAGATTCCAAAATTTACAACAATTGTGGTTTAGAATTATGTAAATGTCCAAAAAGGTTAGCGCATTCAAAATGGGAAATTGGATGAGGTTCGATTTCTGAAACCCCATTAGTGAACTTGATAACGCTAGTCTTGGTCAACAGTCGACCTGGTTCCTAATTGTATTATCACGTAGGAACAGTGATAATATCAACACAATTAGCATGTAGGATTGAGGTGATGATAAAGTTTCGTGATCATAGTGATGTGATGACATCATAAATCAATCACATGGGTATTGTTGAGAACAACTACCGAACTGACCCGCAGTGGGAGCTCTTTAAGTTGGGAATTGTCATAGGAGCTCTCACTACTCAAAATTCCTAAATCCTGAGTTCAGTACATAGACTACATGATCTGTTGTGACTTTGGAGCGCGTCAAACGCCTTTCGTAACAGTAGGCTATAAAGGCGGTGTCTGGGTTACAGTTGGATCATGTGAGAATGTGTGTCTGAACAAGATGGCATTGTCCTCCCTATTAGGGACAGTTGTCTCATTGGCCACTCGGTGAGATTGGACTGAAAATGCTTGGCCGAGCTCAGTTGAATCAATGGTTGATCGTCTGTTTTTCAAAGTCTAAATTCGGAGATCGAGGAACGTTCGGGTCTTACATAAGGATGACTTTAGCTTACCTTATCCGAACTAGGGACAGTAAGTGACAAGGGAATTCAAGGAATCGAACACTTGTGGGACAAGTGGGAGATTGTTGGGAATGTCCCGACAATGTTCGATATACACGGAGATTAAATCAAAGTAATATAGTAATTATATGTCTTGTTAGATACCTCTATAATTAGTAATTAAATATGTTTAATTACAACTATATTATTTGGTCCTACTGGGTCACACAAGTCAGTGTCCCGACAAGGTTAGCGCATTCAAAATGAGAAATCAGCCCAACACTGACCGAATTGGGTTCAACACGGTTCGTGTTGAGATACCACGGTCCGTGGTGTCCATGGGCCGAATAATTGAACCTTCTGGAGTCCAACACGGACCGTGTTGGGCCCAGAAAGGCGTCGTTGTTTTAATTCGGCCCTTTAGGGTTTTTGAACCCTTTCCCTAGGTTTTCTAAACACTATATAAAGGGGTCTCTAGGAGAGATTATTCAACACCAACTGCCTAAGACTATTAGAGAGATACCAGGGTGATTTCCTGAGTTCCTCTCTCTTTCGATTCTGCGATTTGATTTGAAACATTCTGTTTCCTGAAACAAATTTCACATACATCTTAGATTGAGATTCGTCTCAATCGGGTCAATCTAGCAATCGGGTTCCCGGAGTGCTGCGTGGATTTTTCAGTAGAGGGTTTCAGCATTGGAATCTGGAAGGTCAACCTCTTCATCAGCAAGAATTAGCGATCAGGTATAATTATTAAAGCCTCTGCAGTTGTTATTGATTAATTGTTTATAACTGTTATAATATTCCGCCAATTAATCTGTATCTGTTTAGGAAATAGATAACCTAAAACCTAACATGGACATCATGAACCACGTAATGAACATGAAGTGAGAATGAAATGTAACCATTAACTTATAATCAAGTGAACGCCAAATGAAGTCCATTCAAAAAAATTACGTCAGCCCAATCTGATAAAATTACACCCAACCAACATAAAACTTATTTCCCTCTTCAATGTCATCAAATGTCAGCCCCTCAGCTGGATAGCACAAAATGGAACATATTCTTCGCGGTCGATCGTTCGGTAGCTCAGTGGCACGGGCGAGGGCAGCAAGGTCGGGCCTGTGCTCAATTGCAAATCACCAGCTGCAGCACTGCACACCAAAATCAACTGACTTAGTGGTGAACATCAACAGTGATCATCAACACCCACTTACATGAATATTGATCACATATTAAACATATGGAAGAATATCATAAACATCATAAAAAGAATATCACGTACACAAAAACACTTCCCTCAGGTAGACTATGTCAACAAGTACAACACACACACACACACACACAATATGAACAACCAATCGAAACACATGAATATCGGATTTTCACCATGAACATCCTATATATTGAACATGAACATCAAGATTTCACCATGAACATCCAATACGTCACAATGAACATCCAATATATTGAATATGAACATCCAATATGTCGAACATGATTATCACGTTTTCACCATGAATATTCACCATAAACATCCAATATGTCATATACGAGCATCACCAATATTACAATGAAGATCAACTACATTAACAACATGAACTGCACACTCACACTATGAACATCCACCCATAACATAAATGAACATCAGAATTATAACTATGAACATCCAGCATGACGACCATGAACAAGCATATCACAAAATATGAACATCAATTATATGGACCATGAACAACAAATATACCGATTTAGAGCCCAACGACCAATGAACATAATCAATACTCTGAATTTTCACTAAAAACGACTCATGAACATCACTGTGCCAATCATGAACGTTCGCTCGTCATCTTTGAACATCTATTATATTAAGAACATGAACTGCACACTAACAATATGAACATCAGAGTTGTAACTATGAACATCTATCTTGATGTCTATGAACAACCATAACACAAAACATGAACATCAATTATATGGGTCAAGAACATCGAACGTACTGATTTAGAGCCTCAATGACCATTCAACATAACCAATGCTATGAATATCCACCAAAAAGACTCATGAACATTCGAGCTCGTCATCTTTGAATAACTACTGAATAACCTTGTCCAAGCCAATGATCATTATCTTTACTATCAAACTTCCCAACCCACCAATGGACATCTTCATCCAATTCAAAGATGCATCACAAGAAACCCATGCTTTCAATATATTCAATTAACATCCAATGTATGCATTCAAAACACATAACGAGATCCATATTACCTCATTCCTTCATCTCCTCCCTCCATTGTTGACAACCTAACTCCAGAAAGTTCCAATTATGTATGGAATGGTACGATTTGGGCAAACAAACTGCAGACCTTCAGTCTGTGAAGATAGTTTAATCAAAACCAAAAAAATAATAATTAGAGTTATGATGTTGATGGATGAAGATGCTACAATTGTTCCTGGAGAAATCAAAATCAGAATTGAGAAGAAATGATTGAGAAGCTTATAAATTGACAAACTCAGGGGATGAACAAAAAATTGAACAACAAACCTTGAAACAACCCACGAACTACCGTTCAATTTTCCCAGATGAATTCGCGCTAGGGTTTCTTCCTTCCTACCAATTTTCCAAATGAATTCGCCATGCTATTCGTCTATGGCCATTCCGATCAGTTTTTCAAAACTCAAATGATGGGTTTTGGAAATTGTGTGGTGTATTAATAATGTTGGAGGCTGATGTTTGCATGCGTGAATCAGCTCCTCTCTATCTTTTCTTTTTTCTTTTCAACTCACGTGACCTTCAATGCAATATACATAAAACAAAATAAACCAGCCAATCAAAATAAGTCTAATCTCTACAAAATAAAGATAAAACAACTACCTAATTTCAACCCTAGATCTATTAATCAATGGCTAGGATTGCTCCTTCTTCTCTTCTCACAAAAACTCCCTTCTCATTATATCTATTCCCATATATATATATATATATATATATATATATATATATATATATATATATATATATATATATATATATATATATATATATATATATATATAAATATAGGGAATGGATCTAGTAGGAAGAAAGATACGGTAGGAAGATAGGAATAAACGATCTAGAGCGTAAAAATCTAATCCAATAGTTGATAATAAAACCACCTTCCTTCTTGATAAATCAGCTAGTGGTTTTCGAAAAAAATAAATAAAATCAATTAGGTAAAGAGAGAGATTTCCTTCCCTGAATTGTGGGAATTAAATTATCCAAATTTAACTGCATTATTATAAAAAAACCAAAGAAAAAACAAAAAGTTATCAAATTGTAACGATTATATTTAGTCCAACATAATCGTTGTTTCTCACACTCCATGACCATACTCTTTAATATCTATGATGACCACACTCCCTAATATCTATGACCACACTCCCATTAAGCCAAAATTATATCAATATTATCAAGATATATTTGTGAAGACACTCCCTAATATCTATGACCATACTCCATTGTATAGATATGATAGTATATTTGTGTACAATCAATTAACTTTTGTAGACCTTGAAAAAATGTGAATTTCCTAATATCCATAACCTTACATCATGACCACACTATCCATAGAATGACCACATTCATTCAGACTTCAGAGTGTGGACAAATATATATAGACTGTGGACAAATTTATACAGTGTGTCGAGTATATCTATTGAATATGACCACAGTGTGTTCAAAGTGTGGACAAATTTATAGGATAAATTTATGCAATGTGTGGTCATGGATATTAGGGAATGTGGTCTTCCATATAATGCGACAATAAAGATATAATATTATTTAGGGAGGTGTGGTCATGTATAGGGGAGTGTAGTCCTTGATACAATTTTGATTTATGATAGTGTGATCATGAATATTACGGAGTGTGGTCATGAATTGTGAGAAGCAACGACGATGTTGGACGAAAGATACCCATGATAAAATCCTTATAAAATGTTAACTTCTGTTTTTTATTTTTAGTTTTTGGTAATAATTGGATTTAATTTGGATAACTCAATCCCTACAATTTAGGTAAATAAATTTTTCTCTCTCTAATCCCATGCATGATTCTAGCTAATCATATCTACCTAAATTATTTTATTTTAGTTTTTTCTAAAACCACTAGTTGATTTATGGGGAAGGAAGGTGGTTTTATTATCAGCCATCGGATTAGATTTGTACGCCTCAGATTGCTTCTTCCTACCTTCCTACCGTATCTTTCTTCCTACTGGATCCGCTCCCATATATGTATGTGTATATATATATATATATATATATATATATATATATATATATATATATATATATATATACATATATATATATATACATATACATATATATATACATATACATAGATATACATATATATACATATATATATATGTATATATATATATATATATATATATATATACATATATATATATATATATATAAATATATATATATACATTATATATATATATATATATATATAGGGAACGGATCATGTAAGCATGCTCTTATGGTGAGCATGTAAGCATGATCTATCTCAACCGTTGGATGCTCATCGGATGGCTACCTTTTTCTGGAGATTTTAGATTAATTTTTGGAGGAGATCACGTGACTTTCTTAATTCTCAGAGATTTCAATACCGCGCGAGATTTGGGGGACGAGAGAGAAATAAACATAGCATCCAAACAACTTTCATAAATACATCCGACGAGATTTCTTCGGGAGATACTCCTGGCTGCTCATCTCCAATAACCGCGAAGAAGAAATTCGAACTCAAGAAAGGTGATAGTCCCGCCGGTCATCGACAACTCCGGCCGGTTAGTGCGGCTCGACGCCGGACTTTTTTTTTTTTTAACGCCCCATGCTAAGTTTTTCAAGTTTCTAACTCGAAGTTCTGCTTTAGGATTAGGCATGGAAGAATCGATTGGGGTGTCCGGATTAGGCGACGAAGGGAACGACTGCCATAAAGAAATCCGAAGGTTAGTATTTTTTATGTCGTTTTTGTGATTGGTTTTGGTGAATTGCAAAATTCGAATGCCCATGGTGGTAAAATCAGTGGACATCGGTGCTTGTATGCGTTTTCTGTTGGTATCCTTGATATCAGATTGTGTTGGAATTTTAGATAGAAAGTTTAATGATTTTTCGGGTTCATCTGATATTTTGTTTGGATTTTTGTGAGTATTTTGATTCTTAGGTTGTGGGTGGATGCGTGATTAGCTAGGCTTAACTGTATCAAGGTAACTGAGAGGAGGGAGGAGACTGAATTTCAAAATTCGGCTGTTCATGGTAGCAAAAACTCAGTAGGCACGTATGTAATGTGCACAAATCGACTATGAAAATGGGCATAAATTATAAATTGAGTCTGATAATGGGCATAAATTGATTTTGAAATGGGCATTAACCTGTAACTACCCAATTTGTGGTCCCCGTTTAGGTCGTTAGTGGATGAAATGAGCAAGGTTCAGCATATGACAGAATCAGATGGAACGGTGCTGACAGAAATAACGTTGGGTGCTATTGGCTTTGAGAAGACATTATTGTCATGACATCATCATGTATGAAGGTAACCAAGTGAAAGGAACAAGTGATGAAGAAGGTGATGTACTGGCACAAACACGGGCATCTCCACCCGGATGCAAGCCTAAGATGACTACAAGTAGTAGCGTGGCACACTCCTGTTTTTGTCCCCCCCCCCCCAATGGTATTGTCACTCCTATGGTATTTGTCCCCCCTATGTTTTTGCGCCCCCTAGTATCAAAACAGTGACGTGTATGAACACACATGGTGTTGGGGCATTGTTTGTAATTGACACATTTTGGGGTATGTGGTCAGGTTGATGTAACATTTTAATTTTGATTGACATTTTATAAGTAACTGTGGTCATGACCATCGCTGAACGTCATGATGACCATTTTCATTAAATGTGTTGCCCATTGTAATTGTAATCTAAGAATGAACACCAACACCAGTATTGTCTCAATGCCCATTGATAAGTGTGTTGATGTCCATACCATTGAAAGCTGATGACCAATCACAGTTCCCCTGCTGAACTAATTTTTCCTTTCAATCCTCAGTATAAAAGTCCTATATATGTGACTAATTTTGGTTATATTAATCATATATGACTATTTTTGGTAACTATAATTTTGACTGACAATTATGAATAATTCTGGTGATGACCATCGCTGAACGTCTTGATGATCATTTTCATTAAATGTGTTGTCCATTGTAACTGTAATCTAAGAATGAACACCAACACCTGTATTGTCTCAATGCCCATTGATAAGTGTGTTGATGTTCATACCATTGAAAGCTAATGACCAATCACGGTTTCCCTGCTGAGCTGATTTTGCTTTTCAATCCTCAGTACAAAAGTCATATATGTGTGACTAATTTTGGTCATATTAATCATATATGACTTATTTTGGTAACTATAATTTTGATTGACAATTATGCGTAGTTGTGGTGATGAACATCGCTGAACGTCTTGATGACCATTTTCATTAAATGTGTTGTCCATTGTGGTTTTGAACAACAAATACATACAAATTCACCCCCTCACTCTATTGTTTAATGCATCAGATGTCCATTTCATTTGATTATTTCTTTAAATGTTGATGACCATATTCACTAGTTCCTTTATCCCCTCATTCCTTGTTGATGTCCATTTCATTTAATACTTATGTGGTCATGACCATTGCTGAGCGTGTTGAACCTGGAATGGACATAAATTGAGTTTGGAATGGGCATAAATTGATTATGAGATGGACATTAGCCGTTAACTAATGAATTTGGACATAAGTTGAACAAGAAATACATTTTATTTAATAAAAGTCTATTTCCTTCAATGTTGATGACCATATTCAAACAAAAAAACAACAAAAACCAAAAAATGAAGCAAGTTCAGTAACAACATATTCAAACAAACATTGAAACAAACAACAAAATGGAAAAAATCAATGGTAACGTCCAGGGCAATTCCTACAGTCATGCGTTGTTATTGTGTCACAACACTTGCATCGTCGAGCGCATGCTTTCTGTTCAGTCGCAATCTCAGCGGGGGTCCTTGTTCGTTTCGCCCTCCCTTTTGTTGCAAAGAGGCGGGTGTACAGTCACCTCTTTTGGAATGGGTGCCCCAAAGTATGTTTCAAAATCTGATGACACATTAGTCAACACATTAGTCAACATTGAAATTTTATAGACATAAAACATTGAAATGTTTTAATAGCCAACACGCATCATGGACAATACATATCACATAAATGGATATGCAGTGTTTAGAGAATGGACATTGCTATAGAACCTGCAAGTGGTTTTATAGAATAATAATAAATCAAAATTCGGTGTTTATTGCACAGACGTTACACCACATGATACACACAAATGGACATTCACTGATTATTGCACAGACAATGCCTCATTGTATACCATCCTCTTCAATAAAGTATATATGTTATACGTGATTGGGCCCCTGAAATTTTGCCATTGATAGTATAGTAGCATACTGTATGTACCTTATCAGTGATTAGAACACACATGGACATCCAGTGTTTGTTGCACGGACAATACACATAGACATTAAATCCCTAGCTTAATAATCTGAACATCAAACCCTATTTATTCGATGAAATATCATGCTCTGTTTTCGCCGTTCGTTCTGGGTTCACCATCAAACACCCTTTATCGTTCATGGCTAATATAGGATTGATGTCCAATAGCTAATATAAGATTGATGTTCAATTTATATCGTCATAATCGATCTTAACGAATCCATGGGGATGTTTTACGGGAGTTTATTGAAATCATACTTTACCTCGTCTCAACTTCGTTCATGGCTAAAATAGGATTGACATCCAATTCCGCGACGTCGTTTCGATGCGGTACTGTGACGTTGACCTTCTCTGGACGACGGCGGCGATAGTGAACGATGATAGCCAAGTTTTCTATTCCGACGAACTCTCCAAAATTGCCCAGTATTCTGTTTCGTCTGTCTTCTTTTTTGGGATCTTCACTCATCCGTAATTAGCACATGGAATATCTCAAGCAATTAGGAAAGATTAGGGGAGGGGGGAATGTCACGTGCCTTGCTCCAAAAATTAATATAAAATCTCCAAAAAAAGGTAGCCATCCGATGAGCAAGCAATGGTGGAGATGGATCATGCTTACATGCTCACCATAAGAGCATGCTTACATGATCCATTCCCATATATATATATATATATATATATATATATATATATATATATATATATATATATATATATATATATATATATATATATATATATGCATATATATACATATATGTGTGTGTGTGTGTGTGTGTGTGTGTGTGTATATATATATATATATATATATATATATATATATTTTTGTGTGTGTGTGTGTGTGTGTGTGTGTGTGTGTGTGTGTGTATATATGTGTGTGTGTGTGTGTGTGTGTGTGTGTGTATGTATATATATATGTGTATATACATATATACACGTATGTGTATATATCTATATATATATATATATATATATATATATATATATATATATATATATATATTTTCTCTCTCTATTGAGAGCTGCTCTCTCTAAGATTTCCGGTAACTTTTCCGGTAGGTTTTTAGGTGAGAGCTTGCTACTCCACTCACGTAATAGAGGAGTTAATCTTTGTTCTGAGTGTTTGTTTTTGTTTCGTCTTGCGATGGATTGTACTGCCAATAATGTGGTTTCCCATTTCAATTCTCTTATTGGGGATGAGTCTTCGTTTCGTTCCACCGACAGCAATTGATGGTGTATTGTGTGCGGAGATCAATGAGGAAGATTATGGTCAAGAATCATGGGAAAATTCGGTGTTATGTCGTATTCTGGGTACTTCACTACAATTGAATGAAATGAATAGATTTATTTGTCTGTTGTGGAGTGATATGAATTAGGGGTGTTCACGGGGCGGGTACCCGAACCGATTGGATAACTTTTCCGGGTACCCGAAAATTTGGGGCGGCCAAACTCTCGAACCGTAACCGTAACCGAAATATTCGGGTACTCGAAAACCGGGTACCCGAAAGTTTCGGGGCGGATACCGGTTAACCAAAAAACCCGATTAATTATAATCATATTAGTTTCCAATTTTTATTTTCCGTCTACAACTATCAGTAGCACCAACAGCAGAATTACCAACATCATCAACATACTTAAAAACCATACAACATAAAATTAGGGTTTTTTCAAGCTAAAAATTTGGGTTTGGACCTTGGACAGTGGTCAATGTACTGAAAATTTTAGAATAAAATAGGCAAAAATTAAATTTGGATTAAAATGTTAAATTTAATTCCGGGTATTTCGGGTACCCGAAATCGCCAAGAGGCCGATCCGTAACCGAACCGATTAACCAGAAAATAATCCGGAGCGGGTACCCGACCCGATTAAAACTGATTTTTAGTGGTACCTAAATTATGACAGATAACGGTTTCGGATCGGGTTTTTCGGGGCGGTTAATTATGAACACCCCTAATATGAATATCTTGAAGGTGGTGAAAGCTCGAAGAGGCGTGTTCTTGGTACAATTTCATCATGAGATGCATATGAAGGCTGTCCTTGAAAAAGGTATCTATTATTTTGAAAATAAACCTATGTTGGTGCGTGAATGGAATGAGGACTTTGCGATTGATCTTGATGATATCATTTCTTTACCTATTTGGATTATTTTACCTAAGTTGAATGTGAAGTACTGAAATATGAATGGATTCAGCAAAATTGGTAGTACTTTGGGTATCCCAATAAAGACGTGTGCTAGAACATGGGAGAAATATGATCTAACGGCAGCACGATTGATGGTGGAAATGAATGTTGATGGAAATTTCCTTGATTCTGTGAATTTTATGGACAATGGTATAGTGATTACTTAGAAGGTTTTATATGATTGGAAACCAATCAAGTGTGCACAATGCAGGAATCTTGGCCATATAGTAGAAGAATGCAAATCGAAAGTGAAAAATAAGGAAAGGAATAAGGAGGTTATGGAAACTGTTGAGCAGAATGCACAATCGGAGGTAGTAGTATCCCCTCAACCACCATATATTCCTAAACAACCTGTGGTTACACTTGCTGTACCCTCTAAAAGTATGCCTGGTATAGCGATCAATAAGAAACCCCATACCATCAAAGCTGGTGAGGTTTTGAAAGCTTTCCAAAAGGCAGGTGGGTCTCTTGTGATTGGAAATGGTTAATATTCTTAGTTGGAATGTGAGAGGTTGTGGAAGGCCGATAAATAGGTAGATATCAGAAATTACCTGTATGAACTTCAGATTAGCCTTGTTGGCTTGTTTGAGGTTGCAGTAAAAAATGAAAATATGGCAGAATTGAAGGTGAGGATGTTGAATGGTTGGGTTACTGCTCATAATGCTCAGTTGGAAGGCAAATGTAGAATTTTAGTGGCTTGGAAACCACAGATCTGTAGAGTGGAGATTTTGGAAATTCAATCCCAGTGGATTCATGTTGGCAGATGGGGTTTCTTTTTATGTTACCTTTGTGTATGGGTCCAATAATATTCAAGAGAAGAGAGTTGTTTGGAGTACAATGATTGAATTAAGTAATATCATAAATGAAGGTTGGTTAGTGATGGGGGATTTTAATTCTGTGCTTTATCAGGAAGACATGATTGGAGGTACAAGTGTTGAGTTCTTTGAAGTGAATGATTTTCAAGATTGTTTGAATCAAACAAATCTTTAGGAGCTGAGTTTTCAAGGGGATTATTATGCGTGGTCTAACTCTCATGTGTGGTCTCATATTGATAGAGTTTTTGCAAATGAGGATTGGTTTATTCAAAGGGATTTTGTCCACACTAAGTTCCTTCCTTTTGGTCTATCTGACCATACACCAATTCTGATCACTTTCCCTAATTGCCCTCGAGGTAGAAAGTCTTTCAAATATTGTAGTATGTGGCAGCAGGCTGAGACTTATAATGATATTATTCAGGAGGCTATGGCTAATATTCCCAAGGGATGTCAGATTTATCAGTTCCACAGGTTTTTATTGTCTCTGCGTGATCCTTTACAAAAACTTCATAGAGACAAGTTTCATGATATCCATAAGCAGGTGAGATGTAGCAAAGGGGAACTTGAAGAGGCTTAAAAATGCTTATGAATGACAAATTTAATGCTGAAGTTATTTAGCAAGAAAAAATGAAAAGAGATGTATATTTGAGAGTTCTGAATTCTGCTCAGCAATTACTGAAACAGCAGAACCACATTGAATGGTTACATTTGGGAGATTGCCCTTCTCAGGTTTTCTTTGGAAAGATGAAGAAACAACAGAATTTGAACTTTGTGTTCTCTTTATCTAATGTGAATGGAGATTGTGTTACTGGTTTTGATAGAGTAGCTGAGGAGATCCTTTCTTATTACAAAATATTACTAGGACAGCAGGAGTACCGTAGAGTTCCAATGAGGAAGGATGTTATTCAGAAAGGTAACTTACTTAGCATTGAGCAGCAGCTTGGTCTCATCAAGCCTTTTAATTAGCATGAGGTACGTGATATTGTGTTCTCCATCCCTACGATTAAAGCACCTGGTCCTGATGGCTTCAGTAGCTCGCTTTATCAATATAATTGGGGTCTTATTGGTGATTGGTTCTGTGATGCGATCTTTGAATGCTTAGAGAGTGGAAAGATCATATCTAGTATCAATGAGACTATTGAGAGTCCGGCTGATTGTAGGCCTATATCATGCTGTAATGTTTCATATAAATGCCTCTCTAAGCTGCTTTGCTCGAGATTGAAATCTGTTTTGCCTTTCCTGATTAACCAATCTCAGTGATGCATAATGGGACCAAGGGATGATCTCATTACACACAATCTAAGGATCTTTAAAAACGAAGATAGGAATCTCCCTTCTCAAAGTTCAAAAGAACCAAAAATGGAATAGAAATGGATGAAAAGGATTGAAAGAACTATGAAAGATGATTACCAAATGAATGGAAATGATGAACGAATGAAAGATTGACGATTGTAGGATGAATGACGAATGGATGAGCGATTGATGAACGTTCAAATGTTGAATGCTTGGCGTTTGATTGAAGAACGAATGCACTTTGAACAATTACAAGTCGTTTGATGCTTGGAAAACAATCAAGTTGGATGAACGTAGATGAACGTTTGAATGGATGAATGAATGAATGATAATGGCTTTGAAGATTCTTGGAGGATACAACCACACTACCTTCAAGAGACCTTCAATTCCTTCCTATCACCACCAAGGACGCCAACCTTGGATAGAAGAAGGGGATAGTTTCGTTCTCCCTCAAGAGAAACGAAGAGACACTAGCACAAAGCTAGAGAAACAACACATCATGTGTTTGATTGTATTTGATATATGATTGAATGATGATACAAGGCACCCTAAGGGGTCTATTTATACTAGTAGAGGCCCCCTTAGGCGTGTGAAATGCAAGAAACTACATCTATCTAGCTTACATCATCCTAATCAAATGATTACATCATAAAGAAACAAATGAACTAAGCTAGATTACAAATGATGATAACTTGCTCAATACTTAACCAAATCTAAAGATTCTTGAACCCTTGGAAAGCTCTTGGAATGTAGATTAATCCACTTTAGGACACCTTCCATGATAGCTTTATGGTTCTTGAGTTAAGGAGCAAATTACTTGAGTACCCTTGTATATTTCTTCCAAATAGAGAGATATGTGAGAGATGTGAGCTCTTCTTCCATGTAGGTGAGTATTTGATGTTTCTCTAGTTGACCTTGATGTATATGGCCATCAAATATACATCATACTCCCCTGGTTGAAAAAGTTTGTCCTCAAACTTGGAGCATCACTCTCTTACTCGCCTTCTTCACAAAAATCACAAACTTTCTTCTTAAAGGCTTTGAAATCGTCATATAACCCTTTGATGAACTTCTTCATCTTTCTCCCAAGTAATCCACGGGCATTAAAAGACTTGGATCCTTGAACTTTCTCCACGGACGTAGATACCCAATGTAGCTTCTCAATTCCCAAGTCAAGTTTCACCACTTGGCCTTTATCATTTAGCATGAAACGATCTACTTTGATGACTTTAGTTTCTTGGCCCCTTCGAATCCTTGGCACTTCAACCATAAGATTCAAGTTGATTGCTCTTGGGTTCACATGGAAGATACGCTTCATGGGAGAATTCAAAATTGGGTGCTTGCTTGGATCCGATTTGCTTTCCTCCAAATTTGTCAGAGTAAGACTCTTATGCCTTTCATGCTCATGATCCACCTTCATAATCGACACAATATGACTTTCTTCCTCCTTAGGCCGAGAAGATGGTGCTAGAGGTGTCAAAGTTATCTTCCTTTGATTGAGAGTGAAAGTATAAGTGTTGGATCTCCCATCAAGCATGACACTCCTATCAAATAACCATGGCCTTCCCAACAAAATATGACAAGTATCCATAGGAACAATATCACACCATAAGGAATCTTTATAATTCTTCCCAATTGAAAGACTTACCAAGACCCTTTGATCCACACGAATGTCTTGGCCTTGGCTTAGCCAACGTACGGTATAAGGCGTGGGATGAGGCATATCTTCCAATTGCAACTTGTTGACCATTGTTGTAGAGGCCGCATTGGTGCAACTTCCTCCATCTATGATTAATGAACACACTTTTCCATTGATTGTACAACGAGAGCGAAAGATAGCATCCCTTTGCGCTTGGACATTCGGCACATGAAGCACATCCAAGTCTCTTCTTACAACAAGTAACTCTCCTTCATCCAGCTCTTCTACACATTCCTCTTCTACACTTTCTTCCTCATTCACGTCAATAGGGCCAACTACTTCCTCTTCATTCTTTCTTTCATTATACTCCGGTTCTACATACAAAGCACTTTGATATTCTACCAAAGATACTATTCTCTTGTTTGGGCACTCCGAGGCATAATGACCTAACCCTTGACAACGAAAACACCTTCGTGGGGCTAGAGTTTTGGCTTCTTGGACGTGGGGTTTAGGGATGGATGGGGGCTGATTTTGTGGAGTTCTTTTTGTGGAGACTTGGGGGTTTTGTTGTGGCGTATGAGGGAATGTAGAGTAGGATGATTCTTGTGGAGTTTGGTATTTGTTTTGAGCTTCTTTTCCCTTATTTCTCCTTTGCCTTTCCACTTTAAGGGACAAAGAACTCAACTCATCCAAGGATTTATAAGGTTGCAACTCAACAACATGTCTAATCCAATCATTAAGACCAAAAAGATAACGTACCAAAGTTTGTGGCTCGTCCTCTTTAAGATCACACCTCCAAAGCAAGTGCTCCAATTCTTTGGTGTACTCCTCTACGCTTCTACCTCCTTGGACCAACTTTTGTAGCATGTAGTAGTTTTCACGTAGGTAGCTAGGTGGTAAGAACTTCTCTTGAAGCTTCTTTTTCATTTTATCCCATGTACGCACCTTGTCCTTTCCTTTAGCTTCCCGCTTCTTTTGCAAGTTTGTCCACCAAATACTTGCATGTTTTTCGTAACTTCAAGGCAACATACTTGACCTTCTTGTTATGATCCACGTCTTTGAGATCAAAGACTCTCTCCACGGTTTGCATCCAATCCAAGAAAACCTCCGGATCAAGATTTCCAACAAATTCGGGGATCTCTACTTTGAAGTCGAATCTCTCCTCCTTTGGGGAACGTCTTCTTGGAACATCCTCATCACTATCATTGGTCTCACTTTCACCATGGGTCACCCTATGTTGTAGGTGCATGTATTTCTTTAGTTGATCGTTGAGATAAACGATTCTTTGCTTCATCGCTTCAACATCTTCTTGAGACGTTGTGGGAGACTTCGTAAGAGAACTTGAACCAGCCATTAGAACCAATCTTGCAACAAAAAGATCACAAGAAACTCATGGTTGTAGGTTAGCACGTAAGGGACGAGAGGTGGGATGTGTTTAGGCGGGATTGTGTTTGGGCTGTGGGGTTCTTTTGTGGGGCTAATGGTTCTTTATGAGTTCTTGATGAGTTCTTGGAAGAACTTATGGGTGGCGTGAAGTGTAGGGATGGTGGGGAACATTTTGTGATGGAAAGATGGGTAAAAAGATGGCTCAAGAACTAAGAGAATCAAACTCCTAAGCTCTGATACCAATTTTGATGCATAATGGGACCAAGGGATGATCTCATTACACACAATCTAAGGATCTTTAAAAACGAAGATAGGAATCTCCCTTCTCAAAGTTCAAAAGAACCAAAAATGGAATAGAAATGGACGAAAAGGATGGAAAGAACTATGAAAGATGATTACTAAATGAATGGAAATGATGAACGAATGAAAGATTGACGATTGTAGGATGAATGACGAATGGATGAGCGATTGATGAACGTTCAAATGTTGAATGCTTGGCGTTTGATTGAAGAACGAATGCACTTTGAACAATTACAAGTCGTTTGATGCTTGGAAAACAATCAAGTTGGATGAACGTAGATGAACGTTTGAATGGATGAATGAATGAATGATAATGGCTTTGAAGATTCTTGGAGGATACAGCCACACCACCTTCAAGAGACCTTCAATTCCTTCCTATCACCACCAAGGACGCCAACATTGGATAGAAGAAGGGGATAGTTTCGTTCTCCCTCAAGAGAAACGAAGAGACACTAGCACAAAGCTAGAGAAACAACACAACATGTGTTTGATTGTATTTGATATATGATTGAATGATGATACAAGACACCCTAAGGGGTCTATTTATACTAGTAGAGGCCCTCTTAGGTGTGTGAAATGCAAGAAACTACATCTATCTAGCTTACATCATCCTAATCAAATGATTACATCATAAAGAAACAAATGAACTAAGATAGATTACAAATGATGATAACTTGCTCAATACTTAACCAAATCTAAAGATTCTTGAACCCTTGAAAAGCTCTTGGAATGTAGATTAATCCACTCTAGGACACCTTCCATGATAGCTTTATGGTTCTTGAGTTAAGGAGCAAATTACTTGAGTACCCTTGTATATTTCTTCCAAATAAAGAGATATGTGAGAGATGTGAGCTCTTCTTCCATGTAGGTGAGTATTTGATGCTTCTCTAGTTGACCTTGATGTATATGGCCATCAAATATACATCACTCAGGGTGCTTTTGTTCCGGAGAGGGAGATTGTTTATAATATTCTCCTATGTCAGGAGGTTGCTAAAGGTTACGCAAGGAAGAATATATCTCCTCGGTGTATCATGAAAATTGATCTTAAGAAAGCTTATGACTCAGTATATTGGGAGAGTATTGAAGAGGCTTTGATAGCTTTTCAATTTCCTCCTCAGTTCATTGCTTGGATTATGATGTGCATTACTTCGCCTTCTTACTCTTTAAACCTTAATGGCCAGAAGCAAGGTTACTTTAAGGGAGGTAGGGGCCTTCGTCAAGGGGAATCTGACCTTTATTATTTGTCCTGGTTATGGAGTACTTATCTCAGTTATTGGATGGTTTACAATTTGAAAAAGATTTTTCTTACCACCCGGGGTGCAAAGAGCTGAGGATGAATCATTTGATGTTTGCGGACGACCTGATTATCTTTTGTGCGGCCAACAAGAAATCTATTCAGCATATTGGGCGTATTTTGAGTCATTTTGAGGAGTGCACTGGTTTAGCTGCAAACCTTGCTAAATCTCAAATGGTGGTTGCTGGCTGCAATAATACAAATACTCAGTTGCTTTATGAAATCTTGGGCTTTGCGGTTGGGGATTTTCCTCTTAAATATTTGGGAGTACCTATTACTACGGGAAGATTAGGCAAGTTTGATTGCTTGTTTTTTGTGAACAAGATTACTGAGAAGATCAGTGGTTGGACTCCTAGGAAGTTGTCATATGCTGCGAGGATACAACTTGTTAACTCTGTCCTGCTTAGCACTTTCAACTATTGGGCCAATATTTTTCTTCCCCCTATTAATGTGGTGCAACATATTGTGAGCTTATGCAGAAATTTTATCTGGTCTGGTGGAAACACAACCGATAGAACACCTTTAGTGAGTTGGGACACCCTTTGTTCTCCCAAACAGTTGGGTGGTGTGGGGCTGAGAAATCCTCGATACTGGAACATTGCTACAATTGATAAATTGGTGTGGAACATTGCTAACAAGAAGGATAATCTTTGGGTGAGGTGGATCCATGCAAGATATATTAAGAAACGTAATTGGTGGAGTTATACTCCATCCATACTGGGCACATGGAGTTGGAAGCAAATTTGCAAAGTCAAGGAGAAAATTAAATTTGGTGATGTTAATAACTGGAAGTGGAGGGGAGGAAAACAGTAATGTTATTCTGTTAGGAATGCTACAAATGGTTCTTTGAGGATCGGGGCAAATGGCCTTTTTTCCATATAGTTTGGAATGGAATCTCACCTCCAAGGCACACTTTTCTCGCTTGGGTAGCAGCTCATTTGAAGATGCCTGTGGCCGCGAGATTAGCTGCGCATGGGAGTGACATCTCAACAGATTGTTGCTTATGTAACCAGGCAGAGGAGAGTATGGATCACTTATTCTCAAGATGCGAGTTTATTAAACAGATTCTTGAGTATTTTGGCATGCAGCTGGGAGTTAGATATCATTTTTCTGCTCTACACCATTGGATGATCAACTGGTGAGATATGAAGAGAAGCAAATTTTTGAAGAACCTTGCTGCTGCAGTTATAACTAGCACGATTGCTATTGTGTGGGAATGCAGAAATTACATCAAATTTCCCTCAAAGAAGCAGAGGTTAACTGTGAAAGAAGCTGTGGAGAAAGTTAGGGATACAATTGTGAATAGGTTGTTGTTTTTGAACAAAAAAAGCAAGAAATATACCAAGTGTATAGATATTTTACTAAGGTAGATGGTGTTGGGGGTCTGTATGGACTGTTTTAGGTTTGACCTTGGTTTGGGTCTCCCTTTAATGAAAGTGTTAAGAATTCTGCCATATATATATATATATATATATATATATATATATATATATATATATATATATATATATATATATATATATATATATAGGGAATAGATAGGGTGAGAATGAAGATATTGTGAGCATGTGAGAAGGATGAGTATTAGACATTAGATCAAATATCAAGGGTTGGGATTAATCAACCTTTTCCCCTTTTTTTTTTAGACAAACTCACGTGACAATTGGAGCAAAAACAAAAAAGGAAAAGGCAAGAGAGGCCCATGGCACCTGACATTAAATGCATTCCAAGTTTCAAAACTCACTCAACATGAGTTCCAATCTGTTCACCAGAGCCTTAGAGAAATCAGAGGCGTGAAAAGAAGCCATGGGCATTGCAGGACTACCTCCGAGACGACACAACTCCTGCTCCTTCAATTGGTTCCCTCGTCCGGTTGCTACGCCGCGATAAAGAACATCATCGAGAAGGGACTCATCGGATAGAAAAAGCGTCCGACGAGACCGCCGATGAAATAGTCGAGTCGCTGTTGGACGATCTCATCGATGATTCACAGAGCTTCGACGGCGGTGATGAATGCCGTCAAGTTTCTAGCTCATGTTTGTCTTCAAAACACACGATGACTGATTTGTATTAGCAATTTGCGTTTACTTCTCCGAAATTGTGGGCATTTACTTCTCCCAGATTAAGGGCTTTAGCGATTTATTTCGGTTAGGGTTTTAGAATAGGAAGGTTAGTTCACAATCTTTTGTTGAAACAATCAAGCATACATCCACAATCAGCCATGGCTATGGTTGGTGAGCTTTGATGGAGGGGTAGGGTGGGGGGTGTAATAGCTAATGCTCATTCTAGGATGCCTTAATGTAATTTTTAGTCATACATATTGTTCATCTGTACATAAAGTGTTGCCCATTTGAAGGTTATACTAACCAAATTCAAAAACCGTAAAACTTTGAAGTTATGCTCATTGTTGGATGTAATAATGTACTTTTTTGTTATACTTATTGTTCAGTTATACGTGATGTGTTTCCTTTTTAAATGTTATAGTAATCAAGTTCAATAAATTTTAAAATTTCCGATGTTCACATCAAGTAATAAACACATGGACATTAAGTAAAAAAACAAATGAACATCATGTAATGAAAACATGGACAACAAGTAAAAAGCCTATGGACATCAAGTAATAAACACATGGACAATATTTAAATAGTAGTAAACATACAGACATCAAATAATAAACACGTGGACAATAATTAAACAATAATAAACATACATGCATCAAATAATAAACATATGGACATCACATAGTAAACACATGCACATTAAGTAATAAATATGGACATCAATTGACAGTGATAAATATATGGACATCAAGTAATAAACACGTGAACATCAAGTGATAAACAAATGAACATCAAAATTCAAAATACTTAATACTGGAAACACACATGACGGATGGATGGGTTGGGAACAGACATCAATTAATTTCATTCTCATTTCTTAAACAATCTAAATTCATTCTCACTTCCCAACCTATTCGTGAGCCATGTGTCAACATTAAATTTTTTGAACTTGATGTTCATTTGTTTATTACTGGATGTCCATGTATGTCTATTACTGTTAATTGATGTCCATATGTTATTACTCGATGTCCATATGTGTAACACCCCGGGAATATGGATAAAGTGTGGCTTAAGAGGATTGAAATGACTACTTATATCACCAAGGTGCACCTTCTTTTATGGTAGCTCATCCGTTAGGAACTCCTCAGTTAAGCGTGCTTGGCTGGGAGTAGTTCAAGGATGGGTGACCTCCTGGGAAGTCTTCCCAGACAGCGTGTGAGCGAGGACGAAGCACGCTGGAAAGACTCGTGGTGATTTGTGGGGCCAGTCAGCGATCCTTGAAGCAGTTATCGGTAATGTCCGCGACCCAAGAGGGGCCAGGGCGTTACAGAATGGTATCAGAGCCGACCCGCGACCGTGAGCTACGCCAGTGGACAGGAGAGCCATGGGCAGTCATCTAGCGAGGCAAAGATTCTGGAGTGTATTGTGTGGCACAACGAGGACGTTGTGCGCTTAAGTGGGGGTGATTGTAACACCCCGGGAATATGGATAAAGTGTGGCTTAAGAGGATTGAAATGACTACTTATATCACCAAGGTGCACCTTCTTTTATGGTAGCTCATCCGTTGGGAACTCCTCAGTTAAGCGTGCTTGGCTGGGAGTAGTTCAAGGATGGGTGACCTCCTGCGAAGTCTTCCCAGGCAGCGTGTGAGCGAGGACGAAGCACGCTGGAAAGACTCGTGGTGATTTGTGGGGCCAGTCAGCGATCCTTGAAGCAGTTATCGGTAATGTCCGCGACCCGAGAGGGGTCAGGGCGTTACAATATGTTTACTACTTGATGTCCATATGTTTATTTAATTGATGTTCGTATGTTTATTACTGTTTAATTATTGTCCATGTTTTTATTACATGATGTCCATATGTTTTTTACTTGATGTCCACGTGTTTATTACTTGATGTCCATGTGTTTATTATTTGATGTCATATATTTATTACTTGATGTGAACATAGAAAATTTTAAAATTTATTGAACTTGATTACTATAACATTTAAAAAGGAAACACATCCCATATAACTAAACAATAAGTATGACAAAAAAGTACATTATGACATCCAACAATGAGCATAACTTCAATGTTTTACGGTTTTTGAATTTGGTTAGTATAACCTTCAAATGGGCAACACTTCATGTACAAATGAACAATAAGTATGACTAAAAATTACATCAAGGCATCCTAGAATGAGCATCAGCTATTACACTCACTCCTCACCCCTCCATCAAAGCTCACCAACCATAACCATGGCTGATTGTGGATGAATGTTTGATTGTTTCAACAAAAGATTGTGAACTAACCTTACTATTCTAAACCCCTAACCAAAATAAATCGCTAAAGCCAACAATCTGGGAGAAGTAAATGCCCACAATTTGGGAGAAGTAAACGCAAATTGTTAATACAAATCGGTCATCGTGTGTTTTGAAGACAAACATGAGCTAGAAACTTGACGACGTTAATCACCGCCATCGAAGCTCTTTGAATCACCAATGAGATCGTCCAACTGCAACTCGGCTATTTCATCGGCGGTGTCGCTAGACGCTTTTTTCTATCTAATGAGTCCCTTCTCGATGATGTTCTTTATCGCGCTGTAGCAACCAGACGAGGGAACGACTTGAAGCTATTGAAGGAGCAGGAGCTGTGTCGTCTCGGAGGTAGTCCTGTAATGCCCATGGCTTCTTCTCACGCCTCTGATTTCTCTGAGGCTATGGTGAACAGATTGAAACTCACGCTGAGTGAGTTTTGAAACTTAGAATGCATTTAATGCTAGCTGCCATGGGCCTCCCTTGCCTTTTCCTTTTTTGTTTTCAGCTTCAATTGTCACGTGAGTTTGTCTAAAAAAAAGGGGAAAGGGTGGATTAATCCCAACCCTTGATATTTGATGTAATGTCTAATACTCATCCTTCTCACATGCTCACAATATCTCTATTCTCACCCTATCTATTCCCATATATATATATATATATATATATATATATATATATATATATATATATATATATATATATATATATATATATATATATATATATATATATATATATATATATATATATATATATATATATATATATAAGATGCCCAGCTTAGCGAACCTACTCATACCCAGAAATCAAATCACCGACTGTCTGCTCATGGTTCCAAACCCTTTGTCTCTCCCTTCCAGCCATCCTTCTTTGCACGCCCTGCTAAGTACCTTGCCAGCTTAACCGTTTTGGTGGATTGCTCGATATTCGTTGACATACTTGTCTCGATTCAGTGGCTATGGGGAAGAAGGTAAAATTAACCCCGAAAAAAGTTATCCAAAAATGGATTTGCCCTTTCAGGGTATGTTCAACCAAAGACTTTGGCCACCCAATAGTAAAATTATGCAAATAAAGCAAAAACGGCTCCCTTGGATGAAGGTGGTCTAGAACGGAGCTTTTTTGCCAACATATATATATATATATATATATATATATATATATATATATATATATATATATATATATATATATATATATATATATATATGTATATATGTGTGTGTGTGTATATATATATATATATATATATATATATATATATATATATATATATATATATATATATATATATATATATATATATATATAGGGATATTGGATTCTAATAATCCCTACTATCACAAATTGTATAGCAATAATCCCTACTATCATTTTGGATTCTGGTGGTTCAGAAAAAATAAAATTGTATTGTAGTGGGACAAAATCGAGTGTATACGCTAAATATCATAGATTTTGTGTTGCATTTGATTCAAAACTTTGTATAACACTTTACCACGCTTTTTAATGAATTTACAGCATTTCTCCCAATTTTTTTCAATTTTTTTTTCAATGTTTTATGATTTTTTCAATTTTATTCCTTTTAAAAAATCATAATAATTGCTCGGAATCTCAAAAAAATAATTTAAAAAATATTTTAGTAACTACACTTCGTTACCTATCTAGGGGTAGGAACCAAAAAAACAAAAACAATATGGGGTAGGCATGGAAAAAATAAAAAGAATGTGGTGATGGATTTGGTACCATTACAATACAATTTTATTTTTTTTTTTACCACCAGAATCCAAAATGATAGTAGGGATTATTGCCATACAATTTGTGATAGTAGGGATTATTAGAATCCAATTTCCTATATATATATATATATATATATATATATATATATATATATATATATATATATATATATTATATATATGTGTATCCATACATATATATGTGTGTGTGTGTGTGTGTGTGTGTGTGTGTGTGTGTGTGTGTGTGTGTGTGTGTGTGTGTGTGTGTGTGTGTGTTTATTATATATATATATATATATATTTATATATATATATATATATATATATATATATATATATATTATATATATATATATATATATAGGATAATTGGATTTTAATAATCTCTACTTTCACCAATTGGACAATAGTGGACCGTACTTTCACTTTGTATTCTTGTGGTCCAAAAAAAAAAAAAATTGTATTGTAGTGGGATATTTTCAAGGGAATTATAGATTTTGTGTTGCATTTGATTCAAAACTTAGTATAACACTTTACAGTAATTTTTAATGAATTTACAACGTCTCTCCCAATTGTTTTTCATTTTTTTACTGTTTTTTACGATTTTTTCACTTTTATTATTTTTAAAAAATCACTTTTATATATATATAATAGAAATAATTGTGGGTCCCACGAAATAGAGCCACGAGAGTACTGTAGTGGAATTGATCAATCACAACGTAGAAAGTTATTTTTTTTTCTATTTTTAAATTTATTTTATTCTCAATCCTTATTTTATTTTAAAATTAAAAAAAAACAGAAAGTATCACTAATCCTTGACTGCTTTGGACTCTGAATTAAATTATTTTGGTGCAAATAACAATAATTATAATAAGAATAATAATCGATATATTATACTAAACATCATTGTGGGTCCCACGAAATAGAGTCACGGGAGTGATTGTAGGTGAATTGGCCAATCACAATGTAGGAAATTATATTTTCTTCTCTATTTTCAATTTTTTTTATTTTCAATCTGGATTTTATTTTAAAATTTAAAAAACCAGAAAATGTTACTAATCCTTAACTGCTTTGAACTCTGAATTAAATTATTTTGGTGCAAATAACAATAATTATTTTGGTGTTCACTATAATAATAATAATAATAATAATAATAATCTATATATTATAATAAAAATCGTTGTGGGTCCCATTAAATAGAGTCACGGGAGTCATTGTAGGGGAATTGGCCAATCACAACGTCAAAAATTATATTTTTTAATTTTTTTCTATTTTCAATTATATTTATTTTCAATCCGGATTTTATGTTAAAATTAAAAAAAAACAGAAAATATCACTAATCCTTAACTGCTTTATACTCTTAATCAAATTATTTTGTTACAAATAATAATAATTATTTTGGTATTAACTATAATAATAATTATATATTATAATAGAAATCATTGTGGGTCCCACAAAATAGAGCTACATGAGTGATTGTAGGGGAATTGGTCAATCACAACGTAGAAAATTATATTTTCTTTTTATATATTTTCAATTTTTTTTATCTTCAATCAAGATTTTATTTTAAAATTAAAAAAACTAAAAAGTATCACTATCCTTGACTGTTGGTGACTCTGAATTAAATCATTTTGGTGCAATTAACAGTATTTATTTTGGTGTTGACTATAATCTATATATTATATTAGAAATCATTGTGGGTCCCATGAAATAGAGCAACGGGAGTGATTGTAGGTGAATTGGCCAATCACAACGAGAATTTTTTTTTTCTATTTTCAATATTTTTTATTTTCAATCCGGATTTTATTTTAATTTTGAAAAAACTAGAAATCTGTATATTATAATAGAAATCATTGTGGATCCCACGAAATAGAGCTACGGGAATGATTGTAGGGGAATTTGCCAATCACAACGTAGAAAATAATATTTTTTTTCTATTTTCAATTTTTTTTATTTTAAATCCGGATTTTATTTTAAAATTAAAAAAACTCAGAAAGTATGACTAATGCTTGATTGCATTGGACTCTGAATTAAATTATTTTTGTGCAAATAACATTAATTATTTTGGTGTTGCCTATAATAATAATAATAATAATAATAATAATAATAATAATATTAATATTAATATTAATAATAATCTATATATTATAATAGAAGTCATTGTGCGTCCCATGAAAGAGAGCCACGGGAGTGATTGTAGTAGAATTGGTCAATCACAACGTATAAAATTATATTTTTTCTATTTTCAATTTTTTTATTTTCAATCCAAATTTTATTTTGAAAATAAAAAAACTAGAAAGTATGGCTAATGCTTGACTGCTTTGGACTCTGAATTAAATTATTTTGGTGCAAATAACATTAATTATTTTGGTCTTGCCTATAATCTATATATTATAATAGAAATCATTGTGGGTCCCACGACATAGAGCCACGGGAGTGATTGTAGGGGAATTGGTCAATCACAACGTAGAAAATTATATTTTTTTTCTATTTTCAATTTTTTTATTTTAAATCCGGATTTTATTTTAAAGTTAAAAAAACTCAAAAAGTATGACTAATGCTTGATTGCATTGGACTCTGAATTAAATTATTTTCGTGCAAATAACATTAATTATTTTGGTGTTTTCTATAATATGTATATTATAATAGAAATCATTGTGGGTCCCACGAAATAGAGCCACGGGAGTGATTGTAGGAGAATCGGCCAATCACAATGTAGAGAATTATATTTTTTTCTATTTTCAAATTTTTTTAATTTTCAATCCTGATTTTATTTTAAAATTTAAAAAACCAGAAATCTATTTATTATAATAGAATTCATTGTGGGTCCCACGAAATAAATCCACATGAGTGATTGTAGGAGAATCGGCCAATCACAACGTAAAAAATAATATTTTTTTCTACTATCAATTTATTTTATTTTCATTCCAGATTTTATTTTAAAATTAAAAAACCAGAAAGTATGACTAATGATTGATTGCTTTGGACTCTGAATTAAATTATTTTGGTGCAAATCACATTAATTATTTTGGTCTTGCCTATAATAATAATAATAATAATAATAATAATAATAATAATAAGAAGAAGAAGAAGAAGAAGAAGAAGAAGAAGAAGAATATTAATAATAATAATAATAATAGTAAATTTTTGGTCCCGCTAAATGAAGAAAGGAGATTAATTGTAGGGATTTCGTCCAATCAGAAAATAGATAAATACTGAATTAAATTATTTTGGTCCAAATATCAGTGATTATTTTTGCAAAATAATCTAAATATTATAATAGAAATCATTGTGGCCCCACGAAATAAAGTCATGAGAGCGTTTCTCGGAGTCTAGGCCAATCACAGCGCAGTAAGTTGTCTTTTATTTTCAATTTCTTTTCAGATTTTATTTACAATTAAAGAAATTAAAAAATATATCATTAATCCATGTCTGTTTGACAACAGTTACATTCAAAACTGTTGAAATTTTTGAGAGGTGCATAGCAGAAGTTTAGTGGGCCCAAATTTGAAAATAAAACTTGACATTTGAATTTGGAAGTGGAGAATGTTACAAGGGGGAAATTGGATACATGGTGGTGGTGGGAAGAGCTCCTTAGGGAGCTTATTAGTTCCACACACTAAGAGCTTACTTCTAATGCCTATTTATATGTGTAGTAAGAAGGTACTAGAATCCTTAACCTCCTTACTAATTTGTCATTATCTATATTCTAGAATTTTCTCACATTATCTATTAATATATCTAAAACATTCCATGATATTTTCCACATAATATTTTAGATTTTCTTATAGATCTTTCTAGTAATTCTTTTCATGATTTTTCTAGATTAATATTTCCAACACTCCTTAATCTAGAAAAATATTATTAATATCTTTTCTAAAATATAATATCCACTAACTCCCCCGACCTCGAATGTCCTTACTCTTTTTGAGGATCTCATGATAGTGATGAGTGCACCATTTTGCTCCTTGCATTTTCCTTGGAACTCCACTTCAGCCTCTTAGTTGAATGTGATTCAATGTTCGCCGGTTGTATCTCAATGATGTATGTCTTGAGCTTATTCCATTAAGCTTCTTGCAATAATCTTGTTCCAAGTTGCCTCATTGCTTGAAATTTCTTCTTCATGATCTTCCTCCATTCCTCCATTGCACTAGAAACCCAGAAATTTGAGAGGAAAAAACAGAGATTTGAGAAGTTAAGAAAGCTACCCACTTCTCGAAATTCGATCAGCTTCATTCTATTCATCTTGCAATATCTGCATTCGGGTACTTTGTTGCTCGCACCTCGTGTAATTAGCTCTGGAGATTCGTCCCTCCAGATGCATCTCTATCATTTGATTACGCACCAGTCTATCACTAATACTCGTTGGGGCCATCTGTTTTGCTTTATGTTCAGTCACAGCTGGAGAACCTCTGACCTGTGAGTTTTGCTCTGCCTGTACGTGCTCGATAACTAGGGTCATCAGAGGATGGATTCAGGAAAATCGCACAAGAAAAACATTGACGCCTTTTCTGTAAATGACAGACAGATTAGGGGAGGCGAAGAAATCGTTTGAAATTGAGAAACCTGTGGATGAGAGAAAGAAAGAGCTGCCATTAATGGAGTGAAATGGAGAAACCATTAGAGAAGAAGGTTGGGGGAGGCGAGGAAATCGTTTGAGAAATGGGAAAAGCATTAGGGTTTTCAATTTCATGAGATTTGTGCCATCTACCGCGGAAAAGATTGAAATGGGAAAAGCTAGGTTTGAGAAATGAAAATTTTCATTTTTCAATATTCCGCGGGCTCTTGTGAAATTTGGGCCAGATGTGCGCCTCGGTCATGTATAGGCTACCGCGGCATTTAGATAAATGCTGCCATAGGGTATTCTTAGTGAGCCTTTGCCCTGACTTAGGCAGCATTTGACATAAATACCGCTAAATAAATGCCACTAAAGGCTAAATTTGTTGTAGTGTTTATGTTTGAATATTCGGTCAATATCAAAATTCGAACGAAAAATTCATGTCCAAACCCGGTTTTTTCGGGTCGGATGGGTAATCTAGGTCTGACAAAATTTTGCCAGCTCTTGTTTTATCGCCCTGTTATGCATAATGTGCGACAATAAAAAATTTTGACGCACATAAGCTATGTATGGACTACAGAAAAAAAAAACACAGTCGCCCATATCATGAGTCATGACTGCAAAAATTATGTTGACTCCAAACAATAAAAAATCGTCGCCCAATGACAATGTTCTTGTAGTGTGTAGCAGTAGTAGTAGCAGCAGCAGTAATAGTGGTAGTGGTAGTGGTAGTGGTAGTGGTAGTGGTAGTGGTAGTAGTAGCAGCAGCAACAATAGCAATAGTAGTAGTAGCAGTAGCAATAGTAGTAGTAGACGCAAACTTATTTGTAGACGTCTTTCACTATCTGCTTCCCCCTAAAGTATTCATTAACGTACGTACACCCTGCAAGCTAAGACCCCATTGGTAGAGCAATGTACTCGGGCCTTTTCGACAGTCATCAACTAGTATGTAGACGTCAAAGTGTCCTACCTAGGAGAAGTAAGACAATGTGTGTACTTATTTTGGCTACTCAATGTTACGTTAATTCCAAGAAAACAGCAAGGCGTCCTTTAATTGGGCCTTGCCGTATTTCCAAGTCACCCACCCTAGCTTCCATCTTCTCCCTCCAGAGTTCGAATCCTTCGAGGAGCATTCCTATTTACCAAGATCAAGAGTATGTTGACGAATATAATAATAGGAGACGTGGGCCTTGTATACGACGTTGTGACATCCCCTACCCATGTTCCGTATGAACCGTTGGGTTAATATTCCCCTGAGGTAGGGGGCTTAATGCATTGGACCACCTAATTACGTTAAAAGAAAAATGAAAATAGTAAGATACATGTTTCATCTCATTCGTTAATGTTTATTATTATAAGTAGGACGCTAAAGGCAGCTTTGTATTATTTTTATGTTGGAGGAGGGGGTCGACTGGTACTATATGTTGGATTGTGAGCACAAAATTTATGATATTGTTATGATACCAAAACACTAAAATAACCACAACTTAAAACATATCCAACATATGGATTTTTTTTGTATTTTCAATTATCCGGATATATTTAAAGCAACATTCTTATAAAAATTACCATAACATTAAAAATAAGCAACTTCACTAGAAATGTTGCCTTTGTGATTTATGGCAACGATCCCATAACTGTTACTATGGAATCTTAGTCGCAACGCTGATGAATCTATTACCTTTTCCTAAGCAACATTCCTATGGCTGTTGCCATAGCATTATAATAAGCAACGCCTCTAGACATGTTGCCTGTTCCAGTTAAGGCAACGGTCCCTTAACTGTTACTACGAAAACTATGCAACAAATAAAGCACTGTTGCCTTAGGGTATATAAGGCAACAATTCTTATACTGTTGTAATCCGAGGCGTTGCCTTAGGCCCTTTATGTTGTAGTCACTACTTGAATTCATTCACTCTTCCCAAACATTTGATCGTATGTTTCTTGGATTTTGTTGATTGTTGTGTTTGGGATACTTTGTCCCAATTGGGGAAACTTGGCCATATGTTGGCATCCTCCCCATTTCATGAATTGAGTTGGCTTTCTTAGTTGGCCACCTATGCATGAATTATTGATTAGGCTAGACTTTTAGCTAACCTTGCTTTGTTAAGGAAGGTGTTCATGCTTTTTAGCAATGAACAATTTTTTTGGTTGGCATCTTAGCCATGTTTGGTAGAATGTATTGGAAGAGTTGTTGATCAATGCACTTGGTTTTGAATGTGGAGAAAGATGTTGAAACAAGGAAAAATGTTTTTGGGAAGCATAGAAAAAGTTTTCTTACCATAGTATGAGTAGAGATGAAGGAGAAAGGATCAATCTGGGCTCTGATACCATGTTGAAATTTTTGAGAGGTGCATAGCAGAAGTGTAGCGAGCCAAAATTTGAAAATAAAACTTGACATTTGAATTTAGAAGTGGAGAATGTTACAAGGGGAAATTGGATACATGGTGGTGGTGGGAAGAGCTCCTTAGGGAGCTTATTAGATTCCAATTTTCCTATATTTTTTAATTTCTTTAATTGTAAATAAAATCTGGAAAGAAATTAAAAATAAAATACAATTTGTTGCGCTGTGATTGGTCTAGACTCCGAAAAACGCTCCCGTGTCTTTATTTCGTGGGGCCCACAAGGATTTCTATTATAATATATAGATTATTGTTATACAAATTATTATTATTATTATTATTATTATTATTATTATTATTATTATTATTATTATTATTATTATTATAGGCAACACCAAAATAATTACTGTTATTTGAACCAAAATAATTTAATTTAGTATTTATCTGGTTTCTGATTGGTTAGAATGCCTACAATCAATCTCCTTTCTCCATTCTGCGGGACCCATAAACTCTACTATTAATATTATACAGATGCAATCAAAGTAGTCCTAAACAAGTTTGAATATCTATATAATCATGACTTGTGACTTACCTTAACGAAGATAACTTGATAGTATGAAGTGTGAATGGTAATAATCAATTAAAGCGAAATGATGAAGTGCGACAATTATGGTTGCTCGGTATAGTGGATGAAAAGAGATCTTTACGAAAATTAGTGTCTTGCTTGTGAATCTATTGTATTTATATGTTTTCAAAAAGTTATGAATGTAATTGACCTAGCCGCAATAGTGCCAGATTTTTTGGTGAGTAGTTGGATTATGGAACACTTGTAAACGTTGTCAGAGTCCAAAACAGTCAAGGATTAGTAATATTTTTTGGTTTTTTAATTCTAAAATAAATTCGGATTGAAAATTAAAAAATTGAAAATAGAACAAAATATATAATTTTCTACGTTGTGATTCCCGTTGCTGCATTAAAATAAAATCCAAAATAGTTATGGAATAGTTGTAAACATGGTCGGAGTCCAAAACAGTCAAGGATTAGTTATACTTTCTGATTTTTTTAATTTTAAAATAAAATCCGGATTGAAAATAAAAAAGATTGAAAATAGAAAAAATAATAATTTTCTACATTGTGATTGGTCAATTCCCCTACAGTCACTCCCGTGACTCTATTTCGTGGGACCCACAATAATTTCTATTATAATATATTTATTATTGTTATTATTATTATTGTTATTTTTATTTATTATTGTTATTATTATTATTATTATTATGATTATTATTATAGACAACACCAAAATAATTTCTGTTGTTTGCACCAAAATAATTTAATTCTGAGTCCAAAGCAGTCAAGGATAAGTGATACTTTCTAGTTTTTTAATTTTAAAATAAAATCCGGATTGAAAATTAAAAAAAATGAAAATAGAAATAAAATAATTGTCTACGTTGTGATTGGTCAATTCCCATACAGTCACTCCCGTAGCTCTATTTCGCGGAACTCACAATGATTTCTATTATAATAAACAGATAGGCAACACCAAAATAATTACTGTTATTTGCACCAAAATAATTTAATTAAGAGTCCAAAGCAGTCAAGAATTAGTGATACTTTCTGGTTTTTTTTAATTTTAAATTAAAATCCGGATTGAAAATAAAAAAATAGAAAATAGAAAAAATAATAATTTTCTACGTTGTGATTGGCCAATTCCCCTATAGTCACTCCCGTGGCTTTATTTCATGGGACCCACTATGATTTAATTATAATATATAGATTATTATTATAGTTATTATTATTATTATTATTATTATTATTATTATAGGCAACACTAAAATAATTACTGTTGTTTGCACCAAAATAATTTAATTCAGAGTCCAAAGCAGTCAAGGATTAGTGATACTTTCTAGTTTTTTTAATTTTAAAATAAAATCCGGATTGAAAATTAAAAAAAATTAAAATAGAAAAAAAATAATTTTCTACGTTGTGATTGGTCATTTCCCATACAGTCACTCCCGTGACTCTATTTCGCGGAACCCACAATGATTTATATTATAATATATAGATAGGCAACACCAACATAATTACTGTTATTTGCACCAAAATAATTTAATTCAGAGTCCAAAGCATTCAAGGATTAGTGATACTTTCTGGTTTTCTTAATTTTAAATTAAAAACCGGATTGAAAATAAAAAAAATTGAAAATAGAAAAAAAAATTTCTACGTTGTGATTAGCCAATTCTCCTATAGTCACTCCCGTGGCTTTATTTCGTGGGATCCACAATAATTTCTATTATAATATATAGATAGATTATTATCATTATTACTAGGCTTCAACCCGTGCGAACTCAATTAATTACTTGTGAAATTTTATAAAAGTCATGGATGTGAAACTTATAGATGAATATTGAGGAAAACGTTTATGAATGTCAAACTTATTGATGGGAAATGTAAAGTATTATGTCTATATGATTCTGAAGTGCGATAAGATTGACCTTGCTTGTTCTGACTATAAATAGAGAAAGGTTTAATTTTGGGATATTTAGTATGTTGTTTGTAAAAGTAGATGCATAATAATATGTTAATATTCGGGAAATAGATATAACCTCTAACATATGTGTTAAATTTATACAGATATCTACAATAACTCATGAATCTCATTGACCTAACCGCAAGGGTCATATTAATAATCTAATTGGTAATGGTTTTGAAGTGTTAAATTGATTACTACTGTTTAAGATTTCGTAGGACTCATTTAAGGATATATTTTTTGATTTCTTAAATTGTAAGTAAAATCTGGAAAGAAATAGAAAATAAAATACAATTTAAATTAAAATTGAATACTACTGTTTGAAACATATATAGTAGGATTTGTTTCGAATGTAACTACTGTCAAACAGACGTGGATTAACGATATATTTTTTAATTTATTTCATTGTAAATAAAATCTGCAAAGAAATAGAAAATAAAATATAATTAAAATTAAAATTGAACACTACTGTTTGAGATTTAGTAGGATTCATTTTGAATGTAATTGTTGTCAAGCAGATGTGGATTAAGAATATATTTTTTTAATTTCTTTAATTGTAAATAAAATCTGGAAAAAAATTGAAAATAAAATACAACTTACTGCGCTGTGATTGGTTTGGACTCCGAGAATCGCTCCCGTGGCTTTATTTCATGGGCCCACAATGATTTCAATTATTATTATTATTATTATCATCGTCATTATTATTATTATTATTGTTATTATTATTATTATTATTATTATTATTATTGTTGTTGTTGTTGTTATTATTATTACTATTATTATTATTTTGTCAAAATAATTGTTGATATTTGGACCAAAATAATTTAATTCAGTATTTATCTATTTTCTGATTGGTCGAAATCCCTACAATTAATCTCCTTTCTCCATTTAACGGGATCCACAAAATTTATTATTAATATTATATAGATACATATTATTATTATTATTACTATTATTACTATTATTATTATTATTATTACTATTATTATTATTATTATTATTATTATTATAGGCAACACCAAAATAATTACTGTTATTTGCCCCAAAATAATTTAATTCAGAGTCCAAAGGAGTCAAGGATTAGTGATACTTTCTAGTCTTATTAATTTTAAAATAAAATCCGGATTGAAAATTTAAAAAAAATTGAAAATAGAAAAAAATATATATAGTTTTCTACGATGTGATTGGCCAATTCCCGTACCGTCACTCCCGTGGCTCTATTTCGTGGAACCCACAATGATTTCTATTATAATATATAGATTATAGTTATTATTATCATTATTATTATTATTATTATTATTATTATTATTATTATTATTATTATTGGCAACACCAAAATAATTAATATTATTTGCACCAAAATAATTTAATTCAGAGTACAAAGGTGTCGAGGATTAGTGATCCTTTCTGTTTTTTTAATTTTAAAATAAAAGCCGGATTGAAAATAAAAAAAATTTTAAACAGAAAAAATATAATTTTCTATGTTGTGATTGGTCAATTCCGCTACAGTCACTCCTGTGGTTCTATTTCGTGGGATCCACAATGATTTCTATTATAACATATAGATTATATCAAGAATTGTGATGTGAATTGAATCTGCATAATTCAAAGTAGTTTTTGAATATATCAATTACAATGAATGCAATCAATGTAGAACCCAATAGGTTTGAATATCTATACAATAATGACTTCAAACTTACCTTAATGAAAGTATGAATTGGGAATGTTAATAATCAATTGAGATGAATACGGCGAATATCAATTGTGATTCTGGCTGATATGTGAAAGTATTGTATTTATATGTTTTAGAAAAAGTAATGAACGTAACCTAGTTGTAGTTGCGCCGGATATTTTAATAGTTGTAATTGTGATCAAACTCCAAAGCCATATGAGATTCGTAAAAGTTTTTTTTCTAATTCTAAAATAAAATTAAATCTGAAACAGTTATGTAACAGCTGTAAATGAGGTCAATGTCCAAAGCAGCCAAGGTTTCAAATAAAATCCGGTTCAAAATAAAATAAAAAAACTATTGAAAATGGGGTTAGAGTCCAATGCATCCTAAGTTTTGATTTTCATCGATTATTATTATGATTTTCAGAAATTATTAAAAATTTCTAAAAATTGTATTTTTTTCCTTGAAACGTTCTCGTTGCAGTATTTGCCGGGCCCCACATATATTGTCATTATAAGTATATAGATTATTATTATTATTATTATTATTATTATTATTATTATTATTATTATTATAGGCAACACCAAAATAATTTAATTCAGAGTCCAAAGCAGTCAAGGATTAGTGATACTTTCTGGTTTTTTAATTTTAAAATAAAATCTGGATTGAAATTAAAAAAAATGAAATTAGGAAAAAAAATATAATTTTATTCGTTATGATTGACCAATTTTCCTACAGTCACTCTCCCGTGGCTCTATTTTGCAGGACCCACAATGATTTCTATTATAATATATATACATATGGAACTGTTGGAAACGTTATCAAAGTCCAAAGCCGTATGAGATTTGTAATAGTTTCTTTTTAATTCTAAAATAAAATTAAATTTAAAACAGTTATGGAACAGCTGTAATTTGTGTCAGAGTTTCAAGCAGCTTAGGTTTATAATAAAATCCGGTTGAAAATAAAATCAAAAGTTATTAAAAATTGGCTCCTTTTTTTCTTAATTGTGATTGGTTGATACTCCTTGAAACGCTCTCGTTGCAGTATTTGCTGGGTCCCACATAGATTGTCATTATAAGTATATAGATTAACACTATAAGAAGTTGTAACGGATGAAATTCCCTATTAAAAAGGTTTACTTAGAAAGAATATATAATTTAGAAGTACAATTCTGTAACAATGTGACATCAAATTGCTTTGAGTTTTTTTTTTTCTGTCTTTTATTGCTACTTTTCAATTTTTAACAATTTCTAATAATCAAGGTAAGTTTTTTTTTTTCCATTGATTTAACTTTATTAAAATTGTTACGTACTCCTTGGGGACTACACGTTTCCCCCCACTCACGCATAGCGTGAGCTGACATTAGCAGGTGCGTTTTTTTTTTTTTTTTTTTTTTTTTTTGCTTCTAACGGTATATATTATTTTGTGCGGATATTTAATGAAGAACTTGAAGTGGTTGAATGGTAGAGGTTGTCCGTTGAAGTAAACTGATGTTTATAGGTCTGCTACAATCATTTGTTATTGAGTTTTCTTTCATGCTTCTTTTTGTTTTGCTTTATTTATTTCCTTGCCTTTTTTATTTTCCTTAATTTACTTTATTATGTTATTTTTTCATAAAACATTTTGTATGTCCATTTTATACCTTTAACACTTATGTACATGAAAAATTATATTATTGCGCAGTAATTATTCATGCATACTAATTAAAATATTATTGTACGCTAATTGTAATCTATATACTTATAATGACAATCTATTTGGGATCCAATAAATACTGCAACGAGAGCGTTTCAAGGAGTCTCAACCAATCACAATTAAGAAAAAAAGGACCCAATTTTTAATAATTTTTGATTTTATTTTCAATCGGATTTTATTATAAACCGCCGCTGGGACTCGACACCAATTACAATTGCTTCCATAATCGCTTTAAATTTAATTTTATTTTAGAATTAAAAAAAACTATTACAAATCCCATACGGCTTTGGACTTTGATAACGTTTCCAACTGTTCCATATATATATATATATATATATATATATATATATATATATATATATTATAATAGAAATCATTGTGGATCCTGTAAAATAGAGCCACGGGAGTGACTGTAGGGGAATTTGCCAATCATAACGTATAAAATTATATTTTTTTTACTATTTTCAATTTTTTTGTAATTTCAATCCAGATTTTATTTCAAAAATAAAAAAACCAGAAAATATTACTAATCCTTGACTGCTTTGGACTCTGAATTAAATTATTTACTAATAATAATAATAATAGTAATAATCTATATACTTATAATGACAATCTATGTGGGACCCAACAAATACTGCAACGAGAGCGTTTCAAAGAGTCTCAACCAATCAAAATTAAGAAAAAAAAGACCCAATTTTTAATAATTTTTGATTTTATTTTCAACCGAATTTTATTATAAACCTAAGCTGCTTGGGACTCTGACACCAATTACAGCTGTTCCATAACTGTTTTAAATTTAATTTTATTTTAGAATTAAAAAAAACACTATTACAAATCCTATATGGCTTTGTACTTTGATAATGTTTCCAACTGTTCCATATCTATATCTATATTAATATAAAAGTAATATGTTCGAATTTTGAAATCGTAAGCTGTGAGTGAATTTCGGTCTTTCTAGCCAATGAGAATTTAGAAAAATAAAAATCAGTAACAACTTTTCCCGCCCATAAAAATACAGTATTTTGCCCAAACTTACACTCTAAACCTTTGCAGTTATTATCTCTTTATTTTTCAGTTATAACCACCTTCGATATTTGATTTTATTATCCTCTGATTTTTGCAGTTATAACCCCTTCAATATTTAATTTTTTTTTTAAATTATAACTCTTTATATTGATCCCCATCAACAGAGATAAGTTTCTAAGCACTTGCCAAAACGCCCAATTCAGAAACCATCCTTCCCATTTTCATTATTATCCCTTTATTTTTTCAGTTATAACCACCTTTAGTATTTGATTTTATTATCACTTATTTTTGTAGTTATAACCACCTTCAATATTTGATTTTTTTTTCAATTCTAACTCTTTATATTTATTCACAACAATAGAGATAGGTTTCTAAATAGTTTTAGAGTCGTATCCCCATCTCTGTCCTTTCACGCCCCTCTTTGTCTCGCTCTTCTTTTCAGACTTGCCAAAACGCCAATTCGGAAATCATCCTTCCCATTTTATGAAATATAAAGTCATCATCATTGTCTGATTGTCGATGCTTATTCGTGTTTTGCATCATCAATACCTAATGACACGATGAGGTTTGGTGAAGGCGATAATGACGACTTCCCTAATACAACTCTCAAATTATAAGTGCTGAAATTAAAGTCGTAAACTACTTCCATTTTGTTGGTTAATCTTGAATGCAATTGGTCTAGCTTAATAAAATGTCAAACATTAGTGATGTTTTGAACGGTTTGACAAACAAAATTTTGTAAGATTTTGGTGCTTACACATAGTTTTATTTTTGTTTTCTTCTTAGTTTTTTTTTTTCGTGTGATTTTCCTTTTAATTTGTTACTTTATGAGTGTTGATTCATGCATGTCTCATGCATTCTAATAGTGGGTATATATGCTTTTATGGTTCGTAAATTCGTGCTAATTCTCTTTTAGTATTTGAAGCAAATTCCCTATTATCATTCAACGAATTTTTGAGCATTAGCACTTGAACTCATTTAAGATTTGTTCATTTCAAACATTAGTATGGTAATTGGTCCAAGATTGGGAGGAAAAACAATTTCATAAAGAGGTATATAACTTTTACATATTAAATTCAATTTATACAATTTAATTAATGGGTTTTTGGAGTCTAATATACTGAACTTTTGGGGTATTGAACAATAATGCACTGAACTTTGATATGGACAATAATACACTGTACTTTGGGGGGGTGTTGAACAATAATGCACTCAATATGATTCTGGCAATGACTAACTTGGTGGCGATCCTATGTAGCGGGTGGAGGAGATGAATTGGTCCAAAAATATTTGTCTTCTCGGTCTGTCACGTAAGATTGTCACCAAATTCGCCACCGTTGAAATTGTCTCGAGTGCATTATTGTCCAACACCCCCTAAATTTCAGTGCATTATTGTCCAAGGTCAAAGTTTAGTGCATTATTGTCCAATACCCCAAAGGTTCAGTATATTAGCATCCAAAAACCCATTAATTAAATTATATAAATTGAATTTAATGTGTAAAAGTTATATACCTCTTTGTGAAATTGTTTTCCCTCCCAATCTTGGACCAATTACTCCTTCAACATTCATAGCATATAATTTTCTTTGGAATAGTTTATTATGTCATTATTTTATGTGATGATATTATTTTTACTTTTCTCCTTCAAAATTTATACATAGATTATAAGTTAACCCGTGTCTAATGATATTATTTATGTATTTTAACTTTATAATCTCAATGAATATTGATATTGTTGTTGTCTTTTTATTATTAAATTTGTACTTTTTAATACACATGTGAATCACGAGTATTGTTATACTTATTGCGAGTAAATATGTATTATACAATTTACACCTATGAGTTTTTCATTATAATTTTTATATACATTTATATTATAATTGTCTTTTTAATTAATAGACATTTACTTTTTAATATACCCGTGCATAGCACGGGTTTAACACTAGTATATTATAATAGAAATCATTGTGGGTCCCGCAAAATAGAGTCACAAGAGTGACCGTAGGGGAATTGGCCAATCATAACGTATAAAATTATTATTTTTTTTTACTATTTTCCTTTTTTTTAAATTTCAATCCAGATTTTATTTCAAAATTAAAAAAACCAGAAAGTATCCCTAATCCTTTACTGCTTTGGACTCTAAATTAAATTATTTTGGTGTTGCCTATAATAATAATAATAATAATAATAATAATAATAATAATAATAATAATAATATATAATAATATAAAAGTAATATATTCGAAATTTGAAATACTCAACCCAGAGTGATTGTAGGGTTATTGACCAATCATATTAAAGAAAAAAGGATTTAAAAATACAGTAAAAAATTCCCGTCCATGAAATAATAAAAAACAATCGATTTAAAAAAATAATAAACAAGAAGTCTAATCAGATTAAGAGTCTGCCTTATCTACTTCCCAACCCAATTAGGAGTCTAATCCCACCCAAATCTAATTAGGACTCTACCTCTCACCCAAATCTAATTAGAAGTCTACCTCCCGATCTAATATATAAATATCGAAACATCTTTCATTCTCTTTCAATCTATCAACTATTAACATTTGAAACAACCATTGAATTCTCGGCAAACCTGCAAATACAAGAAGATTAATTTTCGAAAAGTACTATCAATATATTTTAGTATGTATTTACATGTTACAATTTTTTTCATAAAATTTTGCATGATACATTGGATTTATATGGTGAAAAATATTAGAAGATTACAATCTAGCATTCTCGATAATTTGAAAAGATTGAAAGTGTATAATCTCCGCAATATCTGTGAAGATATTCAACCCCTCCTTTTTTTGGATTTAGCATTGTTCCGTTGCCCCTCAGCCCTGATCATCGCTTGAGAAATACGTATGTTTCGTTTTCAGTTTTTGTTTTCCTTAATTAATATGAATGATAAATCTGCAAGGTACTATCAGCAAACTCTTAAGAATTATCTTTTCATACATCTGTATCAAAAACACAAGCCATTATTAAACACGACGGTTAGAAGAACTGAGTAAATCTTTTATGCGTCAATTTATGTGTATAAAAAACACAATACATCTGTATCATAATTTTTTTACTAAAAGCATTATTAGTGTGTACTGCACCATAATTCTATGTGTCGATTTATTTGTCGCAACATTTTCTTCAACTTATTTATGTGTAAATTTATTCTATGCGTCAATTTATTTATCACAACCTAATATAGACATTCAGGTATCTTTCATTCTCTCCCAATATGTCAACCATCAAATGTTTGAAGCAACCATTGAATTCTGGATGCTTAAGTTTATTCTATACGTCAATTTATTTATCACAACAATTTCATCAACACAGTCTCAATTTTCTTATTCATAAAGCACCGATGAAGCATCACCAAGTAAGTCTTCCTACATCTTTGTTTTTCTTGTTCTACTGCTATCACTATCAATATTATTCCACACATCAACGCAATTTGTTTTATTTGACTTTCATCCTTATATTACCTTCACATCTTTCAGCAGATTCAAATTTATTTAGGTGCAGGATACATTTAGGTTTTCCAAAACCGTTAAAGAAAAGTTTAATTATATATATTTTTTTGATACATGAATTACCATGATATCTTTGTACACGCACTACACTTACAACAAGAGTGCATATCTCTCATTGTCAAATTCCATTTAGACTTTAGGGTTGGGTTGATTGATTTATATTTTTTTCCACGAATAGCTGAAGAGCTCTATAGCAGTTCCTGAGCTGAAGGTCGATCTTGAGCGATGATCTCCTTAGTGCTTCGTACCTGGAGGCTGCTCGAAGGTTGACCGTTTGCAGGTTGATTGTTGGTTGCAGTTCTTCAAGTTCTTAGATGCGAGGGCTTGAGTGCTTGGCCTCGATCGATGAACCAGATGAAGAAGATGACTGCGGTCTTTGATGAGAAGAACAGAAGTTGCTGAACTAGCAGGCGTTGGTCCTTGGCGCTTGATAGCTGGAGGTCGCTTGTAGTTCAATCTTTTGAAGGCTTCGCAGGTCTTGCCGAAGAACTCTGAAGCAGTTCTTGATCTTGACCTAGTAGAGGCTTGGAGACTCAATCTTGAGCTTCTACAGACTTCGATCCTTGGCGCTCGGTAGCTGGAGACTGCTAGCAGCTTGATCTTTCGAAACCTCTGGAGTGCAGAATGCCGAATGCCGTCGGAGTAGACTGCAAAGTGTGTTGAAAATGAGGGAGAGTACCCCTATTTATAGGCTCTGGAGGCCTAGGGTTGCCTAGTGTTTGAGTCGACTTTGGGCTTGGGCCCAAATTAATAATTATTCCTTTAATTTTAAATAAAGAAATAATTATAATTTTCTGCATCATAATTGAGACGTGTCACAACGCTATTGGCCATGATATATTTCCATTTAGAATTTAATTAAATGGACCGCCGTAATTAATTTTACACGTGGCGGATAATAATTGGCCAAATAAGTTTAATTTATTTTCCACATGTTATTTTTTAATTGGTCGAAAATTTTTTGCCTCCTACAACTAATTATTAATGAAATTGTTATTTTTTATTTCAAAAAAAAAATGTTCACATAATTATATAGGCAATTGAGAAATTATAGCTTACCATATGTAAGTTGTTCTTAGCGTAAGACTTTGTAACAACAAGAATGTGTCTTATACACATTTCAAATTTACAAATGTATGCTTCGATTATATTTGAATAAACAAACAAAAAAATTTAGTGTTTATATGCTTTTAATGTAAATATAAATGTGACATAAGAAGAATACCTAAATAAAAAAAATAAAAGTTATCAACAATTACAGGGGATATTGGATGACAATATACTGACCTTTGGGGTATTGGATTGTATAATATACCGACCTTTTCTATTAGACAATAATATCCCTCCAACAGTGACTAAGGGGTTGGTGATTGGTTAACTGATCTCGATTCTGACGTGACAGGCAGAGGAAAAATAATCGACCATTTTTCAATAACCCCGATAACCCCTCTATTTTACTCACTAACCCACGTTTAAAAACAATAGACCCACACAGTGACTAACGAGGTGGTGAACCAGTCTTCATATTGACGTGAAACACAACCAACCAATGTCTTATAATGTTAGTTAGTGAGAAAAACTAAGGGGTTAATGAAGTTATTGGCTTCGACATTTTTTTCCCTTCGGCAACCATGTTAGCGCGCATAGAGATCGGTTCACCACTCCCTTGGTTACTGTTGGTATAATAATGTCACCCATGTATAAAGGTCAGGGATATTGCTATTCAATACTAAAATTTAGTATACTACAATCCAACACCCCTAAATATTGGTATATTATCATCCAAAAACCCTAATTACAAATATAATTCTACTTCTCACGAATTCTATAACTTCAAATTATAACGGTTTTAAATTAAATTAAATTAATTAAATTTAATTATAATAATTTATACAACACCTAAATTGCAATTTAATCATTAACAGTTACGGTCTACATTTTTTTTTCTTCAAGAGCCTGCTGTTACGCTTATAAAAGTGGTCATATAAAATTACAAAAGAATAATTGGATTCTAATAATCCCTACTTTCACCAATTGGACAATGGTGGACCGTACTTTCACTTTGTATTCTGGTGGTCCAAAAAAAAAAAATTGGATTGTGGTGGTACCAAATCCACCTCCACATTCTTCTTATTTTTTTCATTCCTACACTATATTGTTTTTGTTTTTTTCGTTCCTGCCCCTAGAAAGTTAATGAATTGTAGTTTCTAAAACATTTTTTAAATTATTTTTTTGAGATTCCGAATAATTATTATGATTTTTTAAAAATAATAAAATTATAAAAATTATAAAAAATAGTAAATAAATGAAAAAATTTGGGAGAAACGCTGTAAATTCAATAAAAATCATTGTAAAGTGTTATACTAAGTTTTGAATCAAATGCAACACAAAATCTATGATTCCCTTGAAAATATCTCACTACAATCCAATTTTATTTGTTTTTGGACCACCAGAATACAAAGTGAAAATACGGTCAACCATTGTCCAATTGGTGAAAGTAGGGATTATTAGAATCCAATTATCGTATATAAATGTCCTATTCTTTGTTGAATCATTTACTGAAAAGTTAATTGGGTAAAATTATAAGGTGACTTTTCATTTAATTGGGTAATTTTGTTGTATATATCATATATGTGTGTACATCATCCAATCAAATGGTAAACATTCACAAATCATTGATTATACATATATATATATATATATATTGATAAGTAGCAACCATAAGAGCCATTTTATTAGAAGTAACAAAGAGCACTCAAAGAGTGTACAACTCTTTAAAAGCATCAACTATTAACAAGAACCTAATGCTACACTAAGCAGCTGAATTAACTCCCCAAACTACATTCTATGACAGGCCATAGACGAAGCTGCACTGACAGAACACAAATATGCAAGCAGATCAATTGCATACTTGAGAAAAGACATGAATTTTCTTTTTTTTTTTTTTTTCCAGTGCATCAATTGCAGACCTTCCTTTGACAGTTGCAGCATCAGCTTTCCTACAACCCAATTGATTTACTAACACCTCATTTTAATGATTTCCATCCACCATACAACAACACATGAGACACAACATGCTGTGAACTTTGATCAATATCCAGCTCTCAATCTATTCTCTGAACACTTGTTGTAACAGCACCAGAAAGAAGACCCAAATTGACAGATCCCAGACATTATTGAGTGATCAAATTGACTTGTCTTTGCCAGACAGTGAAGATAACACATCAAATTGATTGATGTAGATAACACATCAAATTATTTGATCTCAACCAAGAAATGCAACCTTTGACATTATTAAGCTGACAATCATTGCACTTAGAGAGCAAGCACAAAGATCATCAGCATGCCATACAAAATACCCAACCAAAACCCAAATCCAATCCTTTATTTTAATCCAATCATGATCAAACAGCCAGTCTCACCCAAAGACATTATAAGCTCCAACTCCTAAAGAGGAACTTAAATGATCACTGATACTAGCTAAATGTATAAGTAACCATTGATTGGTGTTCTCTTCGGTTCGTCATAAAGCTTCTCCCATTACCCCAAATCACACTTCACAAAACTCCTCACACACTCAAGAGACAAGAAGGAATATTGGATGGATGCTTTCTAAAAGCACAAACCTTGAAATTTCCTTTCTTTCAGCAGCAGTCTTGAGGCAGAGAATGGCATACTGATTTTGAAAGATACACCCACCATTGGAATTCTGCACTATTGCAATCACTAAATGCAGAAGAAAAAAACGCTCCTGAAATTGATTCATCTTCCTCACCCACACTCAGATATATTGGTGTTACCCAAATCTTTACTTCACCTCCACCCCAAACTCCCTCACATAAAAGCACCAAGACCCCCACTCAGCAACCACTATCTTCAGAAGCAGATGGTACATATATATATATATATATATATATATATATATATATATATATATATATATATATATACACACATTATTTAAGTCTTCCTACATTCTAATATTTTGTTAATTAAATTGATTATAATTTTCTTCTTTTCAGGTTTGGAACGACTTGTAATTAATTTGATAGTGTTCATATTCATTCTAAATCTTTAATTTATTGTTCATAACCAACAATATTAATGCATATATTGACTTTGTCTTTTATAATGATATCGACAATATTATTATCTCTAACATTTTCAGACATTAAACTATTTTAATTCCATTGGCAAATTATTTGGCAGAATAGTTTTTATTAATAATATGATTGTTTTTTTTTTGATAAATTAATAATATGATTGTTAACTAAAATATGATGGCACATTTACCTATATATTAATAATTGAATTTTTGTGTGTCTCTTACCTATAGAAAATCATATATATTTATTATACACACTGTTACAGTTTTACGAGTTATCTTTTCAACGACGTGGGACCGAAGACTAGTTCACCATATTCCTCGGCTATAAAAGGTCCGTATGATAAGAGTTCAAAATGTGAGTAGCGCATTGAACGAGTGGCGACAAAAAAAAAAAAAAAATGGTGAGCTGGTTTCTCCTCATAGCTATAGCTTGCGTAACACCAGCAATGGTGAAAGCCTTCATATCTGTCCAGAAGCAGAAGCAGAAACTGCCTCCTGGGCCACGAGGGTTGCCCATAATCACCGCCTTCAAATGGCTGACGAAATCCTGGTTCGAAATCGAAGGCACCATCATAAGCCTTAGGACCAAGTTTGGGCCAATCATCGGCATCCGCATGGGGTCGCACTTAGTTGTGTTCATCTTGGGTCGTGACTTAACCTACCAAGCCTTGGTTCAAAAGGGTGCTGTATTTGCTGACCGTCCTAACATGTCACCTGTCACTAGACAGCTGAACATCACCTTAGCCCGGTACGGACCCACCTGGGGCACCCTTCGCCGCAACCTCATTGGTCATGTTCTCCATCCATTAAAGCTCAAGGAATACTCTCATTCTCGGAAGTGGGCACTTAGTATCTTAATAACCCGCCTATGCTCCTCTTGTGGTCACTCAGCTGTTAAAGTTGTTGATCATTTTCAGTTGGCCATATTTTGCTCATTGGTTCACATGTGTTTTGGGTATAAGCTTGAGGAGTCCAAGATTAGGGAGGTCCGGGATATTCAGAGACAGATGTTCGTATCTTCTAATCGATTTCAGATATTTAATTACTGGCCTAGATTGACTCGGATTTTGCTCAGGAAATGGTGGCAGGAGATGCTCAACTTGAGGAAAAGACAACAGGAAGTTCTTACTCCTCTTATCAAAGCCCGGAAAGATATTGATGTGCATGAATCAAACCCCGCCTATGTGGACTCCCTATTGAATTTGAAGATCAAAGACGATGACAGTGCGCTTGAGAGAAAGCTAACCGAGGAAGAAATGATCAGTGTTTGCTCCGAGTTTCTCAATGGGGGAACAGACACTACCATTACAGCTCTGCAGTGGATTATGGCCAATTTGGTGAAGCATCAGGACATACAAGCAAAGCTTTTCGACGAAATCAGAGGAGTTGTCGAACCAGACGCAGAGGATGTCGACGAGGGAGACTTGCATAAGTTGGCATACCTCAAGGCAGTAGTGTTGGAGGGACTGAGGCGGCATCCACCAAGTCATCTTCTGGTGCCACATTCAGTGACTCAAGACGTGGAGTTGGGTGGGTTCATGATACCTAAAGGTGCAATTGTGAATTTCAACATAGCAGATATGGGTTGGGATCCACAAGTGTGGGAAGACCCAATGGTGTTCAACCCTGAGAGGTTCTTGCAGCAGAGTAATGATGGCCGTGTTGAATTTGACATCACTGCAGCCTCTCAAGAAATAAAGATGATGCCGTTTGGTGCCGGGAGGAGGATCTGCCCAGCAGTGGGCTTGGCCATTCTTCATTTGGAATACTTTGTGGCTAATTTGGTGTGGAAGTTTGAGTGGGCACCAGCAGAAGGTCATCAGGTTGACTTAACTGAGAAGCATGAGTTCACCATTACAATGAAGCATCCACTTCGTGCTTACATTTCCGCAAGGAGACTTTCATAAATTCGGTCATGTTGCCGTGTTTCTTCTTTTGTCCTGTGGATAGGATAGATGCCTTGAATTAAAATGATTAATAATCATGTTGAGTTATCCAAATTATATATGCTTTATAATTAATATTTTCTAAATAATTGTATATGTTTATCAAATACAATAATATGACTATCATGATTGCCTTAAAAAGTATTAATGATAGCAGTGGCGGATGTAGACATTCAATTTAGAGGTGTCCAATATACTTATTATTATATAAATGTTTTCAAAAATTTTAAAATAAAATATATATTGAAATAAATAAAAACAAATATTTAATGACAATTCCCTCGAAAAAATTTCAAATTAATCTATATATTATATTAAAACAAGACAAATTCATTCACCAATTGACATGGAGGGTCTCTATAAAGAAATCCCTTAATTTATTAAAAAAGAAAAAAATATATTTATTACACATTATTATACATCTCATATCATTATTACGACGGTTATAAATACTCCTCCTAATTATATATCATTATTCTAATGATTATAAGCTATTGAGATATTTTATTAAAAAAGAAAAAGAAAATGCTGATAAATTATATATTTTTTTTCAAGTCTATAATGAGACCTAATAGTTGAATTACAAATATTTAATTTTCTCTTCATTGAATTTTTTAAATAAATATTATATATTATACTTAATGTGTTTTGTGCCAAGTTTTTCAATTTGTGCAAATATCAAAAGTAAAATATCTTCAACAAGCATTTAACAAAATAAAATAATGAAAAATCGGTAAAGTTAGGATCGATCTTTAAACCCAACATTGAAAAAAAAGTAGGAAAAACATACTTACAATTAAATAAAAAAACAACAAATAAGACAGAATGACCCGTACATTGCACGGGCATAAAGACTAGTTAGATAATTATATCTTCAACTTATACACTTGAATTGGAAGAGTTGGGGTTAAGACATGGGATAATTGTCACTTTAAACACTAGATATATATATATATATTTCAGCAGCATCTTTAGTCGTAAATCATGCACCTGAATAACGACAAATAGATCAACAACATGATTACGCAAAGATGGGAAGCCTGACAGACAAAATCGAAAAGAGATGTTGACATACACATACCCGGTTCATTGACCAATTATTTTAAAAAAATAATTTGGTATGTTTTAGGGTTTTGGGTTGCTGCTAAGTTGGACACCCTTATTTATGTTTTTAGGATTTTTTTTTACAGTATCTACTTGCTCTAACCAAGAAAATTTACTTCCAATAATATTAGAGAATCACAAATTTTTCTTGGGCCAGGGGTGTCCATGGACACCCGTAGCCCCAATGGATATCCGCCTATGAATGATAGCCTAATCATATCAACTATTTTGAAGAATGTACATTTTGTGTGTAACCTTATATTTATGTAAAAAAAAATGTAAACAAATACTAGGTTTAATTTGATTTATGAGTTGTACAACTCTTTAAACAATAAAACATATATTTAGAAGAATCTAAATATACATAAATACACCTTTTGAAGTAATTTAAGTGAAATTCAAGATGCTTAACCATCTTTGAAAGAACCCTAGAGGGGGAGTGAATAGGGTTATTGAAATTCAGAAAGTGTTACACTGAGGTGGTCACAAACAATCTCATTGTCCTAGAGCTGATGTCCTCAGGACAGTTACAGTGGAGCTAGTGTCCCAACTAAGTTGGCTAGTATCCCAACTAAGTTGTTCTAGCAGCGATTTCAGACGAAAGCTTCCACCAACCACGTTGGTGATTACCACTCACAGAAACTACAACACTTAGTTTCTGTTACACTACTCGCCGAGGTCCTCGGCTACAATCTACCAGAGGTCCTCCACTAGTTACACTCTCACGGTCTCATCAGTATCAATTGGTTACACACTCAGAAAGGGAAATTGGATTCTAATAATCTCTACTTTTGTAAATTGGATGAAAATAATCCCTACTTTCAATTTGTATTCTGATGGTTCAAAAATAAATAAAATTGTATTGTAGTGGTACCAAATCCATCACCACATTCTTTTATTTTTTTCATGCCTACCCCATATTGTTTTTATTTTTTTCGTTCCCGCCCTCAGATAGGTAATGAAGTGTAGTTTCTAAAACATTTTTTAAATTATTTTTTTGAGATTCTGAGAAATTATTATGATTTTTTTAAAAGGAATAAAATTGAAAAAATCATAAAAAATAGAAAACAAATCTTAAAAAATTGGGAGAAATGCTGTAAATTTATTAAAAATCGTGGTAAAGTGTTATACAAAGTTTTGAATCAAATGCAACACAAAATCTATGATATTTAAGGTATACTCACGATTATGTTCCACTACAATACATTTTTTTTTGGACCACCAGAATACAAATTGAAAGTAGGGATTATTGTCATCCAATTTGCAAAAGTAGGGATTATTAGAATCCAATTTCCCCACTCAGAAATCACTCACTGATTTTCTACAACAGTTCTCTCGATTTCTTCACTTGGAATCTTATGAATGTTTCTGCTTGAGGTTATGAGGTGATTTATAACCTTCTTCCGGATTTCCTTCCTTGTTGGTGGTTAACGACTACATCACTATATGGTTTGATTTGCTTGATTTGCTATCCTTTATTTCTTGATTGGAATCTTTTCAGATTCATTCCTTCTTGACAATTTGATTTGTACCGGATATGTATGCTTCCGTACTTGGTGTCCTTGATCTCCTTCCTTTTGCACAACAATGACTAGGGTTGATTCTTTACCATATAATCAGATTTGGATGCCGACATTTTTAGGAGGTCTTTCCAAGTTCTCTTTCTCCAAATATTCTGCATATAGGAAAGAGATGTTTGTAATATCAATCACTTATATCAAAACTTGGAAATAATTAAGGGCGAGATACTTCCCTGAGCGAGTTCGCAATTTTGGCCCTCTCAATCAAAAATCCACTAGCGGATGTCCTCCATAGGGAATGTGGTGATGGCATCATGAAGTGTGCTGTGGAGGACATTGGTTCTGCAGGGAATCTGGATAAAATGGAACACAAGATGCGTCCCTTTCTTGCTTTCGTAATTTTGTCTTTCATATCAAAACTCCATATGAGGTCCTTGGTCAATGTAGAAGCAATGTCCTTGACCCTAGTTTTAACAATCTCCCCCTTTTTGATAAAAGACAAAATTCATTAATAGTTATACTCCTTCTCCCCTTTTTTGACTTTTATCAAAAAGATCATAGGAAACTCCCCCTTCATATAGCAACCCTCTATAATAATCTGCAACACTTTAATATACTTGTTAGTACTAAGAGAGGATGCTCCCCCTCAATTCGTGCCATGAATGATCAATAACTTTGTCATTTGAATAGATTATGTACGTCAAACTTTATGACACATGAGGGACATGAGGTTGTGGTCGCCTTCGCCAAGGACCTTGGGTTTTACTGTAGAAGTTGTTACTGATGCATACAATGTCCTTGATTGCTCTAAGTTTCTTTGAGCATTCTAACTCTTGAGGTTTCATTATTTCCTTAGTTGGATGCAAAGCATACCTTCAAAATTTTCAAACAACCTTCTTCAAGCCATAATTGACATCAAATTGAGGTCCTTCACTACTAGTAACAATCATGTTAGGTGGTCTTGTTCCTCTTGAAAACCAGATTTGCACAATTCTAGAACGATAATAGTTGGAGTAATGAGATTTATGGGATTGGCACTCATTTTTGAGATGAGAGGACTGACCTTTGGATCTTGTGCCAAGGTAGTTGCATTGTCCTTCGTGCCGTGAGTAGAATATGTGACATTGGTCCTTTCTATCAAGGTCCCTATAACGTCCTTGGTCCCTTGTTCTGGCTGGCAATTTTCGAGAGACATAATGTCCTTGACAAAAGTTTTGTTTCTTCTTGGAACGATGTCCCAATCCTTCCTTATTGAAGGAGGCACATTGAGATCCAAGCAATTCGCCGAGTTTTTCTTATTCCTTGGTTAGCTTAGCAAGAAGACTTGTGACCTTACTGAGGTTGGCCTTGAGGTCTAGTATTTCAGTCTCGAGAATGTAAATCTTAGAGGTAAGATCAATGCAAGACTTTTCCTATTTATCTTTAGACTCTTCTAGACCCTTGATAGTCCTTTTTAGAGACATAGTTTTATCCAAGTACTTAGTCTCACCTACAACAATCTTTAGAAAACTGTTTGCTAAGCACTTTTTAGGCCAAGTAAGGAGCTCATCAAGAGTTACATTCCCTAATTCATCTTCATTATTGTCTTGGTAGTCATCTTTTGTTGTACCAACTTCTTCAGTATCACTGGTGTCTTTTCCCATAAGATAACGACTGGCAACCTCCTCATCATCACTTCAGCAGCCACTATTGTCCCTCCAAGAGGCCATCAAGGCCATCTGACTCCTCCTTTTTTTTTTTTCTTTCTACTGTAGGTACAGTCCTTGATCAAGTGATATGGATCACCATCACAAGAGCAAGAAAGTGGGTTAGTTTCATTATTTGAGGAGTCCTTACCTCTTTGGTTGACCTGTTTGGATGGGGATCCTCTGGAGTTATGACTTTTCTTGCACGGTTTCTTAAGTTCCTTGGTTATCAAAGCCAAACTTCGGTTCTTATCATCCTCATTTGACTTGTCGTTAGGACCATTAAGGTCCTTGCGAACTGCTTCTTGATTTTCATCATGCTCTTCTTGAAGATTTATCTCGTGAGCAAGATGCTTTCAAATGAGGTCATCTAATTTGAAAGTTTTCAAATCTTGAGCTTCTCTTCTTTCTTGGAATGCATCTGAGGACCTTTCAAACTTTTTCTTCATTGGAGTAGGTAGGTTTTCCCCAGGGACTTGAGATTATTGACTATGATAGCGAGTTGTTTGTACAGGTCCATGACTGATTCTCCATTCTTCATTTTGAAGGATTCGTAGTGCTTGACATAATTGTCAAGCCTTATTTCTCGAACTTGGTTAGTTCCTTCATATGTGGTCATTAAAGTATCCCACACCTGCTTAGCTGTATCACAACTAGAGACATGTTCAAACTCACTAGTATCAAGTCCACAATATAGAGTATGTAAGGCATTAACATTTTATTTGCCTTTTCTACTTCTTTGGCAGTATATTTGGATCTAATTTTGGGTTTCGTGATTTCTCCCTTCGTGATCATGGGAATAAAGTCTCAATTCTCAATTCTGTCCAAAGATCATAGTCTTGATCCGTGATGAAGGCTTTGATACGCTTTTTCCAGTAAGCAAAGTTTGATCCTCAGAATAATGGGGGTGCACTTAAGCAACGTCCTTGTTCTATATCAACATCTCTTCGATCCCATCCATGATCTTTTCCACAGAGCGGTTAGTCTCTTTTTGAGTGGACCGACTCTAGTACCTCTTGAAAGAACCCTAGGGGGGTGACTAGGGTTATTGAAATTTAGAAAGTGTTACACTGAGGTGGTCACAAACAGCTCTCACTGTCCTAAAGCTGATGTCCTCAAGACAGTTACAGTGGAGCTGGTGTTCCAACTAAGTTGTTCTAGCAGTGATTTCAGACGAAAGCTTCCACCAATCATGTTGGTGATTACCATTTACAGAAACTACAACACTTGGTTTCTGTTACACTACTTGCCGACGTCCTCGACTACAATCTACTAGAGGTCCTCCACTAGTTACACTCTCACCAATATCAATTGGTTACACACTCAGAAAAATCACTCACTGATTTCCTATAGCATTTCTCTCGATTTCTTCACTTGGAATCGAAAGAATGTTTCTGCTTGAGGTTATGAGGTGATTTATAACCTTCTTGCGGATTTCCTTCCTTGTTGGTGGTCAACGACTATATCGATATTTTTTGGATTCGCATAAGTATTTTTTTGCTACAGGTGATATTTTCCCATGGCATGTGATTGCTACGGGTGATATTTTCCCGTGACATAAGTATTTTTTTTGCTACGGAAGTTCTAGTCCGTGGCATGTTATTGCCACGGGTGACATTTTCCCGTGGCATAAGTATTTTTTTGCCACGGGTAACATTTTCCCGTGGCATAAATATTTTTTTTGCCACGGAAGTTCTAGTCCGTGGCATGTTATTGCCACGGGTGACATTTTCCCGTGGCATAGGTAATTTTTTTGCTACGGGTAACATTTTCCCGTGGCATAAGTATTTTTTTGCCACGGGAGTTGTAGTCCGTGGCATATTTTTACACATCAAATTCCACATAAAATTTTCCCGTGGCCAGACTAAGAAATTGCCACGATTTTAGATTTCCCGTGGCATAATTCGTGGCACAAGTGACGATTTTTTGTAGTGATCACTATATGGTTTGATTTTCTATCCTCTATTTCTTGATTGGAAATCTCCAGATTCATTCCTTCTTAACAATTTGATTTGTAGCAGATATGTACACTTCCACACTTGGTGTCCTTGATCTCCTTCCTTTTGCACATCAATGACTAGGGTTATTCTTTACCAGATTTGGATGCATCCAATAATAATCTTATTTGGATTCTTTCCAAAATTTGGATGCCAACATTTTTATGAGGTCTTTCCAAGTTCTCTTTCTCCAAATATTCTGCATATAGGAAAAAGAGGTTTGTAATATCAATCACATATATCAAAACTTGGAAAGAATTAAGGGCGAGATACATCCCTGAGTGAGTTTGCCATTTTGGTACTTTCAATCAAAAATCCACAGATAGATGTCCTCCATAGGGAATGCGATGAGGGTATCATGAAGTGCGTTGTAGAGGATGTTGGTTCTGCAGGGAATTTGGATAAAATGGATCACAAGATGCTTCCCTTTATTGTTTTCGTAATTTTGTCTTTCATATCAAAACTCCAGGTGAGCTCCTTGGTGAATGTAGAAGTAATGTCCTCGACCTTAGTTCTAACAATCTTGAATCAAGACACTTACATTTTTTCATTGTCCTATATATACTAACACGGTATATATAAACTACTTTTACTTTGCATGTATACATTTCCATTTGGTACCATTAAGGTTCTAGCTCAAGTGGTACTTGCTGCACTGTAGTAACCCACAGGTCTCGGGATCAATTCCTGGGAGCAGCAACAACTGCGTGTATGCCTGGTTTCCCCATTCCTCATAGGCTTGTGGACCCATTGGGATTTCCTTGAGATAGGAGGCCCAGTGGGTAGCCTGACTTACCAATGTAAAAATATAAAAAAATACACTTCCATTTGGTTGTGGTTCACCTTTTTTAGAAACTCGCAGTAGGCATGGCCTCATGGGCATGGTTGTGGCTATTGCCCTGCTATTCATCTCCTTATGTTTATTACGTGTGTATGATTTTGATTTCCTGGCTCTTTCTCTTGGTAATTCAAGACACTCATCATTTTTATATGAGATATTTTGTTTTGTCATGAAACATGAGGATGATCCATGCACTTTGCAACTGTTACATTCAGCAGTAGAAGGTGACATACCATGACATTCATATCCATTTTTTTTTACTCTTTGAAAATTTGGCCTGTTCAGTGGAGTGTGGACGAGTGCACAATTTCCAGCTAAAAGGAAATTTTTGTATCCACCAAACTAGGGTCCGTTTGGTCCTAGGAAAACAAGGTGAAAAAAAATCTCAGGGAAAAAAAAATTAGGAGGAAAACGTTTTTGAAAAAAATAAGTTTCTTTCTACTGTCTGGTTTAAGTAAATTTTGAAGGAAAAAAATTTGATTTTCCACTCAATTTTGTTTTCCTTGTTTGGTTTGAGGAAAAATGCACGGAAAAATAAAATCTGCATGAAAACTTATAAATGTCAAGTTTCAATTTTTAGATTATATGATATGATTTAAGAGAGAGACAGAGGGGAGGGGGGAGAAAGAAGAGAGAGAAGAAAGACTTAGAGAGAGAGAGACTTAGAGAGAGATAGAAGAGAGACTTAGAGATAGACTTGGAGAGAGATAGAAGAGAGACTTAGAGAGAGAAAGAGAGAAAGAGGAAAGAAGAGAGAGAAGAAAGACTTAGAGGGGGGGGGGGGAAGAGAGAGAAGAAAGACTAAGAGAGAGAGAAAAGAGAGTTAGAGAGAGAAGATAAACTTAGAGAGAGAGAGAGAAGAGAGTTAGAGAGAGAGAGAGAGGGAAGAGAAAGTTAGAGAGAGAGAGAGAGAGTTAGAGAGAGCGAGGGATGAGAGAGACAGAAGGAGAAGAAGTTAACAAGAGAGACAGAGAGAGAGAGAGAGAGAGAGAGCAAAGCATTAGAGAGAAAGAGAGAGAGAGAGAGAGAGAGAGAGAGAAGAGAGAGAGAGAGAGAGAGAGAGAGAGGATCAAGAGAGGTGCGAGAGATGAAGAAGAGAAAGGTTGGCTTTTAAATCCAAATTTTTTCTCTCAACTTTCCTTTCATTTTTGAAGGGAGAATTTTTTGTTATTTGTTTTCCAAAGTTTTCCATCTAGTTTTCCAACTATTTTTTTTCATTCATTTTTCTTCAATCCAAACAAAGGAAAAATTCTCATTTTCCAAATTAATTTTTTTTCCATGCTGTTTTCCTAGATCCAAACAGACCCTAACCTCATTTGAGAATCTGACCCAAATGTTAAATGTTGAACAAACTTTTGCCGACCCAAATCCAAAAAAAAAAAACCTAAAAAGCGGAGTAAAGAAGAGGGTCTACCAGACCCAAACCCATTAGTTAAGGTTATAAAATTTATAAAAACTTAAGTGTCAACAAGTTTGTATTTTGAATCTTATATCTCTCTCTCTCTTAGTAATAGCAATTTACTAATGCCATTCAGATGAACATTATATACTCTTTTAAAAACGGAGGGAGTACTATAAATCTTATTTTTCTAATTCATTAACTTGCTTAACTTTATATAAAGTAAATAAATATTTTCCTAGCTTGTATAATTTATTTATATTTTTTGAAAAGATTATGTTGTAAACACAACTGGAAAAAATATGAGAAGATTTGATACATTTATAGTCTTATTTTTTTCTAAAGAAAAGGAAATTAAGGTACCATTTCAGTTTTGAAGAGATTGAGGCATATTTATATGTGTTTATAACAAAATTACAATTGTAATTGCTCATAATATTGTATCGAAAGCAAAATCGATATATGCAGATTTAATAATAGAACTATCCCCAATTTTTGAAACACCGTGCATCTGCACGAACCCAATACGTCCCTCGAACTTATTGATGTGGTCAATGGGGCTTTCATGGTCTGCTCCATGATATGGGTTACTCTCAAATACTTCGAGTAAATATGACTTGAACTCAAATGATGCGTTTGGTGGTAGATCAGGAACTGCGATGGGGCTGCCTCCCGTACCTGAAGATGGCATGGAGTATGAGGCTAATAAGGTACGAGGTGGATCGTGGTGCTCGTCAGCCATTTGGACTTGCTACCTCCTAAGTTCTTGTTGATGTCGTTCTCGCCTTGAACTTGCGTTTGCTTGATGGGTGATCCTTTCAAGATCAAGGTTCAATGGTGTCAACAGAGTCTGACTAGATCGAGAGCGAGTCTGCATGCACCAAGAGAACAAAAGAAGTATTAAATTCCTCACACCTTAACCACTCAAATCTCTAGCGTGAAAGTGATCTTAACAACTTTCAACCGAAAAACTAAAAACTAGAGGCGCTAGTTCCCAGGCAACAATGTCATTTTGTGTACAGTGGTTTGTTAGACTGGTAATTGTCGTTCTCTCTCAGGGAGCTGGGGGCCTTAGCTAAAAGTTCTAGGTCAAGGAAGAGGTTGATTAATTGATTCACTAAAACTAACAAAGCAACAAACAGACAAATGGTTCAGTCAATAGGTAGGAAAATGGGCTTTGAAGGTTTTCAGGATGCTAACAGGATCGTAGATGATAGGTTTTGCAACTAGGAAGTAAGAACGGAGGAAAATCAAGTGAGTATTTTTCTGGAAGAGACCCACCGGCCTTCCTCTCTCTAGGGTAGTCCGGAATCACTACCTCAAAGCCCACCACGGACCCGGAGGGTTAAAACTGCAGAATTCTCTAGTTAGTCCCATCCACACTTTCGTGAGTGATTTACTAACTAACCCAACCCTATCCTTCCATTGTCAAGAGATCAATACAGTAGGGAGCTCTCGGACCCTAATGAATTGCACTTAAAGGAAGGACTAGGGTGGATAATTGATTTTCTACCTAATTACCCCATAGATTGCTAACCTATCCTTAATCACCCCCTAACCCATAAGGTGCTTAGCCACTAATCCCCATCATAATAACACTAACATCAACAAAATCCAACCTAAACATGATTTCTAGCATCAAACAAAGCAGTCTCAAACAAGATGATCAAAGAAGTAATCAAGAACAATCAAACTAACAAAATTGCAACTAACATGAGTAATGATGAAATTAGGATAAGAAAACACCTCAGCAAGGAGAAAAAGTAAAGGATGATCCAAAATCTTGATGACTGTCACAAAACTTCAATGCATAGAACATGAATTCTTCAATACAAACTAAATCAAACCCTTAATCTAAGTAGAATTCTCAATAATTACCCACTAATCTCTCACTAAAACTCTCTAGAACAAAGATAATCTAAACTCACTAGAAAAATCGAGTCAAAAGCTATTTATACAAGGCCTTGAAGTTATACAAAACACATCCGTTTTGGTCGATTCAGTTATGCGGAAAACAGGGCCGTCGCGGGCATGACGGAGTAAAATCTTCCGAGGCGATTCCAGTTTAGCGCCGGATCGCGTGCGCGACAGCTGTGGTCGCGGGCGCAATTATTATGGGTAGGTGACTTCCCTCATTTTCTCTAAGTTTGGTGTAGCGGCCGTTACCTCCCTCGTCGTAGGTGTCACGGCCTTCGGGTCCAAGGAGCTTGGCTCGTAGCGCCCGCCACAAAATCGTCGCGGGGGCGACGGCTCTTGGCAGCTGAAATGGCCATGTAGCACCCGCTACACCAGTGGTAACGGGTGCTACGGCCCTAAAAAACTTCAATTCCTTAGGGGAAATCCACTCATCCCGGCTTCGCTTTACTTCAACATTTGGGCTGGCTTAGCTGGGGAAATCCTCCAGAACTCCCTAAACAGCCCCTAAATAACTCCTTTGCCTTGTTTTATTCAACAAAAGTGAGAAACCTACAAAAGAACTAAAACCCAGGTAAAAACCATGAGAATAACTTGAAATCGAGCTAAAAGATCAAGCTTGAGGACGTAGTTTAGGCCTAAAAATTGGCTTAAACACCCATCCAAAGGATGCCGAGACGATCTTGTGGTGTGCGAAATCCACGGGGAATTGAACCTCTAGACTCGGGGAGGTGAACGAGTACCTCTTGGCATATGTGACTAGGGACAGATAAGGTACTCGGGCCTCTTCATCCTCTCCTTCTTGAGAAGGATTTTCCTTCAAATCCTGGGGGTTATAAACAACCACTGGAAAGATCGAACCATCATAGTAGATAACTCCCAAAAGCCATGCTAGTTCGATGCTCGTCATCCCGCCCTTCTTGAAGGCATAGCAATTCACGAGAATAGGTGGGAGAGCGGATTCAAAACGGTGATCCCGGTTGGGCCCTCAACTCATGATCTTGTTGAACTCCACGATGTAGTCATCACAAGAGAGCACAACACCAATTGCTTGCCGAACCGGTTGCTCATTCCTCACACCATCAAACACAAATTTGGTAGGCACCCAACTCACATCAAACTCCAACACAAAGCCCTCGCCATGGAAGTACAAATCAAGAGGGGACTTAGGGTTAAGGGGTAATGGGTAAGGAGGGGAAATGAGGAATTTTTGAGGAGTTAAGGTACTCTCACTCACTTATGGCTCAACACACAGCAAGGACGAGGCTAAAAGATGCTCATCCCCACCATGGGTACTCTCTTCCCTTGTTTCTTTCTCAAAGAGGAGGTTCATCAACTCACTTCCCACCCCGAGTTTTGAAGGTAATATTTCATGTGGAGCTAAAGGTGGTAGCTTAGCCCTGTTGTCTCCATGGATAAAAGTGTAGGTATTTTTCAACCATATCGAAGGAGGGGTAAGGACGGATTGTGTTTGGGGAAAATTTGTAGAGTTTTGGGTCTTTTTTGTAGATAGTTAGTGTTTAAAGTCTTGGGTTCTTTGTGGGCTATCTTCCAACAACACCATTCACACACAACTACACATATTCCACCTCAATAATCCATCAAGAACTCCAAATTTCACCACAAAACTTCAACAGACAATAAGAACGACAAACACAAGAACAATAATATCTTCTCCAATACGATTGGAGGGCACAGGAATGGAGGTATCCAATATTGCAACAAAAAATAATAAAATCAAAAATGGTGGAAACCTTAACTTGCAATTTGAAAATAAAAAACTCAAGCCACAACTCTAACTTTGGCTCTGATCCATACCAAATAGAGCATAGCATGGTGGGAATGATGAGCTTGAGTTGAAGAAGATGAATAAAAACTCAAACCTCTTCATCTTCGAAGCTGTGTATGCTATAGGCCACCATACTCTCAAATATTCGTTTGCATGCATATATTTATAATCTTAGTAATTTTGATAATTTCCAAAATCTTATCCTTCCCAATGTTATTGGTGGATTCCGACACGTCGCCGCTTTTCGTTGCCTTTGTTTATTATTTGCTTATCTAGTCAAAGACTTGGCTATGCAGCCACTATCAAGATTTTATTCCATGAAAGAGGTACATATATAATGAAGTACGGAGGCACAATAATGAAAATGTATATGATTAGATTGGCAATGGTTCACCAGTCTGAAGCTGCTTCTAAAGGGCCTAACTCGAGGGATCCCTTGGAGTCTGGTGTGAAGCATTCTTTGGTCGTCGGGGTCGGAATTTAAATTCTTTAGCAGGTAACACATTAATCGCTATTGGATTATTTTCCTGCTTATTTCGTTTGCAACATTATTATTATTATTACTAGTCTTAAACCCGTGCGATGCATGATGTATGATAAAATAAATATTATTTTTAACAAAAAAAAAACTAAATTATTATTGTAGATATAAATTAAAACGACAACAACATAAATTATATAATTAAATTAAAAATACGAAATGTTGTTCAAATAAAAATATATAAAATTAAAAATACATGTAGGTCAAAGGTTTAAGTAAAAAAAACGTGCAATAACAATCAAGATTCTAACTACAACAATCAAAATACATGTAGGTCAGGAATTTAAGTTAAAAATATCGATGAATTTTAAAATAATATTGACAGATTTACATTGAATTTTATAATAATTATTTATAATTTTATTAAGAAAATTTTAACACTTTGGTAATTATTGATAATTTTATAATAATAATTGATAATTTTATTATAGGCAACACCAAAATAATTTAATTCAGAGTCCAAAACAGTCAAGGATTAGTAATACTTTCTGGTTTTTTTCAATTTTGAAATAAAATATGGATTGAAATTAAAAAAAATTGAAAATAGTAAAAAAAATATAATTTTATACGTTATGATTGGCCAATTCCCCTACAGTCACTCCCGTGGCTTTATTTTGCGGGAGCCACAATGATTTCTATTATAATATATATAGATATGGAACAGTTGAGAATGTTATCAAAGTCCAAAGCTGTATGGGATTTGTAATAGTTTTTTTTAAATTCTAAAATAAAATTAAATTTAAAACAGTTATGGAACAACTGTAATTGGTGTCAGAGTTCCAAGCAGCTTAGGTTTATAATAAAATCCGGTTGAAAATAAAAAAAAATTATTAAAAATGTGCTTTTTTCTTAATTGTGATTGGTTGAGACTCATTGAAACGCTCTCGTTGCAGTGTTTGCTGGGTCTCACATATATTGTCATTATAAGTATATAGATTATTATTATTATTATTACTAGGCCTCAACCCGTGCGATGCACGGAGCGAACTCAATTAGCTACTTTTGAAACTTTATAAAAGTCAAGGATAAACCAAACGAAATATTAATGAAATTGTTACATGGAAAACACCATGATTGTTGCGACAAAACATGTAATTCAGCAATAGAAAGTTTCCTAAAATGTGAATGAACGTCGACCACGACGAGTTGCATGATGCATCATCCTTCCTTACGTTGACCTGGAATTTAAATTATCGTATAAGTAGTAGTAAAATTTTATGAAACAAACTATGATTTAGTAGTTAAATACAGTGAATGCAGTCAAAGTAGACTTAAACTGGTTTTTTAATCCATATAATAGTGACATGTGACTTACCTTAAAGATGATAACTTAAGTGTATGAAGTGTGAATGGTAATCAATTATGTCAAATATGATAATGTGAACTGAATCTACAGAATTCAAAGTTTTTGAATACGTCAACAATAGTGAATGCAATCGAAGAAGACCTAAATAGGTATGAAAATCTATATAATAGTGATGTGTGACTTGCCTAATCGAAGATAACTTGAGTGTATGAACTGTGAATGGTACTCAATTAAGGCAATTATGTTGAAGTGCGACAATTATGATGTTGATTGCTCGGAATAGTAGATGAAAAGAGTGTAATCCCTAACAGATGTATTGGATTTATATGTTTTCAAAAAGTTATGAATGTAATTGACCTAGCTGATTACGTTGGTAATGGAAGAGTTGTAAACATAGTCGGAGTCCAAAGTAGTCAGAGATTAGTTATGTTGGTTATGGAAGAATTGTAAACTTAGTCGGAGCCCAAAGCAATCAGAGATTAATGATACTTTTTTTTAATTTTAAAATAAAATACGGATTGTAAATAGAAAAAAAACAAATTCTACGTTGTGATTGGCCAATTCCCCTACAGTTACTCACGTGACTCTATTTCATGGACCCACAATGATTTTTATTATAATATATTATTATTATTATATAGATTATTATTATCATCATTATTATTATTATTATTATTATTATTATTATAGACAACACCAAAATAATTTAATTCCGAGTCCAAAGCAATCAATGATTAGTGATACTTTCTGTTTCTTTAATTTTGAAATAATATCTGGATTGAAATTAAAAAAAATTGAAAATAGTAAAAAAAAAATATAAATTTATACGTTATGGTTAGCCAATTTCCGTACAGTCACTCCCGTGGTTCTATTTTCCGGGACCCACAATCATTTCTATTATAATATATATAGATATGGAACAGTTGAAAACGTTATCAAAGTCCAAAGCCGTATCGGATTTGTAATAATTTTTTTCATTATAAAATAAAAATTAAATTTAAAACAGTTATTTAACAACTGTAATTGGCGTCAGAGTCCCAAGCAGCTTAGGTTTCTAATAAAATCCGGTTGAAAATAAAATCAAAAATTATTAAAAATTGGGTCCTTTTTTTTCTTAATTTTGATTGGTTGAGACTCCTTGAAATGCTCTCGTTGCAGTATTTGCTGGGTCTCACATAGATTGTCATTATAAGTATATAGATTATTATTATTATTATTATTATTATTATTATTATTATTATTATTATTATCATAGGCAACACCAAAATAATTTAATTCAGAGTCTAAAGCAGTCAAGGATTAGTGATACTTTCTGGTTTTTTAATTTTGAAATAAAATTTGGATTGAAATTAAAAAAAATTGAAAATAGTAAAAAAAAATAATTTTATACGTTATGATTGGCCAATTCCCCTACAGTCACTCCCGTGGCTCTATATTGTGAGACCCACAATGATTTCTATTATAATATATATAGATATGGAACAGTTGGAAACGTTATCAAAGTCCAAATCCGTATGAGATTTGTAATAATTATTTTTAAATTTTAACATAAAATAAAATTTAAAAAAGTTATGGAACAGCTGTAATTGGTGTCAGAGTCTCAAGCAGCTTAGGTTTATAATAAAATCCGGTTGAAAATAAAATAAAAAATTATTAAAAATTGGGTCCTTTTTTTCTTAATTGTGATTGGTTGAGACTCCTTGAAATGCTCTCGTTGCAGTATTTGTTGGGTCCCACATAGATTGTCATTATAAGTATATAGATTATTATTATTATTATTATTATTGTTATTATTATTATTATTATTATTATTATTATTATTATTATAGGCAACACCAAAATAATTTAATTCAGAGTCTAAAGCAGTCAAGGATTAGTGATATTTTCTGATTTTTTTAATTTTTAAATAAAATTTGGATTGAAATTAAAAAAAATTGAAAATAGTAAAAAAAAATAATTTTATACGTTATGATTGGCCAATTCCCCTACAGTCACTCCCGTGGCTCTATATTGTGAGACCCACAATGATTTCTATTATAATATATATAGATATGGAACAGTTGGAAACGTTATCAAAGTCCAAAGCCGTATGAGATTTGTAATAGTTTTTTTTTTTAAATTCTAAAATAAAATTAAGTTTTAAACAGTTATGTAACAGCTGTAATTTGTGTCAGAGTCCCAAGTAACTTAGGTTTATAATAAAATCCGGTTGAAAATAAAATAAAAAGTTATTAAAAATTGGGTTCTTTTTTTCTTAATTGTGATCGGTTGAGACTCATTGAAATGCTCTCGTTGTAGTATTTGCTGGGTCCCACATAGATTGTCATTATAAGTACATAGATTATTATTATTATTACTAGGCTTCAACCCGTGCGATGCACGGAGTGAACTCAATTAATTACTTTTGAAATTTTATAAAAGTCATGGATGTGAAACTTATAGATGAATATTGAGGAAAACGTTTATGAATTGCAAACTTATTGATGGGAAATGTAAAGTATTATGTCTATATGATTCTGAAGTGTGATAAGATTGATCTTGCTTGCTTCTGACTGTAAATGAAGAAAAGTTTAATTTTGTGATATTTAGTATGTTGTCTGTAAAAGTAGACGCATAATAATAGGTTAATATCTGGGAAATAGATATAACCTCTAACAGATATGTTATATTTATACAGATATCTACAATGACTCATGAATCTCATTGACCTAAACGCAAGGGTCATATTAATAATCGAATTGGTAATGGTTTTGAAGTGTTTCGGATATTGGTCATTAGTCATGGACAATTTTGTTTTAGTGGTGTAATTAAATTAAAATTGAATACTACTGTTTAAGATTTCGTAGGACTCATTTAAGGATATATTTTTTGATTTCTTAAATTGTAAGTAAAATCTGGAAAGAAATAGAAAATAAAATACAATTTAAATTAAATTAAATTAAAATTGAATACTACTGTTTAAAACTTAGTAGGACTTGTTTCAAATGTAACTACTGTCAAGCAGACGTGGATTATCGATATATTTTTTAATTTATTTCATTGTAAATAAAATCTGCAAAGAAATAGAAAATAAAATACAATTAAAATTAAAATTTAACACTGCTGTTTGAGATTTAGTAGGATTCGTTTTGAATGTAACTGCTGTCAAGCAGACATGGATTAAAAATATTTTTTTTAATTTCTTTAATTGTAAATAAAATCTAGAAAAACATTGAAAATAAAATACAACTTACTGCGCCGTAATTGGTTTAGACTCCGAGAATCGCTCTCGTGGCTTTATTTCATGGGGCCCACAATGATTTCAATTATTATTATTATTATTATTATTATTATTATTATTATTATTATTATTATTGTTGTTGTTGTTGTTGTTGTTGTTGTTGTTATTATTATTACTATTATTATTACTAGGCATCAACCCGTGCGATGCACGGAGTGAACTAAATTTGTTACTTTTGAAATTGTATAAAAATCATGGATAAGTGACTGTCCATACAAAGTAAACCAAACGAAATATTAATGAAATTGTTGCATGGAAAACATCATAATAAATCACTACTAAAAATATGTGTATTACCAACCATTTTTTTCCAACCAATTTAAAATTGTTGGAAAAACCAACTATTTTAGCAACCATTTGATATTCCAACTATTTTCCAAAAAATTTTGTGGGAAAAATGGTTGGAAATTCCAACCAATTTTGCTAAAATTGGTTGGAAAATTTTCCTATCATCCTTTTTCCTACTGTTTGAAATTGGTTGGAAAAATGGTTAGTAATCCAACCATTTTTCCAACAATCTTCAAATAGTAGGAAAAAGGGGGTAGGAAAATTTTCCAACCATTTTAGCAAAATTGGTTGGAATTTCCAACCATTTTCCCACAAAATTTTTTCGAAAATAGTTGGAATATGAAATTGTTGCTACAATAGTTGGTTTTTCCAACCATTTTAAATTGGTTGGAAAAAAATGGTTGGTAATACACATATTTTTAGTAGTGAATTGTTTCGATAAAACATGTAATTTAGCAATAGAAAATTTCCTAAAATGACAATAAACGTTGACCACGACGAGTTGCATGATGCATCATCTTTCCTTACGTGGACGTTTGCATATATGATGTAATTCCAATTTGGGTGGGTTAAGGGTGGGGTTTGTTTGTAAGGCCGAGCTGGATTCTGCTGTAGGCATATCACAGTTGAAGGCACACAAAAAGATGGAACTGGATAACATACACCATCTGATCAGTTAATTTTTTATCAGTTACAAAATTTTAAAAAAAAAACAGGTTAACATTCAAGAGGTTATAGGACATGATTTATTCATACGATATGATAGACAATTGGATTGAACATGATACCAGCTAAAATAAAATAGTAGCAAAATATGATAACCAGTTAAACAGGTCTGATAAATAGAGATAGGCAATTTAATTGAACATGATAACATGTAAAATAAAATACCAGTAAAATATGATAACCACTTGAATCCAATGCAAACAATTGTAACACTTGTTATTTTTGAAAGACTGGTTTGTTCTATATTGTTGTAACAATTACTTTGTTGATGGTCTGATAAATAAGTAAAAAAAAAAATTGAATTTAGCAACACTCAAACATTAAGAACCATCAAAAATAAAATATGTATGTAAAACTTACTGACGGGGGAGGTGAAAGATCCTGGTAATATGACATAAAGTGTGACAAATTTGATCTTGAATGCTCGTGAGAGTATATGAAAAAGGGTTAATCTTTAGAAATATTAGTAAAAGATCCTGACAATATGACTATGAAGTGTGACAAATTTGAGCTTGATTACTCATGACAGTAGATGAAAAGGGGTTAATATTTAGGAATATTAGTAAAAGATCCTGACAATATGACTAACAAATGCATTGTATTTATATGCCTACAGAAACTCATTAATCAAATTGACCTAACTGCAAGGAATATGTTGGCAACCAATTAGGTAATGGGTTATTGTATCTTGGTGGATATTTAGGTGATTAGTTGAGATACGGACTGTTAAAAATTAGTAAATTAAAAGAAAATTAGTTAGAGTCATTATTTGAATTCTAAAATAAAAGAAAATAGAAAAAAATATACAATTTTCTGCACTGTGACTGATAATAAAAGAAAAAAATATATATACTGTAACGCCCTGGAAATTTAGTCCTAAACTTAACGGTCAAAGTCAAATGTTGACTAACATTGACAGCGGAAGACTCATTTTTTTTCTTTTTAATTGGGCGTTACTGCCGTATGCCCGAATGAATACAAGGCAAGAAAGGAAAACTATCAACTAATCATTATTTACTTCAATTTAATAAACAAAAGAACTTTCAAATTCTAAAACAACATAAACTAACATTACGAACGCAATTCTAAACATAAACTATAGTTATTCTCAAAACTAGTTGCGTCGTCCTCACTGCTAACACCCGTCCCCATCATAGAATGCATCACCTGAAAACAAAACATTTAAAAACATGAGGAGGACTTAATAATGTCTACCCCTAACCGTTAAAACAATTCAAAATCCATTTCAATTTATTTTTGGGGGAGAAGTGAACCAGTCAAATCTTTTCACAAACTGTTTTCTTTCCCAACCAACCATAACCATCTTTCAGAATTATTAAGCGGGCGGACCTTGCTTATTTGGCCCTCGAAGTCCAAGACTTCGCTATAATCATATCTCAATCTCAATATCAATCTCAATCAATCATAATCTCAATCATACGGATGGCCATCCATTTCACACACGTGCATAAAACTAACCCCGGGGAAGTAGCACCTATCAGGCATCCCTGATCTCTTGACAACCTCCCTGCAGGAACATATCCTGGCCTATGGAGCATTGCCCGAACAAACAACCATATCAGGGCATCCCCTGATCTCTTGACAACCTCCCTGCAGGAACAGATCCTGGTCTATGGGGCGTTGCCCGAACCCGCATTTACGTCTCATATGAATTATTAATCAGGCTTAATATCATACCATTTCAACTCAAACAATCCAATCCAATCCAATCCCAAATTTCCAAAACCATTTCCAAATCATACATAAACGACTGTCCACATTTCATGAACTCAAAAAAAACATAACTCGTCATCCAAAACACATAGTCAATTTTCACCATAAAATCCTCCTTCGGGATGCAAATTTTTAAAACATAATATGTAAAGTGCATCCCATCGGGGATTAGGACATAGACATTACCTGAACTTCTTCACTTCGCTTCACTTGACCTCCACGAATAAACTTGAGCTCACTAAACGACGCGGTCTAGATCGTGCCTAGAAATAGAATAAATTTCTATAATTAATAATGTCTCGAAGTTAGTAATCACTACATTCTACCTCCTAGGAACATTCTAAGGTTCCTATCATTCAAGTAATAACACATTTGGACTACACCTCGCATTCACATAATTAAACCACATTTACAATTAAAGAACATATTTCTAATAAACAATTACACATTCAAAACAATTAAAGAACTGGGCATAAAAACTCCATAAAACATGAAACACAGTAAAGATATAAATATCACCAAATATAATCCAAAATTGAACCATTTTACGTAAAGAAACCCGATAAACACGTAATAAAATATAGCCTGTAATAATAGTATAATAATAATATAAAAGTGTAAAGTTTAAAACTTTACTAAACGTAAACATTATAAAACTTATAAAAACAATCAAAGGAGTTTTAGAATGCTCTTTAGGTAATTATAACATAATTTTACATAAGAAAAATCCGATAGAAACGTAGTAATAATATAAATACGTAATACACAATTAAAATTTTCAAAGCAGTAGAGAGGATTTTGAACCATATTTTTAAGAACTATAATATAGTAATTAATATTGTAACGCCCCGGAAATTCAATTATAAAAAGTCAAAGTCAAACTAACGTTAACAGACAAAACTTAGCGGAAGACTTCAAATTTAGTTTGGGCGTCACTGCCGTATCCCCGAAGGAATACAAGGCGAGAAAGGAAAACACAACTGTCTGCTAACGGTAACTACTAACAACTCAAAACAAACTTTAAGAATTCATAACGAAAACAATATAAAAGGTTCAAGGACTTCTAGACTCGTCGTCCTCACTTCTAACTCCCGTCCCCAGCATTTAGATCTTCACCTGAAATCAAAACATTTCAGAAAATGAGGGGGAAATCTCAATAATGTCTACCCCTAACGTTTAAAACAGTTTAAGTTCATTTCAATTCATTTTAGGGAGAGGGAATAAGTCAAACCATTTCACAAACCTTTAAACCCTTAACTGTTTTCCTCAACCCATCCAATCCATATTTTAATGTGCGGGCGGGATACCAAATCCCTTAAAGTAACATCGCCTACCAAAGGCATCAAGAACATCGCCTACCAAAGGCATCAAGAACATCGCCTACCAAAGGCATAAACATCGCCTACCAAAGGCATCAAGAACATCGCCTACCAAAGGCATAAAGAACATCGCCTACCAAAGGCATAAACATCGCCTACCAAAGGCATCAAGAACATCGCCTACCAAAGGCATAAAATACTATCCTATATCAGGGAAGGAAGCCCTGATCTCACGGTCCATAACCTCGCAGTTGTTACACCGCACAACAAAGTTATCCTCGAAACCCGCTTAACGTTTCCACTGGAATTATTTAGTACATTATTCAAACTCAGCTCACAACTCTCAAGTCAAACCATCCCAAGTTATCAAAACCATTAACAAACTTTGAATAAAAGACCATCCAATTTCTCAACTCAAATAAACCAAGATCACAAACGAATCACAAAGGTTATCAAAACAGATGGTCGTATTTCCACAAAAGTCCCCTTTCGGGATACAATTCTCAAAATAAATTATAAAACATCAAAACACATTTAAAGAGCATCCCGATGGGGATTAGAGCATAGACAATTACCTGATATACTTCACAGCACAGCAAAAGAGGAACACACTTGAGCTCACTAACGTCTCGCACTAACTCGGGCCTAGAATAAGAATAATTATCTAATCAAAACGCGTTCTAACGAAGTTAGAATTATCTATTAACTACCTAACCCATCCCCTAGGAACACTTAGGTTCCTATCATTCATGAAATTACACTTAACACCTCCAAGAAAACACATAACAAGATCACATATTATTTTCACTCAACAATTAATATAAAAAGAAGCAAGCAAAGGACAGATTATTACGTTCACATAAAACGGTCACAACTCGACTTCCCGACATCCTATGGGTCTGGTTCTGGACTTTTCGGAAACCTCAGGATGTCTACTAAAACTTCTATGTTGATGATTAAGCCCAACTCAGTCCCGAAGGACCTCAAAAACACCCGTCTTTCCCATTGGTCCAGATCTGACAGGTTCCGGTAAAACGGTTATAACTCGGGTTATACAAATCAAACGTTCGATCCGCAAAATTCCTATGGTTCCTAACATCTAAGGGAACCTCCAGTCCAAAGGGTTTGGTCAAAAGATAACTACACTAGCCGTGGCAACCCGATCTTTAGGTGCTAACGAAACTGTCCCGGTAACGGTCATTAATTAATTTGTTATTTCGGTTCTAACTTTTACCAAACGGTCTCGGGGTTCTAATTTGGACTCGAAACAGTAGCTAGGGTCTAGGATAGGAAGTCCAACTCAATTTAGGTCCAACAATCAACCTTCCCATCATAAGAACCAAATTACCACACATGAAATCAACTTTAATAATTTACTCTAATCCTAAAACATGCATAAAATATCATACACTAACATGGCATACCTTATGTACATAAATTCTAAACTAACCTTGTACTAATCATGCATGAAATATTAACGCTATCCTAAACATGAATTTCTTAACCAATAAACAAGAACCTTAAGAACATGTGAATAACCTATAAAGAACATATAAACATTTAAACTTCTAATCAAGAATCCTAAACAAACTAATTTCTTTTAAACAAGATTAACTCAAGAACCAAGAACTAATAAACATAAACTCAACCTAACTTATTTAGGCAAAATTAAACATGAATTAAACAAGAAAGAACCCTAAGAAATAAAAGAACATGATATTTAACTTAATGAACAAGAAACCTAACTAATTTACAAGAATCAAGAAGACTTAGGTTTTCATGTACAAGAATCATAAAGAACTTAGTAACCTTAAACTACTAATCAAGAACCTAGGGTTTTAATAACAAGAATCAACCTAATTTATTTAACAAACTTTAACAAGATTAATTCCTAGGAAACAATAAAAGACTTAACGATTAACCAACTAAACATTCAAGAAAAAAATAACCTAAGTAATAAATTTCCAAGTTCGTACATACAATAATATCGTGGTTTAACGATTCATGTAAAGAATATAACGAATATTAAAGAATCACTTTCAACCCTAATAATTAACTATTACAACCTAAATCTAATTACAAATAATAACATAAAATTACACATAACAACTAGAAAAATTACACAAAATTACAACAAGAAAATAATTACAATTAATTTCCCTAATTACAACACTAATAATACAATAATTATAAAACATAATATTTATAACAATAATAATTACAATATAAACTCAGATTATTAATAATAAAAACAAGAAAAGAAAAAGGAAAAAGAAAAGAAAAACAAGAAGGATAAAATCAGATAGTTAGGGTTAGGGTTTTAGGGTTTACGTAGGTTAGGGCATAGGCGGTTTCTGGCGACGGCGACGGTGGGCGGCGGTCGGAGGGGGTGCGTCGGGGTCGCAGGTGGCAGGCGTCGACCGTGGGCTCGTCGGAGGGAGGTGGTTGACGTCGATTTTCCGAGCAACGGCAGCGATCTTGACGGTCCTTTCTTCGGCCCAGGCGACGGCGGCAGGGCGCAGGTCGCTGGTGGTCGAGCGGCAGCGACGGCGACACCAGTCGCGGCGGCGATGAGGCGGCGAACGCAGCGGAGTTAGCTCAAGGAGAGAAAGAGAGAAAAAGAGAGAAGAGGTGGCACGGTGGTGACGACGGCAGGTGGCAGCGGTCTTTGGTGGCGTCGGTGGCGGCACGTCTGGTGGCGCGGCTGGGCAGGGGCGAGAGGCGGGGAGGTCGAGAGGAAGAAAGAGGGAAAAAGAGAGAGAAGAAAAGGGAGGGGGCTTGGTTGCGGTGGTGTTTTCCGGCGATGGGAGCGGCGGCGCCGGCGGTGGTGATCTGGTGGTCGGGGCTGCTGGGCGAGAGAGGGAGCAGGGAGGGAGAGAGAGAGGTTGAGAGCTAGGGTTTGGTTTTGGGGAGTTTAGGGTTTATAGGGTTTTGAGAGAGGGAAAAGGGTTTATATATTATACCCATAATTAGGCCCACTAATCCTATTCCTAACCCAACCCATTTAAAACAATTAAAACTGATTTTCTTTCAAAAGCCCAATAATTTTGAATAATTGTAATAATAATTATAATAATACTAATAAACATATAATCACATAACAAATAATATTCACGTAATTAATCACATAATAATATTAGTCAGCGGACATTACTATTCTACCCTTGTTAGTCCCTCAACGGTCCTACGAGCTCAAGCGTTAGCATAAATAAACACATTACGAACAACAGTAAATAACGAAGTCAACCTATTTTATTAACGACGTTACGGTCAACATCGTTGGATTTTTCGGGGTTTTACAAATATAAACTAATTTTTTAATTTAAAACACAAATAAACGATACTTTACAATTATGAAATAATATGCATAAATATACTTTAAAAATTATGAACAACCTTAATGAATAATCACAATATGCATAATAATCAATTATAAATAATAAAATCAGATTTACATAACAAACCAACCCTAATTCATACATACAATAATACTAATAAACTCTAAACATGATTTAGCATAATAACATCCCATATAATCACATATTTTCAAAACTAACAATAAAAATCACAACAAATAGTTAAATTATTACAATCAGAAACAACATTCATAATATTTGTAATTATTCCAATCAAATTTACATACAGTAATAACATTCATAATATTAATAATAATCATAATATTTATTCATGAAAATTCATAATATCAATAACACACATATTAGGGTTAGGGTTTGCAAACACTAGAGTGTTGGGGCTGACTGTGGGTGGCAACTAGTGGTTCCCGGGGACAGGGAGGTGGCGACCAAGGGCAACAGACGGCGGCGACAGGGTGGTCGGACGGCCAGAGGGCAGTCAGCAGTGACCTGAAGTCACGGTTGCGTAGCAGCAGTTTACCGTGGCCTTTCGACCTTCTTCGTGGGCTTGGGCGTCGGGGCGGCGGGTTCTGGTGGCCGACAACGACGTGGGGGAACGGTGGCGGCGGTGCGACACAGAGCAGATCGAGAGAGAGAGAGAAAGAGAGAGAGAGAGAGAGAAAAGGGAGGGAGATAGAGAAGAGAACGAGGGTGGTGGCTTCGGTTGTTGCGGGTGTCCGACAACGGTGCTGGTAGCTCGGGGCGGTCGCCGGTGGTGGCTGGTGGCGACGGGCAGCGAGTGCACTAGGCGGCAGTTACAGAGGGGGGAAGGGGAAGAGAGGATAGGAGATTAGGTTTAGGGTTTACTAATAACAATTAACTATTTATACCAAAACAAACTAAACTAACAAATAGTAATTTTGGAAATTGAAAATAGTATTTCTGCTTCTAATAATAGTATAGGAAAAATAAAATAAATTTTACTTTTCTAAATAATAATAATAACCACAAGAATAATACAATTAAACACATAATTCACAAATAATAATTTTTTAAAAAAACACATATAATCATACAACATTAATCACATAAAATTACTAAGTTACCCTTGCTTTTTTGCACAGAAAAAATTACTAAAATACCCTTGTTAGTCCCTCAACGGTCCTTCGAGCTCAAGCGTTAGCAGAAATAATCGTCGGTAAAATCTCCATATTTAATCGGAGTCAAACTTAATTACTAACGACGCGACGGTCAACGTATTCAAATTTTTCGGGGTTTTACATCATTACCCCCTTAAAAGAAGTTTCGTCCTCGAAACTTAAACTCAACACCAATGGTCTTCCAGATGGAGCTAACGGTGGCTTTACCCAAAAATCAGGGTTTTACATCATTACCCTCTTCAAAGGAATTTCGTCCTCGAAACTCAACATATTTTATGCTTGGATTGGTGCGGTTACCTTGATCTCATATCCTCCTTGGGTTTCCAATGGCTTCTGTTGTGGCATGGTTCTTCCATCGTACTTTTGGATAGAGGGACACTTTGTTCCAGGATGCTTCTCTCTTCAATCTAGAATCTCCAGTAGCTACTTCTCGTAGGTCGAGTCTTCTCTCAGCCTCTGAATCCTCGTCAGGGGCTTCTTCTTGTTCCAGGCCCTCCTCGAGGATCGATTTCGTACCCTCCTTGGGGTTTCATGCCTTTCAAAGAAGTTAGGATCGACGTTCATGGCAAAGGCGACGATATGCCATAAATCAGATGTCAAAAACGATCAAGCATACACTTATAACACAAAAAGGAAATCAAGAAACAGACACACATCTCATTCCCCATCCTACACTCATCACTCCGAACGTAGCTTCCTAAGCTCTAACTAAAACCTAATAGACACTTAGGAGCTACCAGGTCGTAACCCAGAGCTCTGATGCCATTCTGTAACGCACTGGAAATTTAGTCATAAACTTAACGGTCAAAGTCAAACGTTGACTAACATTGACAGTGGAAGACTCATTTTTTTTCTTTTTAATTGGGCGTTACTGTCGTATCCCCGAAGGAATACAAGGCAAGAAAGGAAAACTATCAACTAATCATTATTTACTTCAATCTAATAAACAAAAGAACTTTTAAATTCTAAAACATCATAAACTAACATTACGAACGCAATTCTAAACATAAACTAAACTTATTCTCAAAACTAGTTGTGTCGTCCTCACTGCTAACACCCGTCCCCATCATAGAATGCATCACCTGAAAACAAAACATTTAAAAACATGAGGATGACTCAATAATGTCTACCACTAACCGTTGAAACAATTTATAATCCATTTCTATTCATTTTTGGGGGAGAAGTGAACCAGTCAAATCTTTTCACAAACTGTTTTCTTTCCCAACCAACCATAACTATCTTTAAGAATTATTAAGCGGGCGGACCTTGCTTATTTGGCCCTCGAAGTCCGAGACTTCGCTATAATCATATCTCAATCTCAATCAATCACAATCTCAATCATACGGATGGCAATCCATTTCACACACGTGCATAAAACTAACCCCGGGGAAGTAGCACCTATCAGGCATCCCTGATCTCTTGACAATCTCCCTGCAGGAACATATCCTTGTCTATGGAGCATTGCCCGAACAAACAACCATATCAGGGCATCCCCAGATCTCTTGACAACCTCCCTGCATGAACAGATCCTGGTCTATCGGGCGTTGCCCGAACCCGCATTTACGTCTCATATGAATTATCAATCGGGCTTAATATCATACCATTTCAACTCAAACAATCCAATCCAATCCAATCCCAAATTTCCAAAACCATTTCCAAATCACACACAAACGTCTGTCCACATTTCATCAACTCAAAAAAAATATAACTCGGCAGCCAAAACAGATAGTCAATTTTCACCATAAAATCCTCCTTCGGGATGCAAATTTTTAAAACATAATATGTAAAGTGCATCCCAACGGGGATTAGGACATAGACATTACCTGGACTTCTTTACTTCACTTCACTTGACCTCCACGAATACACTTGAGCTCACTAAACGACGCGGTCTAGATCGTGCCTAGAAATAGAATAAATTTTATAATTAATAACGTCTTGAAGTTAGTAATCACTACATTCTACCTCACCCCACCCTAGAAACATTCTAAGGTTCCTATCATTCAAGTAATAACACATTTGGACTACACCTCGCATTCACATAATTAAACCACATTTACAATTAAAGAACATATTCCTTTACTATATAGTAAAAGAGGATATAACCTTTGTCGTGAGAAAAATTTCTTTTGCTGCTTCATGTGGACTTCCCTGATTGGGCCTTGATTGGATTATAAAAAAAATAATAAAAATATAATTAATAAGGCCTTGGATGAATTCTGGCATTATAGTGAAGAAAGTAGTAATGGGCTCAAATCATTGGGCCACTTAAAATTATATTATTCAGATGACTCTCTTAGACCCATGTACTACACCTATCTTTCTCTTTGCATGTCATTGTACACCTGTCCCCTGTTTCTACTTCAGTTTCCAAAATCCAGATTCAACACCTTCATTTTACATTTTTTTAATTGTTGGTTTCGTTACTATTTAATTAGCACAATTTTCATGTTTTCTTTTACTTTTTGCCTTTTCGTCCTTCAAATCTCTTTGCTAAACATGCTGAAGTTGAAATGTGAGGACATTGGATATTGATATGATCCGCTATGCCATTAATCTTCTAATTTTATATATGCATATTCTGTATATGGTAAGAAAGCTTTGTAATAATTTATGTTTTAGTGTAAACCATTGTTATCTAACCCTAAGACATATTAGTTTTGAGAATTTTATAAAATAAATATGTTTGTACAATGATTATTGTATATAATTATAATCAGATATATAATATAGCATCAAAATATCTGAATGAATGGCCGTGCAAAGCATAGGCATTGTCGCTAGTTCTAATAAACAAATACACATTCAAAACAATTAAAGAATTGGACATAAAAACTCCATAAAACTTGAAACACAGTAAAGATATAAATATCACCAAATGTAACCCAAAATTGAACCATTTTACGTAAAGAAACCCGATAAACACGTAATAAAATATAGCCTGTAATAATAGTATAAAAATAGTATAAAAGTGTAAAGTTTAAAACTTTACTAAACGTAAACATTATAAAACTTATAAAAACAATCAAAGGAGTTGTAGAATGCTCTTTAGGTAATTATAACATAATTTTACATAAGAAAAACCCGATAGAAAAGTAGTAATAATATAAATACGTAATACACAATTAAAATTTTCAAAGCAGTAGAGAGGATTTTGAACCGTCTTTTTAAGAACTATAATATAGTAATTAATATAAATTATAATTTAATTTAAAACACAAATAAACTATACTTTACAATTATGAAATAATATGCATAAATATACTTTAAAAATTATGAACAACCTTAATGAATAATCACAATATGCATAATAATCAATTATAAATAATAAAATCAGATTTACATAACAAACCAACCCTAATTCATACATACAATAATACTAATAAACTCTAAACAAGATTTAGCATAATAACATCCCATATAATCACATATTTTCAAAACTAACAATAAAAATCACAGCAAATAGTTAAATTATTACAATCAGAAACAACATTCATAATATTTGTAATTATTCCAATCAAATTTACATACAGTAATACAAATAGTCATAATTATAATATTAATAATAATCATAATATCTATGCATGAAAATTCATAATATCAATAATACACATATCAGGATTAGGGTTTGCAAACACTAGAGGGTTGAGGCTGACTGTGGGTGGCAACTGGTGGTTCCCGGCGACAGAGAGGCGGTGACCAAGGGAAACAGATGGCGGTGACAGGGTGGTCGAACGACCGGAGGGCAGTCGGCAGTGGCTAGAAGTCACGGTTGCGTCGGGGCGGCAGGTGGTGTGGCGCGATCAGATGGAAGACACAGAGCAGATCGAGAGAGAGAGATAGAGAGAAAGAGAGAGAGAGATAGATCGAAAAGGGAGGGAGATAGAGAAGAGAACGAGGGTGGTGGCTGCGGTTGTTGCGGGTGTCCGACAACGGTGCTGGTGGCTCGGGGCGGTGGCCGGTGGTGGCTGGTGGCGACGGGCAGCGAGTGCACTAGGCGGCAGTTACAGAGGGGGGAAGGGGAAGAGAGGATAGGATAGGAGATTAGGTTTAGGGTTTACTAATAACAATTAACTATTTATACCAAAACAAACTAAACTAACAAATAATAATTTTGGAAATTGAAAATAGTATTTCTGCTTCTAATAATAGTATAGGAAAAATAAAATAAATTTTACTTTTCTAAATAATAATATTAACCACAAGAATAATACAATTAAACACATAATTCACAAATTATAATTTTAAAAAAAAACACATATAATCATACAACATTAATCACATAAAATTACTAAGTTACCCTTACTTTTTTGCACAGAGAAAATTACTAAATTACTAGGCTTCAACCCGTGCGATGCACGGAGTGAACTCAATTAGTTACTTTTGAAATTTCATAAAGTCATGGATGTGAAACTTACAGATGAATATTGAGGAAAACGTTTATGAATGTCAAACTTATTGATGGGGAATGTAAAGGATTATGCCTATATGATTCTGAAGTGCGATAAAATTAATCTTGATTGCTTCTGACTGTAAACGAAGAAATGTTTAATTTTGGGATATTTAGTATGTTGTTTGAAAAAGTAGATATATAATAATAGGTTAATATCCGGGAAATAGATATAACCTCTAACAGATGTGTTATATTTTTATAGATATCTACAATAACTCATAAATCTCATTGACCTAACCGCAAGGGTCATATTAATAATCTAATTGGCAATGGTTTTGAAGTGTTTCAGATATTAACGTCATTAGTTATGGACAGTTTTGTTTTAGTGGTGTAATTAAATTAAAATTGAATACTACTGTTTAAGATTTCGTAGGACTCGTTTAAGGATATATTTTTTAATTCTTAAATTGTAAATAAAATATGGAAAGAAATAGAAAATAAAATACAATTTAAATTAAAATTGAATACTACTGTTTGAAACTTAGTAGGACTTGTTTCGAATGTAACTGCTGTCAAGCAAACGTGGATTAGCGATATCTTTTTTTAATTTATTTCATTGTAAATAAAATCATCAAAGAAATAGAAAATAAAATACAATTTAAATTAAAATTGAACACTACTGTTTGAGATTTAGTAGGACTCGTTTTGAATGTAACTGCTGTCAAGCAGACGTAGATTAAGAATATATTTTTTAATTTCTTTAATTGTAAATAAAATATGGAAAAAATTGAAAATAAAATATAATTTACTGCGCTGTGATTGATTTAGACTCCGAGAATCGCTCCCGTGGCTTCATTTCACGGGGCCCACAATGATTTCAATTATTATTATTATTATTATTATTATTATTATTATTATTATTATTTTGTCAAAATAATTGCTGATATTTGGATCGAAATAATTTATTTCAGTATTTATCTATCTTCTGATTGGTCAAAATCCCTACAATTAGTCTTCTTTCTCTATTTAATGGGACCCAAAAACTTTACTCTTAATATTATATAGATACAGATTATTATTATTATTATTATTATTATAATTATTATTGTTATTATTACTATTATTATTATTATTATTATTATTATTATTATAGGCAACACCAAAATAATTACTGTTATTTGCACCAAAATAATTTAATTTAGAGTCCAAAGGAGTCAAGGATTAGTGATACTTTCTAGTCTTTTTAATTTTAAAATAAAATCCAGATTGAAAATTTAAAAAAAATTGAAACAGAAAAAAAAATATAATTTTCTACAATCTGATTGGCCAATTCCCCTACAGTCACTCCCATGGCTCTATTTCGTGGAACCCACATTGATTTCTATTATAATATATAGATTGTTATTATTATTATTATTATTATTATTATTGGCAACACCAAAACAATTAATATTATTTGCACCAAAATAATTTAATTCAGAGTCCAAAGGAGTCGAGGATTAGTGATCCTTTCTGTTTTTTTAATTTTAAAATAAAATACGGATTGAAAATTAAACAAAAAAATTGAAAATAGAAAAAAAAAATAATTTTCTATGTTGTGATTGGTCAATTCCCCTACAGTTACTTCCGTGGCTCTATTTCATGGGACCCACAATGATTTCTATTATAATATATAGATTAAATTAAGAATGGTGATGTGAATTGAATCTGAAGAATTCCAAGTAGTTTTTGAATATATCAATTACAATGAACGCAATCAATGTAGAACCCAATAGATTTGAATATCTATATAATAATGAGTTGAAACTTATCTTAATAGAATATGAATTGGGAATGTCAATAATCAATTGAGACGAATACGGTGAAGATCAATTGTGATTTTGGCTGGTATGTGAAAGTATTGTATTTATATGATTTGGAAAAAGTAATGAACGTAACCTAGCTGCAGTTGCGCCGGATATTTTAACAATTGTAAACGTGATCAAACTCCAAAACCATATGGGATTCGTAAAAGTTTTTGTTAATTCTAAAATAAAATTAAATCCGAAACAGTTATGTAACAACTGTAAATGGGGTCAGAGTCCAAAGCAGCCAAGGTATCAAATACAATTCGGTTCAAAATGAAATAAAAAATTGTTGAAAATGGGGTCAGAGTCCAATGCAGCGTAAGTTTTGATTTTCATCGATTATTATTATGATTTTATGAAATTATTAAAAAAATTTCTAAAAATTGTATTTTTCTTAATTGCAATTGGCTGAAACCCCTTGAAACGCTCTCGTTGCAGTATTTGCTGGACCCACATAGATTGTCATTATCAATATATAGATTATTATTATTATTATTATTATTATTATTATTATTATTATTATTATTATTATTATTATTATAGGCAACACCAAAATAATTTAATTCAAAGTCCAAAGCAGTCAAGGATTAGTGATACTTTCTGTTTTTTTTAATTTTGAAATAAAATCAGGATTGAAATTTAAAAAAATGAAAATAGGAAAAAAAATATAATTTCATTTGTTATGATTGGCCAATTCCCCTACAGTTACTCCCGTGGCTCTATTTTACGGGACCCACAATGATTTCTATTATAATATATTATTATTATTATTATTATTATTATTATTATTATTATTATTATTATTATTATTATTATTATTATTATAGGCAACACCAAAATAATTTAATTCAGAGTCCAAAGCAGTAAAGGATTAGTGATACTTTCTGGTTTTTTTAATTTTGAAATAAATCTGGATTGAAATTAAAAAAAAATTGAAAATAGTAAAAAAAATATAATTTTATACGTTATGATTGGCCAATTCCCCTACGGTCACTCCCCTGGCTCTATTTTGCGGGACCCACAATGATTTCTATTATAATATATTTAGATATGGAACAGTTGTAAACGTTATCAAAATCCAAAGCCATATGGGATATTGTAGACACCGGATTTTGTACCGGAACAAGTGTACAAATCAAGCATAACAAGAAAAGAGGTTAGCATGAAAGAAAATCCAAAGGATCATCCTCAATCAAACGTTATTGGGCCAACCCACCACAAAAAGCCTTCATTTTCCACCATTTCCGCATACATATGCCCACCATTTCAAATCCCATTTTTTCCACAAATTTTGTTAGACCCATTTCTTTTGATGAGAGTAAAGTACACATGTTGAGCTTTCCAACGCCTTTTGAATTGCCTCAATCGGAGTCCGGATGAAGGAATTATGGCAGTTTAAAGTTGCACTTAGCCGGTTTTAAAACCCATGCGGGCTTTAACATTTTCCAGGCCTAAAAAGCAGGCTCAGTCGCGCGCCCCGGCCCAGAGAGCTCAAAACCCGCCTAGGCTTTGAGCGGGCCCAGAGAGCTCAAAACCCGCCTAGGCTTTGAGCGCAGTAGCAGACGACGCCGTTTAGTGCCACGTCACGGATCCGCGTGATGATATTCTCAAAGCCCGCCTAGGCTTTGATGATTTAGGCGCCAAAAAAAATAATCTGCATGCATGCAATCCCATGATCATAGCACACGTGTTTGACCTCCCTTGACCACCCTAAAACCCGCCTAGGCTTTGGTATGAGATGACGTGATTTTTGGGGTATGTCCCCCACCATTTCCCTCCAAAACTCATACTCTTTCACCTATAAATACCCCCTCCATTTCACCTCCATTTCATCAAATCTCACTACCAACAATCATCATCTAATACACTTACTCTACTCTTCCACCATATTATGCTCTCTCAAATTCCCCTATCATTATTCTATCATCCATTTCCATCACAAAATCACCTTCCTACACCACATCCATATTATACTTCTTTTCATCTCCCATAATCCCTTTATCAAATCATACCCTTCACAACCATCCACATAACACTTCTTTCTACACCGCTCACATCATCCCATCCGACTTTCTAGTCAAAGGGGCAATTCAAAGGGGTCAAATCCGTCATCGCTACATCTTAAGCAAGGTTCTATTCTTTTATTTAGATCATTGTGTTTAATCATATAATCCTTTATTTAATTCCGTGTTTGTACATATTTTGTAAAATAAAACCGCATTGTTTTTATATTGCATGATTTGAATAATAATTCCACGAAATTAATCAAACTTCTCCCCGCTCTCTTTCTTTTCAATGTTGATTTTAGTAGAGTCTGTTTTATAATAGGCGGATTCGAGAGTTCTTATAACTCTCGAATTCGTAACCTTACCCCCGAATCTAGAAATCGGGTTCGTAGACCGGACTCTTTCTTTTCTTATTTTATGGTTTGTCGATTTCCTTAAATCGGTTGCCCACTCTTTTACAATTTTACAAATTCGTTTAATTATTTAAAGTATTCAATTTCTTACACAAAATTAATTTAAGAAAATAATTTAATTCATGTCCAATATTTATCCAAGGAGGGTCCCGAGAGAAATGGGTCAGAAAATGATAAAACCTAGGCGGGTTTTATCATTTTTAACCCAATTTCTTTTTGGGCCGAAGAGATCAGTGGCCCAACGTGGGATCTGCTAAAACCTAGGCGGGTTTTAGCTGATTCCAGTGGCCCACTGGTTCTCTTTTGGGCCTGGATTTTTTTATTGGGCCGGGACTAAATTATTGTTAAATTAATTTGTGTAATTATGGATAATTTAAATAATAAAAAACGGGTTTGTAAATAAATAAAGTGTCATCACCTCGAAAACGAATTTCGAAAATTAAAAATATCCTTATTTAAGGATTAAGAAACCTTAGTTGGCTCCCGATCACAAATGTAGCGCATCCGCGAAAACATTTCCCTGAACGGGAATTTTTCCGGGTCCTACAGATTGGCGACTCCACTGGTGACTTAAACTTTAAAAAGAGGGTAAAACTTGAAAAAATCAAATTGATTTGAAAGTGTAAAAGGGAGAAGTTAATTTATTTCGCGACTTTATTATTCTTTTAGGCATCCTTTGCATACCGGGCCACTTAATCAGGTCTTTTGACACGTTAGCTCAAAGGCGACGGTTTAAGTTACCTAGGATTTCCCTTGAGAGCGGGAGGCCACTACTATGGGGATGAACTCTACATCTCTAAGCATTTGGTCGCTCCTCTCCCGATGTCACACTCCGAGAGCTTCCTTGAAGTTCTTTGAGAAATACCCCAACTGCTTACCTTATAGTATGAAGAACCGGGGCGAAGGCATGCGGTAGGCTATATACCCAACCATATAAGTCCATGAATTTAGAGCCTTGGTTTAGGATACCCTTCCATGTGTATGCTATGTGCTATATGTATCCCTCCCCTTTTCTTGTCTTTTTTTGTAAAGAGTCTACCCTAGTTTTGAGGTTTTGTTCTAGTCCATATAAAATTCATTGGGTTGAGAAAATGATTATTTATTAATTAATATAATTAACTCAAAGGCATTTTGGTTAGCCCAAGTGGAAGGGCCCATTTATGTTTGAAAGTCGATTATATTAATCAATAGATAAAAATTGACTCACTTTTGATGATATTATATGGCCCTTTATGAAATTCTCTCAACAAAGGTCCCAAAAAAATTAATTAAAAGTCCAACAAAGTTAATGGATAACGTTTTAGATTGCATAATAGTCACTAAGCTCGAGTAAATGAATTTATCGATTTAATTAATCAATCCATCACATTTATGGCGGACCCGTTGTTAGGCCCAACCATATTGGATTTGTCAATTAAACCCATAAATTAATTATAAGTCGCTTATTGTTGGCTTTATCCAGTCCTTTACAATATCCATTTTCCTTGAGTAAATAAATAAAGCTTGTTGTATTGCTATGTGTAAATATGTTTTTGTATATTGAGTCTTCATTAGAGTCGGACCTAATTTTGAGATATTGTTTTAGTCTGCGTAATAATCGTTGGGTTGAGAAGAAATAAATTTATAAACTCGATTAATTAACCTTAAATTTCACGGTCGGCCCGGTGGCGGGGCCATCCATTTGAAAGGTTAATTATCTTTGTTTATCGATTTATTTTAACTCACCTTTGATGATTTTATTCGGCCCTTCTCAATATTCTCTTACTCATGGTCCAAAGAAAATTTATTAATAATCAAACAAAGTCAGTGTGTGTATTGTTCTAGCCCGCGTAATAGTCTCAAGGTTAGAGAAAATAAATTTATAAATTTGATTATTAAGTCTAACAAATCCATGGTTCGCCCGTTGTTAAGCCCATCCACGGTAGAATTAATAATTGAGTTTATAAGTCTGTTTTAACTCGCCTTTTGATGGCTTTATTCGGTCCTTTACAACATCCACTCTCCTTTGAGTTAAATAAATAAATGTTTTGGGTCGCAAAAAAAAAAAAAAAAGAAGTGTGTAAATAGAAGTCAAATTGTCAGTGTGTTCAGCGTTATTTTAGTCCGCATAATAGCCAACATAGCTTGAGTTTTCTGAGTTGTTGGGCCAAGTTACGGATTCTCCTTAAACGGTCGGCCTGTGGATTAGGCCCATCCGAATTGAGAAACACTGACTTGTATCTTTCAACTTATGTCGACTCGCTATATTTGACTTTATCCGGCCCTTTATAATGCTCTTGTTGTAAAAAAGTGTTGTTGTTACGCAAATCTGTGTCATAGTTGGGTTGTTTCCGGAGTCTAGGTGCCTTGTAATAGTCCTAGATGAGTCTTAGTTTCAGAGTCTGCATGTAAATATCTTTCAGTCTTTAGAAAGTCTCTTACAAAGTCGTGTCAATATATGTGTTTTGTTTTTGGAAGTCTATACCCGGGTCATGGGTGAGTCTTTGGTCTAGGTCATAAGTGAGTCTTTTCCCTAGATAATGTGTTTTTGTCTTTTTTTAGAAAGTCCTGTGTGAACCCAGGTCAAGGGTGAGTCTTTGTGTTAGTGTCTGCATGTAAGTATCTTGCAAAGCATCATATAAGGTCTAGGATGAATCTTTGTGTTAGTGTCTGCATGTAAGTGTCTTGCATTCATTAGAAAGCGTCATATAAGGTCTAGGATGAATCTTTTTGTTAGTGTCTGCATGTAAGTGTCTTGCATTCTTTAGAAAGCATCATATAAGGAATAGAATGAATCTTTGTGTTAGTGTATGTATGTAAGAGTCTTGCATTCTTTAGAAAGCATCATATAAGGTCTAGAATGAATCTTTGTGTTAGTGTCTACATGTAAGTGTCTTTCATTCTTTAGAAAGCATCATATAAGGTCTATAATGAATCTTTGTGTTAGTGTCTGCATGTAAGTGTCTTGCATTCATTAGAAATCATCATATAAGGACAGGATGAGTTTTTATGTTAGTGTCTTGCATTCTTTAAGAAGTCTCATACACGTTCGTAGGGCATGTTAACCCATGTCATGGGTGAGTCCTTTTCCAGAGTCAACATATGAATGTCCTGCATTATATAAGTCTCCTATAGGGTCTACATCATGCAAACCCATGTCATGGGTGAGCCGTTAAGTCTTTTTCTTGAGTTAGCATGTAAGCGTTCGTCGTCTCATATAGGTTCATTGGTCATGAAAACCCATGTCATGAACAAGTCTGTGTCTGGAGTCATCATGTAAATATCCGTCTTTTTCTTAAGAAGTCTAGTGTAAACCTATGTCATGGGTAAGTCTTTTCTCGTGTTGGCATATCATGTGAGTGTCTGTCTTTTTAGGAAGTCTAATGTAAACTCGTGTCATAAGTTAGGTTTTCCGGGTCAGCATATAGGCATTTGCACTTTAAGAGGTCTCATATAGAATTTAGGACATGTAGACCCATGTCATGAGTAAGTCTTTTCCTTAAGTCGACATATAGAAGTCTTGCATCCTAGGAAGTCCCATATAGATCATTTAGCTCTTTTAAACCCATGTCCTGGGTGAGTCTCTCCCGCGTCAGCATATAGTCATTTTTTCATCATAGGAGGTCCATATAAGTCGTTTAGGTCATGCATGCATTGGGATGGGTTTTGTTTTTTCATTTATCCAGTGACAGGGTCAAGGCCTGAGTTAACCATAAAGAGAATGTTTGGATGACGAGAATTTCTGCAACTACCATAGATCCCGAGGGAACAACATGGAGAATTGTTAGACTTTAAAGCACATGATCCATTCAGGCAAAACTCCCCCCACCGAAAGCAGCATAGAGGACCTAACATAACATGAATTCCCCGTACGAGGACAAGGAGGGCACATCATCAAAGGAGCTTTAGAAGTAGCTACAGTCCTAGTTGTCAAGCATTTCATGCTCAGAGTCTGTTATAGTCAGTTCTTCATTCATTTCTTTGCTCTTGTTGCTATGTGATCAAATAGAATTTCGTGCTTGTGTTTTTTACTTGAGTTGAGGAGTTCTCTCATCTATCCATCATCCGTGCAAACCAAATCTGACAAATTTCATTCTCTCTTATCCTTCCATCTTTGCTGTGTACCTCGTTCCCAGCTTTTATTTTATCGAATCCAGGGTTTAATTAAAAAAAAAGAAGAAAAAAAAAGAGAGAAAAGCAAAGACAAAAAGAAAAAAAAGAAAAAAAAGGAGAGAAGCCAGTCTGCACTCATCAAGCAGGCTGGGCAAAAGGAGAGAAGACCAAAATCATCAGTCTCTTGAAAATGGACATCTCTATGCTCCTAGACCAGCAGCCTAAACAAAATGTGCCGAGGACAGGGGGCTTGAACCCAACCTTCATTTCACCACCCATATTGTCCTCATCTTTTCATCCAATCCCGACTTACCACCTACCACTCACATCTTTGACCTCTCCATCAAACCTCAACCCTTCTTAAACCCTTAACCCAATCCAAAAGGTGTGCTATGACCAAAGGAGAATAGGGATCAACCCATGAAGAATGAGTTTGAAAAAAAAAACCATTAGCCTTGACCAACCCGGTCATTCTCCTTATGATAAATCCATATCTACCCCAATGCCAAAAGGTGTATTGTGACTAATGTCATCAGAAAGGAGTCAATCCCATGGAGAAGAAAGTCGAAAAAAGAGAAGAAAAAAGTCCAAAAAAAAGTCAAAAAAAAGTGAAAGCAAACAAAAAAAGAGCCAGAAAAATGGAGTTAAAAAAAAAAAGAAGTTGAGAATGAAATGAAACAAGGAAAAGAAAAAAAGAAAGAAAAAAAGGGGGTTAGAAGAGAATAAGAAGTGAGAACGCGAAAAAATAAGAGTCATGCACACCTCAGAAAATCTTATCTCAAACCTTCACCTCATCATCCATACACCTCAGCCTTCTATTACCTTCACAAACCTTACATCCATCCATAACCTGCATTTGAACCCTCAAACCTTCATAACCATCTTTTCTAACCGTTAAGCCTTCCTCGAGGCAGTATCCATCAAAGTTACGCTTAAAGAACTACGACTGGCCTGATTTCACATCGGAGAACCTCTTTGAGGCCCGACCGCTACAAGGAGCATCCTTTTGTCCTCAAAATGTTGGTCTTTGAGAGGAAAAAAAAAACAAGAGAGGCTAGCTTGGAATCCTAGGCTAGGCAAAAGGAGAGTGAGAGAATAAGAGAGGTTAGCCTGAAAACCCGTCAGGGCAGGTTAGGCAAAAGGAGAGTGAGAGAATAAGAGAGGCTAGCTTGAAAACCCACTCGGGCGGGCTAGAAAAAAGGAGAGGAAACCCTGGACTCTATCTTTCATCATCATCAACCCTCCATCTTCCTTCCGTCAGACTTGGACATCATTCCATAACCATGTTCCAACCTTTTCCCAAGAGATGATGTATATCCCATTTGACCATCTCTTCAAGACACGATCATTCTTGAGTGTCTCCCTGTATCATTCATCAATAAACCCTTATCCACCATCCCTTTCAACCCTTTCTCAAGAGATGATGTCTATCCCTTTGACCATCTCTTCAAGACACGATCATTCTTGAGTGTCTCCCTATATCATTCATCAATAAACTCTCATCTACCATCCGTTTCAACCCTTTCTCAAGAGAGATGATGTATATCCCTTTGACCATCTCTTCAAGACACAATAATTGTTGAGTGTCTCCTTATACCATTCATCAATAAAGCCTCATCTACCATCCCTTTCAACCCTTTCTCAAGAGATGATGTCTATCCCATTTGATCATCTCTTCTTCCCCTTCAAGACACAATCATTCTTAAGTGTCTCCACATCCCCTTCATTAATAAACCATTGTCAACCATCTCTTTCACCAAACATCTTCCAACCCTTTTTAGCCTTTTCATCCCATCTCACCCTTTGATGACTTTTTTAGCTCAATCATCAATGCAAGTATGAGGCTCTGTGTGGCTTACTTCTCAGCAAGAGCCGTTCACATCAGATTAGCGGCTAATTGGCAACCACATGATCATGAACAGACTCATAAACAGGCTACTCTAAACTGGGGGCTTGCGTTACCTTCGTGACATCATTCAAGACATTTATCGGAGATAGCTTCAAAGAGGGACACTTGCTCCTTATCCTACAAGGTCTTGCATCTTCATTTTCATAAACGTCCTAATAGCGGTCTCATCAAAAAAAAAAAAAAAAAGAGAAGAAAAAAAAGAAAAAAAAAGAAAAGAAAAGAGAGGCTAACTTAAAAACCCGTCAGGGCAGGTTAGGCAAAAAGAGAGTTTGAGACTCATGACTAAGGACTATGCCTTCTCCTATTCCATGGTCCTCATGCCTCATCACGTCAATCCACATCGAAACTGGGGGCTTGTAAATCTTCGAGGTGCTCTCCAAAGCAGGACAGTGTCATCAAGAGTCTACGCCAAACCGGGGGCTTGTCATACATCAACATACATTTGCAAGCAATCAAGGTCATCTACATGATCATTCAAGAAGCACATTCTTCAGGCCTGTTGCCTCCATCATTGTTCCCTAGATCGAAACATTACTTATCCTGAATCCTCCTGAAATTCCTCACAGGTGGCCTTGACCCTTAGGAAGTCTTAGTCTTAGGAAAGCCTTGTCTTAGAAAATCATTGTCCGAGAAAATCTTTGTCTAAAAATAATCGGGGGATTGTTTGCATGTAGAATTGCATGTGTAAAATAGCATAAAGCATCATACGCGTGTCCTGTCTAAGCATAATAGGTTCGCATTGCATCTTAGAGTCACATTGAGTCAATCTGTCATGTATCGAGTCAGTCTATCATGCATCAAGTTAGTTTGTTGTGCATTGAGTTAGTTGCATCAAGTTAGTCTGTTGTGTATTGAGTCGATTTTTCATGCATCAAGTCAATTTGTCGTGCATCAAGTCAGTTTGTCATGCATCAAGTCAGTCTATCATGCATCGAGTCAGTCTGTCATGCATTGAGTCAGTCTGTTGAGCATTGAGTCGGGTTGTCATGCATCAAGTCAATTTGTCATGCATCAAGTCAATTTGTCATGCCTCAAGTCAGTTTGTCATGCATCAAGTCAGTGTATCATGCGTTGAGTCAGTCAGTCTGTCATACGAGTCAATTTGTCTGTCATGCATCAAGTCAGTCTGTTGTGTATCGAGTCAGTTTTTCATGTATCGAGTCAGTTTATCGTACATAAAGTCGATAGTCGTGCATAAGTGCATGAGTGCATGCTTGTGTCAAAAACAAAACAAAATTAGCATTGTTTGTACAAGAGTTTAGCAGGCTAGTTGCATGCATACCTGCGTATCTGAAAATAAAAGGAAAAAAAGAAGAAAGAAGAAGCAGCAAAGAAGTGTCACATCGTTGCTCCAAGAACGCAACACTGGGGGCTGTTGAAGCCCATACGCTATCAGACTGGTCGACATGATTTCCAATCACTGAGAGCAAGATTAGATAAATCTCTAATCGAACTCTTGCTGGATAAATTAGCATTCAGCCAAGTCATGCATCATCAACCAAACACGAACGACGCATGTCCAACACGATGGATATAATCTTCACTTGACTAATATGGATCGACGACCGGGCGAATTCAAGAATCCATTCCCCACAGTGAAACTTTGGCACCTATGCGCCTGAAGCATAATTTGAGGAAAATAAGGGTCATCGGCAAAGTTTTGGTGAATTTCCTCAGCATCAAGTGTCCATTATTCAGAGCCACCGGCAGAGCTCGTCGCAATCGCAGTAATAAGAGCCATCAACATCGGGAAAATCAATTGGGCACCATCATCTGCCTCGGGAAAAGTTGTTGGGCATCTTCGTCAATCTGCCAGACAGGTAATTCTCTGTATCTCCAACCATTGTTCAAAATAATCTGACATTCTGCTTTGGTTTCGGTGCAGGGAGTCATCACAGACACCAGGTCGCCGCTAAAAGGGACCACCGCCATCAAGCTGCCGCATAAAAAGTCGCCAGCTCACAGGTCGCCGATAATGGGACCACCATCACTCAGCTACCACACAAGAGGTCACTGCCATCATCATTATTCCGGACCATCGGCAGAGCTTCGATGTAGTCCCGAGCCACCGGCATCGCGCCCGGTGAAGTCTCAATCCCCGAGCCATCGGCATCGCGCCCGAAGAAGTCTCGACCCCCATGGCCATCAACAACGCGGCTGATGAAGTCCTTCGGCATCAAAAATGCCAACCATCATCAACATCGACACCGGGAAGGACTGGATCCGACACCGTGAAAGACTGGAACCGACACCGGGAAAGACTGGAATCAACATCGGGAAAGACTGGAACCGACACCGGGAAAGACTGAAATCAACATTAATCGACACCGAGAAAGACTGGAACCGACACCGGGAAAGACTGGAAAGACTAAAATCGACACCGGGAAAGGCTGGAAGCGACACCGGGAAAGACTGGAAGCGACATCGGGAAAGACTGGAGCCGACACCGGGAAAGACTGGAATCGACATCGGGAAAGACTGGAACGAACACCGGGAAAGACTGGAATCAACAAGAATCGACACCGGGAAAGACTGGAACCGACACCGGGAAAAACTGGAACCGACACCAGGAAAGATTGGAATCGACACCGGGAAAGACTGGAAAGACTAAAATCGACACCGAGTAAGACTGGAACCGACACCGGGAAAGACTGGAAGCGACACCGGGAAAGATTGGAACTGACACCGGGAAAGACTGGCAGCGACACCGGGAAAGACTGGAAGCGACACCGGGGAAAACTGGAACCGACACCGGGAAAGACTGGGATCGACACTGGGAAAGAGTAGAAAACTCCATCAATCGTCGGCATCGTGTCCGATTTCAAGTAAGGCGTCATTCTCGCCCGAGATCAACATAGACTCATCAACAATCAGGTAGAGCATCATTCTTGCTCGAGATCACCCCACAAGAGGCGCATGCTGCCCGCAACCGCGATGCAGGACTCAGCTTTCAAGCATCAAATTAGGCTTTGCAAACCAAAGTCATATATCCTCAGACTACTTTGACCTTCGTCCTATTCGGACTCGATCAAAGTGGGGGCTCTCTGTAGACACTGGATTTTGTACCGGGACAAGTGTACAAATCAAGCATAACAAGAAAAGAGGTTAGCATGAAAGAAAATCCAAAGGACCATCTTCAATCAAAAGCTATCGGGCCAACCCACCACAAAAAGCCTTCATTTTCCACCATTTCCGCATACATATGCCCACCATTCAAATCCCATTTTTTCCACAAATTTGTGGGCCCCATTTCTTTTGATGAGAGTAAAGTACACATCATGAGCTTTCCAACGCCTTTTGAATTGCCTCAATCGGAGTTCGGATGAAGGAATTATGGCCGTTTAAAGTTGCAGTTAGCCGGTTTTAAAACCCAGGCGGGCTATAACATTTTCCAGACCAAGAAAGCAGGCCCAGTAGCGCGCCCCAGCCCAGAGAGCTCAAAACTCGCCTAGGCTTTGAGCCGGCCCAGAGAGCTCAAAACCCGCCTAGGCTTTGAGCGCAGTAGCAGACGACGCCGTTTAGCGCCACGTCATGGATCCGCGTGATGATATTCTCAAAGACCGCCTAGGCTTTGATGATTTTGGCGCCAAAAAAAATAATCTGCATGCATGCAATCCCATGATCATAGCACACGTGTTTGACCTCCCTTGACCACCCTAAAACCCGCCTAGGCTTTGGTATGAGATGATGTGATGTGATTTTTGTGGTATGTCCCCCACCATTTCCCTCCAAAACTCATACTCTTTCACCTGTAAATACCCCCTCCATTTCACCTCCATTTCATCAACTCTCACTACCAACAATCATCATTTAATACACTTACTCTACTCTTCCACCATATTATGCTCTCTCAAATTCCCCTATCATTATTCTATCATCCATTGCCATCACAAAATTACTTTCCTACACCACATCCATATTATACTTTTTTCATCTCCCATAATCCCTTTCTCAAATCATACCCGTCACAACCATCCACATAACACTTCTTTCTACACCGCTCACATCATCCCATCCGACTTTCTAGTCAAAGGGGCAATTCAAAGGGGTCAAATCCGTCATCGCTACATCTTAAGCAAGGTTCAATTCTTTTATTTAGATCATTGTGTTTAATCATGTACATATTTTGTAAAATAAAACCGCATTGTTTTTATATTGCATGATTTGAATAATAATTCCGCGAAATTAATCAAACTTCTCCCCGCTCTCTTTCTTTTCAATGTTGATTTTAGTAGAGTCTGTTTTATAACTGGCGGATTCAGAGTTCTTATAACTCTCGAATTCGTAACCTTACCCTCGAATCTAGAAATCGGGTTCGTAGACCGGACTCTTTCTTTTCTTATTTTATGGTTTGTCGATTTCCTTAAATCGGCTGCCCACTCTTTTACAATTTTATAAATTCGTTTAATTATTTAAAGTATTCAATTTCTTACACAAAATTAATTTAAGAAAATAATTTAATTCATATCCAATATTTATCCAAGGAGGGTCCCGAGAGAAATGGGTCAGAAAATGATAAAACCTAGGCGGGTTTTATCATTTTCAACCCAATTTCTTTTTGGGCCGAAGAGATCAGTGGCCAAACGTGGGATCTGCTAAAACCTAGGCGGGTTTTAGCTGATTCGATATTGCCCAACGTTCTCTTTAGTCCGGATTTATTAATTGGGTCGGGACTAAATTATTGTTAAATTAATTTGTGTAATTATGGATAATTTAAATAATAAAAAATGGGTTTGTAAATAAATAAAGTTTCATCACCTCGAAAACGAATTTCGAAAATTAAAAATATCCTTATTTAAGGATTAAGAAACCTTAGTCGGCTCCTGATCACAAATGTAGCGCATCCGCGAAAACATTTCCCCGAACGGGAATTTTTCCGGGTCCTACAGATTTGTAATAGTGTTTTTTTAATTCTAAAATAAAATTAAATTTAAAACATTTATGGAACAGCTGTAATTGGTGTCAGAGTCCCAAGCAGCTTAGGTTTATAAAAAAATCCGGTTGAAAATAAAATCAAAAATTATTAAAAATTGGTACTTTTTCTTTCTTAATTGTGATTAATTTGTTGAGACTCCTTGAAACGCTCTCGTTGCAATATTTGTTGGGTTCCACATAGATTGTCATTATAAGTATATAGATTATTATTATTATTATTATTATTGTTATTATTATCTGGAGTATTATGGGCACTTCTGTTGTTTCTTGTCTCTCCTCGTGTTGTTACTTGTTTTCTGGTTGATTGTAGCTTACTATGATAAATGGATTTCTCTATTATACTCCCAAAATACATGAGAAGGGAAGGGTTGATGGTCTCTAATCCAAATCCAATAGCCTCTTCTAAAAAATGGGCAAGGGCCCATCTTCTCTACATCATTGCTAATTAGTGCCCTCACAAGCCTTCTCATGCTTGCATCTCTCGCCATTGCAATGAGACTTATAGATATCTCAAGAAGGAGGTCATAGTGTAATGCTCTTTCCCTACACTTTCTTTTTCCTTTTGAATAACAATATGGATAGCACATTTAATTGGATGGTACATCAAACAGGTTTTTTGCATTTTGGACCTGAACTTTAAAGGTATTTATATTCTGAACCCTTGGTTTTCAACATTAACTTTTTAGACCCTAAAGTTTGTAGGCTGAATAAAAAAGGACCTTAAAGTTTGTTGGCTGAAGAAAAAAACCCTATCTCATTCTTTATTTTCCTCCCATGTTTGAATTTATCTCCCAATTGACGTCAAACTTCAGGACTATGGTTAAAACTAATATTGAAGCTATAATACACATCTCTTATTCATGTCGGGGCTACTTAGACCCCTGAGTACATGGTTTTAAGTAATTCCAACATGAATAGAAGAGTTTTATTATAACTTTAATATTGATTTTAACCTTAGTCTTGAAGTTTGATGCCAATCGGGAGATAAATTCAAACATGGAAAGAAAAAGAAAAACGGGAAATTGGCTTTTTTTCACCTCACAAACTTTAGGGTCCTTTTTTTTCGGCCTACAAATTTTAGGGTCCAACAAGTTAAAGTTGAAAATCAAGGGTTCAGACTATAAATACCCCTAAAATTCGGGGTCCAAAATGCAAAAAACCCGCTCGTTTTCATCAAAGGTGCCATCTCTTTTCCTCTTTGAGTAATTGGAAGAACAAATTTGAGGCAATGTCAAGAATACATTAGCCCACCATTCTCAAAAGGTACAAGTGACATACTTTTCGAGAGATGTGCATCGCCTAGGGCACATGACTTTTGACCCTGTTCCGCGCCGAATACAATGCAAATGGAAGGAAAGCATTCCCTTGGGGTCGTAAAACCTTCCAGAGTCTCTATCGGCACGAATATCCTGATGAAAGCCGAACAGCCTGCTGAAACGATGGGGGAAGTAATGCTCCATGACTAGATTCTCCTCGCAATTGTATGCAATAAGGCTTAAGCGGATGCTCACGAAAAAGGAGCAGCTGATAGACGGTCAAAGGTCATTGCCCGCCCGACACTGCTGAATAAATGAATAAGTGACTGAGCCTCTTCTAGGTCAAAGGTCATTGCCCGCCCAACACTGCTGAATCGTACCATGCTTGGGCTCCATCACTCGGGTCGTATGTGCTAAAACAAGTCCTGATCCATGCGTAAAGGAAATGAAAGGGGAAGATGCCCCTGCAACGTTTAGGATGCGGGGAACGCGAGATGTCACCAAGGCCCCTGTAAATGCTCGTCAAAATCATGGTGGGCAGGCAATATGCTTGACATAAGGCCATAAGCGATGCCATCATGAACGTCTTAGGACGAATACGTCCAGCATCCCTAACCGATAAAATGAAGTTGCAGGATCAACAAGATAAGAACGAAGCCAAGATGGTCTCTGTGCGCAATCCTTTTTCCACTTGTAGCTCCTCGAACACGGACTCGAGGTCACCCCTCCCACGAGTATCGAAATTGATAATTGAAGATATTGCTTCCTACGAAGGCATTTGTGCATTTTGGCTAGATGTCTTTGAAACATGATATCGGATGGGGCCGCGAAACCAAATTTCAATCCACCTCTCCAAGGTCGGTTTTCCCTTGCGACCATGTGCAAGCTTGTAATAGGCACCAAACAAATAGGGGCAAGTTTCCAGGAGGTTGGTTCTCATATGCCTATAGGACGGAACAACCTCATCTTACAAATAGCTTGACAACGGCAACCCGAGCATATGATGTATATCTGAAAGGGATATAGACACCTCAGCTTTGACAGTATGAAGGGTATTGGTCGTCGGACACCAATATTCGCATATCGCCTTGACAAAATTGGGATACTTATCATAAATGAAGAGTGAGGCCCGTACTGCGTCAAATATGTGAATTTTGGAAAGTTCTTGTTCACAATGTCCGAGCATGTCTTTTGCCCATTCCCAATAAAGAGGTCTGAATGAAAATTCTCCACATGAAGGATGTGGCCCCCATGATCTCTTTCCAGACATAAAGTCATGATGCAGTAATTCATAAGCTTGCAAGTTACCATCAATTCTTGGATGACTAGAGAGCAAGAATATTTCTCTTGTTTTCAGATTTTCTTGGGACCAACAAGGAGAGCTAGCAGGACCTCTTGTTTTTTTTAACATGGCTAGAGTCGGAGCAAATTTGCGAGCCATCAACTTCAGGTCCTCTTCATTTTCACCGTTTTGGTTCAACTTGAAGAGTAGGTATAAACGCCCATGAACTTCAATATCTCTGAAAGTAACCATCGTCAAAGTACCTGCAATAACAATAATGAAAACAGAGGTCATAGGTGTGTAACTCGCATACAAAAAAAATTAACTAGGAAAAAAAAGGGAAGGACAAAAGGTCACAGTCACTAGATGATGATCTTGACTGGCCAAATATGGACCACCCACTATCCAAGCATAAGTTTGTCTTCTAGACGGGCCTAACATAGGTCAGCGTATTGTGTGCAAGACGGGCCTAATATAGGTCAGCGTCTTGTGTGCAAGACAGGCCTAATATAGGTCAACGTCTTATGTACAAGATGGGCCTAATACAGGTCAGCGTCTTGTGTACAAGATGGGCCTAATATAGGTCAACGTCCTTGAGAGCGATAAATTGCCTCTTAGGCGGGCCTAACATAGGTCATTGAGAGCAATAAATTGTCTCTGAGATGGGCCTAACATAGGTCAGCGTCTTGTGTTCAAGACGAGCCTAATATAAGTCAGCATCCTTGAGAGTGATAAATTGTCTCCGAGATGTGTCTAACATAGGTCACCGTCTTGTTTCAAGACGGGCCTAATATAGGTCAACGTCCTTGAGAGCGATAAATTGTCTCCGAGACGGGCCTAACATTGGTCGATGTCTTATGTTCAAGACGAGCCTAATATAGGTCAATGTCCTTCTGGTCAGTAAATGTGTCTTTGTGACAGACTTAACATAGGTCGACGTCTTATGTTCAAGACGAGCCTAATATAGGTCAGCGTCCTTCGGTTCAGCTAATGTTGTCTTTGATCAACGAGAAACCCGACTATCAAGTCATCTTTGTCCCTGCAAATAAACAAAGGATGCAACGACGGCGAAGACAAAGATAACAAAAAAAGAAGAAGAGAGACAAAAGAAATGGATCCATACTCTCTGAGTTGCCCGAAGGTTGGTATCCATCGGTTAGAGACTTGCAAGACGATATAGCTTATGAAAAAAAGAAAATTGACAGGTCTTACACAGACACAAACTGATAATAACTGCATTATTCGAATGAATATTGTAGTACAACTTCCAATAATTTTTTTTTATGTAGAGTAAGTACATCACATAGAAAATAAATGAAAAAAAAGGTGAGTTGAGTTTTGCTTGGTGAAATTTGGTTTAGAGGTAGTGTTTGTTGATTTAATTTAAAGTGTAAAGATGCCAAACATTTACATTAACACAACAGTTAGCCCTAATTTGTACTCCAGTTTTACAAGCCTTTGGCCAAACAAAAAAAAAAATATGATGCACCACACTAGTGTCAATGTGGCCTTTGATATTTTATGGATGGTTATGGTAATTTAGTTACAGATTGAAAGAAAGTGCTGGCAAAAGTTCGGGTTTAAGTAAATTTGGGTCAAACAAATTCGGTTAGTATCAAAATTTGGACAAAAAAAAATCTATTTCCAAACCGAGTTATTTTCCGAGTCGGATAATTCGGGTCGGACAAAATTTTATGAGCTCTATTGAAAGGTAAGTGTGCCAATATATTCGTTACATTGTCAAAGTGCTACACCAGCTATCCTTCTCTCTATTTAAGTTATGTCATTCATCTTCTCTGTCTTTGCCTAATTCATCACTCACTCTCTCTCATCAAAAGGCATGATCAAGATTTCTAAATCAAGGTCTGGAATCAAGATCTAGAATCAAGATCTCTACATTACAACCATAACCAAACCATGATTCACTCTACTGACAAAAAGTCGAAAGCACACCCTGCATCAAAATTGGACTCGTGATCTTGATTATCATGATCATCACGGTCGTTGTAAAAAAAAGAAAAAGAAAATCAGGTCCACGTTTACGATCGTGATCGTAATCATAATCATAATCATCATGATCAATCAAATTTAGCCATAAACTGGAGAGAGAGAACCTAAAGAAGACGAGGAAGAAGGAGTTGAAGGAGATCTTCCAATGGTGTCCAAGAAGCACCACGACGACGATGGCGCCCTTCCTTCTGGCATGAAGCTCGAAATCAAGTTCTCTAACAATCGCAAAATTAAGTGTTATGTCGATTCAAAGAAAAAAATTATTCAAGAGCTTCCATGCTTCGGTATATAAAAAGACACAAGTATTGCCAACACAGGGTCAAGTCTAACAAAATAACACACCAAAAAGAGTTCAGAGAAGAAACAAGTGGACTTAGCATAACAATAAGCAAGAGGGTTACAGAATACCAGGAATTAAGCTCTGAGCGAAGAATGGTGTACTGAGTAATTGTGAGCAGGGGGCTAAAGGCCAATTTAATGACTTCATGGATTAGGTCTTTCAATCCAACTCTAATTTTTATGGCACAATTTTTATCAGATTAGATCTTTGATAAACATTTTATCCAACCAAGTTTCTTTGAGGAATTGTTTTTTTAAAAAAAAAAAAAAAACTATGACGGAAAATAGAAGAACCAAGCAGCAAAGGACTACTGGCAAAATTGGAATCAAAGAGGATGTTTAATAAAAGAAAGAAAAAAAAAGGAGCCCCTGACTAATCATGAAGCTATGAGAGACAAGGTCACAATAACAAATTGAATGAGACGAGTGTATCAAACACCCTGATGGTATTAGCGATATCCGTCAAATATTCGAGATCCAACTACTTCAAACACTTCAATTCGTGTCCGCGGCTGACTCTCGAAAGGGGAATCTGTAGGAGGCAAAAAAATTTGTCAGTAAATAAGAAAATGACACGTGTAAAATAAACTAATTTTTATTTGGCTAATCACAAATTGCCACGTGTTAAGTTGACTTCGGTGGATCCATTTGGTCAAAATTAAATCTCGACCAACCACAAGCCGCCAAGTGTCAGAAGTGATGAAGAAAATAATAATTATTTCTTTTTTTTAAAAAAATAAGGAAATAATTATTTACTTTGGGCCCAAGTCTAGAGCTCAACTCAAACAATAGGCCTCCAGAACCTATAAATAAGGGTCCTCCCCCTCATTTTCAAGGGCTGAACATCTTGGAGTTTGAGACAGTCTGGACTCTGAAAACTCTTTAAAGGCTCTCTCCCAAACTATTAAAGACATTCAGAAGAATCACTCTCCCGGAAAAGGCATTAAGCACATCAAGGCTCGTGTCGCCGGTTGCCAGGAGATCAAATAGTACTCTTGATCGAGATCAAGTCATCAAGACCCTCTTTAAAGGTCAAAGTTTATCCAAGGTCACTCAAAGAGATCGAATCGGAGGATTACTTACGTTTTCTTGTAACTGTCAAACAGAGAATTGTACCCACACATTCATAAATTAATACAAATTTTATTTTGTTATCAAATTTCCTGTCTTATTTAATTTCGACTAGAAATTTGTGTTTACATGTAATATAACCAAATGAGCATCAATAGATTTGAGAGAAAACCCAGAAATCAATACGACAAATCATTTTTCTTCCTTTCTTTGGCCCTTCCAGTTAGCTTATAGCAATAATACAAATCATTTTTTCTCTTTACTTTAGCCCTTCTAGTTGACCTATGGTAATATTACACAGGAGAATAAACAACCCAGTGGGATCTAATTCCTGTCCAAAATCAGAAGACCTTGTTTGAATTCTGCCTAAACTATTAGTTGACATGAAAATTCCATTTTCCAAAAATTTAGAATTTTTTGAATGGCTAATACTTATTTCCTCTCATTCTTAATTCTCTCCCATAATGAGATTCTAATATAGGTTTCATATCTATTCAACACCTTCAAATTTCAAAATTATTAGTTAATATGGTAAAAAGCATGCATTTACACAGATGATTGCATTGTTTTATCTTGTTAAATTGTGGTCTGCATCACCTGTTATTGTTGATATTGTAACCCGAGCTCCCATGATAGGGTTTTTTGCATATTGGACCCCGGAGTATAGGGGTATTCACCCTTGAGTTTCATTGTTTATATTTGGGACCCTAAAGTTTATGGTTGAATAAAAAAAAACCTTACAGTTTGTAGTTTCGAAAAAAGGTCGTGTACTGTTTTTCTTTTTCTTCCTATGTTTGAATTTATCTCTCGATTAGCGGCAAACTTCAGGACTAAGGTTACAGCTGATATTGAAGTTATAATACACCTCTCTTATTCATGCTAGAGCTAATTAGACTTTGCTGTAATACACCTCTCTCATTTATGGCGGAACTACTTAGACCCTTGGTACTTCAGGGTCTAATTATATCCGACGTGAATAAGAAAGGTGTATTATAGCTTCAATATCATTTTTAACCTTAATCCTGAAGTTTGACGCTAATCGGGAGATAAATTCAAACATGGGAAGAAAAAGAAAAACAATACACAGACCTTTTTTTTCAAACTACAAATTTTAAGGTCCTTTGTTATTCAACCATAAACTTTAGGGTCCCAA